>CM075734.1:5532965-5985465 GCA_037974335.1 Prionace glauca
CACACTGCCTGACTCAACTAAAACCCCCTACACTTTCGGGGACCATATCCCTCTATTCCCACCCTATTAATGTATTTGTCATGATGTCCCTTAAGAGTTATTACGGTATTCGCTTCTCCTACCTCTCTTGGCAATGAGTTCCAGGCACCCACTACTTCCTGTGTAAAAAATCTGCCTCATACTAAGAGGAACCTAAAGTCACTTTCAACAACTCTTGCGCAGAGTGGAAAAAGTGGGGAGAGATTCAATTAAATTTTTTAGTGTTTGGCTGGATGGCTGATTTGTGATGCGGAGCAATGCCAATAGCATAGGTTAACATCACAGACTGGCTGAGATTATTCATTGCGGCTCACCCCTCAACCTTTGCCTCTTGCCTGAGGTGTGGTGACTTTCAGGTTAAATCACCATGATACAACTTTCAAAGGGGAGAGCAGCCATTGGTCCTCTAGCTCTGACAAAGGCACATCTAGACTCAAAATGTTGGCTCTGTTCTCTCCCCACAGATGCTCTCAGACCTGCTGAGATTTTCCAGTGTTGTAAAAATCAGTCTGTTTTAACCCTTACACGGTGGACAAATAACTTTGAGTAGACGTCTTATTAGTACAAACAATATTTATTTAAACCCACGCAATCAATAATCACCCACCCGACCAACAATAAGTTATCTTACAGAAAATACTAGAATTCAAGTACAAGACTTTGACTTAACTTTGCGTGACTGACAAGTCCCCAAACAGATATTGGCCTTTATCTCTGCACTGGTCTTGGTAGTTGTCTGTGTAGTTTGGTCCTTTGCTCTGGTCTGGCATTCTGGCTATAGTCTTTCTTTCTTCCTTCTCGGGTGTGGTGGCTCTCCTCTTCCTGGCGATGTTCACCATTGTTGTAGCTTGTTCGCGGGGTCAGAGAGAGAGAGGTTCCTGGTTGTGCAGCATCCTTTATACCATGTTTGGTTTCACGCCCTTTTTTTGGCCATTGCCAATCAATCGATCAGGACTTGATCACTCTGATCGATAAGAGTCCAATCAGGTGCTACCACACCGATCTCTGGGTGTGACCCCGGCGGCCATGCCTGTATGTGTTGTAGGCATGATGTGGGTATGCCGGCGTTGGACTGGCGTAAACACAGTAAAAAGTCTGACAACAACAGGTTTTAGTCCAACCGGTTTATTTGATAATAGACTCACTAGCTTTCGGGGTTAGCCCCTTCGTCAGGTGAATGGAGAGTTCTGGCCCCAGACAGAGCATATAAAGCACAGACAGTTTAGAGATTACTGATTAGAATGCCAATCCTTACACCTAACCTGCTGTTCAAGACCTGAAGTGGCTGACAATGTGAGTGGAAGGAGCACTGATCACAGGTTAAAGAGATGTGTATTGTCTCCAGACAGTACAGTAAGTGAGGTTTTGCAAACGCAGGCAAGTCACAGTGGTTACAGATAGTGCGACATGAACCCAAGATCCCTGTTGAGACCGTCCTCATGCGTGCGGAACTTGGCTATCAGTCTCTGTTCAGCAACTCTGCGCTGTCGTGTGTCGTGAAGGCCGCCTTGGAGAATGCTTACCCGAAGGTCAGAGGCTGAATGCCCGTGACCACTGAAGTGCTCGCCAACAGGAAGGGAACAGTCTTGCCTGGTGATTGTCGAACAATGTTCATTCATCCGTTGTCGTAGCGTCTGCATGGTCTCCCCAATGTACCATGCTTCGGGACATCCTTTCTTGCAACGTATCAGGTAGACAATGTTGGCCGAGTTGCAAGAGTATTTACCATGTACCTGGTGGATGGTATTCTCACGTGTGATGATGGTATCCATGTCGATGATCCGGCATGTTTTACAGAGGTTGCTGTGGCAGGGTTGTGTAGTATTGTGGTCACTGTTCTTCTGAAGGCTGGATAGTTTGCTGCGAACAATGGTCTGTTTGAGGTTGTGTGGTTGTCTGAAAGCAAGAAGTGGGGGTGTGGGGATAGCCCTGGCGAGATGTTCGTCTTCATCAATGATATGTTGAAGACTCCGGAGAAGATGTAGTTTCTCCGCTCTGGGGAAGTACTGGATGACGAAGGGTACTCTGTCCACTGTGTCCCGTGTATGCCTTCTGAGGAGATCGGTGCAGTTTTTCGCTGTGGCGCATCGGAACTGCCGATCTATGAGTCGAGCATTTCTTCCTTTGACATTTTCTTCCTTTGGCCTCATGGTGAACAATCACTGAAACAACTATATGATGATATCAACAAATTCCACCCCACCATCAGACTCACCATGGACTATTCCCCAGAATCAGTTGCATTCTTGGACACACGCATCTCCATTAAGGACGGTCACCTCAGCACCTCACTGTACCGCAAACCCACAGACAATCTCACAATGCTCCACTTCTCCAGTTTCCACCCTAAACATGTTAAAGAAACCATTCCCTATGGACAAGCCCTCTGTATACACAGGATTTGCTCAGATGAGGAGGATCGTGACAGACACCTCCAGACGCTGAAAGATGCCCTCATAAGAACAGGATATGGTGCTCGACTCATAGATCGGCAGTTCCGATGCTCCACAGCGAAAAACCGCACCAATCTCCTCAGAAGGCAAACACGGGACACAGTGGACAGAGTACCCTTCGTCGTCCAGTACTTCCCTGGAGTGGAGAAGCTACGACATCTTCTCCAGAGTCTTCAACATATCATTGATGAAGACGAACATCTCGCCAGGACTATCCCCACACACCCACTTCTTGCTTTCAGACAACCTCAAACAGACCGTTGTTCGCAGCAAACTATCCAGCCTTCAGGAGAACAGTGACCACAATACCACACAACCCTGCCACAGCAACCTGTGTAAGACATACCGGATCATCGACATGGATACCATCATCACATGTGAGAATACCATCCACCAGGTATATGGTAAATACTCTTGCAACTCGGCCAACATTGTCGACCTGATACATTGCAAGAAAGGATGTCCCGAAGCATGGTACATTGGGGAGACCATGCAGACGCTACGACAACGGATGAATGAACATCGCTCGACAATCACCAGGCAAGACTGTTCCCTTCCTGTTGGCGAGCACTTCAGTAGTCACGGGCATTCAGCCTCTGACCTTCGAGTAAGCATTCTCCAAGGCAGCCTTCACGACACACAACAGCGCAGAGTCGCTGAACAGAGACTGATAGCCAACTTCCGCACACATGAGGACAGTCTCAACAGGGATCTTGGGTTCATGTCACACTATCTGTAACCCCGTGACTTGCCTGGGTTTGCAAAACCTCACTTACTGTACTATCTGGAGACAATACACATCTCTTTAACCTGTGATCAGTGCTCCTTCCACTCACATTATCAGCCACTCCAGGTCTTGAACAGCAGGTTAGGTGTAAGGATTCGCATTCTAATCAGTAATCTCTAAACTGTCTGTGCTTTATATGCTCTGTCTGAGGCCAGAACTCTCCATTCACCTGACGAAGGGACTAACCCCGAAAGCTAGTGAGTGTACTATCAAATAAACCGGTTGGACTTAAACCTGGTGTTGTCAGACTTTTTACTGTGTTGTAGGCACATAAGTCACATGCCTTCCTCCTAAATAAGGATTCACGGTGCCTTTACGACTGACACACAACCCAGTGTGACCAGAAAGTCTTTTTCATCCTGGAGATGGCCCATATCTTGTGTATTCACTCATCAGGGTTGCAGCCTGTTTATCTGTCTTTAAACTACAGCCTGTCGGTTTAGTTTCTTGCCCAGTTATCCCAGAGTGCTTTACAAAACGCCATTTTAGATGGCCTGTTTGGCTACAGCAGCATTTTCTATTTTTGTTTCAGATTCCAACATCCACAGTATTTTGGTCCTCTGTGATTGTGGCAATATTTATATTTACTGTTCAAGAGTGAGTGAAGCAAATGGAGCAAAGGAGAGACTGAGTGGATTGAGTCTGCATTCCCTCCATCAGCAATTTACAACAAGGGTAAAAACAATTAATAGTAGATTTCCAAGAGGTGTCCACCTTGATGATGAGTTCAGATAAAATAGGTACATCAATGTTTTTTTAAATAATCAAATTTTAAGTCAATTCCCAAACTGTATGCTCTCTTTAATTATAACCAATCAACTCTAACAAATAATGACTTAATTGGTAAAATGGGTTACATCAGGTATTAGTACATTCATCTAAAGATGGCCCAATCCTTCCAGGAATTAACCACCAATGTGGGACTTCTTCGGTTATCTCAAAGTGAGAAAGGAGGATGACAAGATAGCTTCTTTGATTTATTAGTGTCACATGTATTGCTATACAGTGAAAAGTATTGTTTTTTGCATGCTATACAATGCGTACTGTACATAGAGAAGGAAAGGAGAGGGTGCAGAATGTAGTGTTACAGTCATAGCTAGGGTATAGAGAGAGAGCAACTTAATATGTGGTAGGTCTGCTCAAAAGTTTGATAGCAGCAGGGAAGAAGTTTTTCTTTAGTCAGTGGCACATGACCTTAGATATTTGTATCCTTTCCCTGACGGAAGCAGGTGAAAGAGAGTATATCCGGGGTGCATGGGGTCCTTGATTATGCTGGTTGCTTTTCCGTCAGCAGATAGGAGGCTGGTTTGCATGATGGACTGGGCCCTGTGCATTTTTTGCAGTTTTGGTCAGAACAGGAACCGTACCAAGCTATGATAAGAATGCTTTCTAGGTAGCGTCTGTAAAACTTCTGAGAGCGAACTGGACGTTTTATTTAGAACCAGGGATTTATATAGTGATTAATACAATTTGATAAATTTATTGTGTTGCAGAAATTTATTTGTTGAATGATCAATATGGCCAGAATCATAAGTATTCTTCGTTAGTGTAGTGCTTAGTATCTTTTACTGTCACACTGGAGACTAGTGTTCAATTCCCCAATGGGTAAAAAAAAACTTTTGATTAATGGAAAATCAGAAGCAGAGTTGCAAATGTGTTATCCAGGAGATGTTGAGTGCAGGTAGAGATTGTGTATTGCTGCCGGCAAAGTCTGTCAGTCACTGAGCACATCGTTGATGAGCAGTGTACTTTCTATCTGCTGGCTTCAGAAACCAGACTGGAAAGTGAAGATATGCTGAAACTTTCTGAATGGTTGAACAGAACCCAGCTGCAGTATTGTCAAAAGCTGTTCAGTTTTGAAGTCAATAAGAATAACTTAGTCATAGATATTTATAGCTTTCGGCCCAACTTGACCATGCCATCCCTTTTTTTAACCCACTGAGCTAGTCCTAATTGCCTGTATTTGGCCCATATCACTCTAAAGCCGTCTTACCCATGTAACTGTCTAAATGCTTTTTAAAAGACAAAATTGTACCTGTCTCTACCACCACCTCTGTTCCAGACACTCACCACCCTCTGAAAAAATTGCTCCTCTGGACACTTTTGTATCTCTTCCCCCTCACGTTAAAACTATGTTCTCTAGTTTTAGACTTGCCTAGTTTTTGGAAAAAGATATTGACTGTCTAGCCGATCCAAGCCCTTCATTATTTTATAGGCCTCTATAAGATCACTCCTCAGCCTCCTACGCTCCAGAGAAAAAAGTCTTAGTAGCCTCTCCTTATAACTCAAACCATCAAGTCCCAGTAACTTGTTTCTATTCAGAAGAAGTGATCAGCAGAGGATAGAAACTTGATAAAATAATCAGACGGGAAATGAGGAGAGTTTCTTTGATGTGGTAGATTGTTTTGATCTGGAATAATTGCCTTAAAGAGAAGCAGAATCAGTAATAACTTTTGGAATGGATTTCAATAAATCTGTGATATTGGGAGGTTGCAGAGCTATGGAGAAAGGAAAGAGAAGTAGGACTAGGGGAGGTGTGCAGGCGAGATGGGCCAAATGTACACCATTTGTGCAGCATCACTGTATTATTCTAGGAGTTTTTGATTTTTTTTATATCACAGTGAAATGTGAAAGTCCTGCATGGATATAATGTTATATAGATTCAGTAACAATCCTAATATTAAATAACGATTAACATTACATCCATTTCACCTCCAATATATCTGACTAAATTGCATGATGTTAGACAAACTTGCAGAATGTTGTCAAATGAATACACTATGCAACCACATCCTAAATATCATCCAGCTCCAACCCTGCCTCAGCTCATCAGCTATTTAAACCCTCATCCATGTCTTTGTTCACTCTAGACTTGATTATTCCAGTATTCTCCTTGCCAGCCTCCCATCTTAAACCCTCCATACATCTATGCTCATCCAAATTTCTACTGCCTGCAATTTCACCTGAACAAGTCTAGTTCACCAATCAGCGCCATGTTTGCTGACCTACACTAGCCCTTGTCTGGCATTGTCTCCATTTTAAAATCCTCATCCTTACTTTCAAATCCCTCCATAACATCCCCTTCCTTTCTATGTAACCTCCTGCAGCCCAACAAATTTTCCAGATTTCTGCTCTTCTGCAATCTTGTACATTGCTTATTTTAGTCCCTACAGAGTTGATTGTTGTGCTTCCAGCTGGCCTGGACTAAAATTCTGGACTGTTGCCCTAAATCTCTCCACTCCTCCAGCTCCCTTTCTTCCTCATGATGCTCCTTTAAATTTCCCTCTTTGACCAAAATAATCCACTGCATCACCTGACCAAATAACTTCTCCTGTGTCTCAACATCGACTTTGTTTTGTTTTTAATGCTGACGCTTTTGGTAACTGTTTTGGGTTGTTTTGCCGTAGCAAAGCTCCATGTCAAAGCAAAGGCTGTGAGCATAGCTTCAAGTAGTTAACCAGGGTTCAATTCCCAGTTTTTAAACCTCTCAAGTCAGAAACCCAACCTTGGAGCAGTAATGAAGGGAATGCCCATTGATGGCAGAGATTTAAATTGCAACAATACAGAGAAAGCAACAGGTCTGACAGTTGTAATAAAGATATTGTGAAGGTTGTATTTTACCTCTTTCGGTTTTAACTTTTAAACAGACAGTGCTATTCTTGTCTATAAGACCCTTGTCAGGCCTCATTTAGAGTATTGTGCGCAGTTCTGGTCGCCTCACTATAGGAAAGATGTAGAAGCTATTGAGAGGGTACAGAGTAGATTTACAAGGATGTTGCCTCGACTGGGAGGCATGCCTTATGAAGTTAGGTTGAGGAAGCTGGGACTCTTTTCCCTGGAGAGACGAAGGTTGAGAGGCGACCTAATAGAAGTTTACAAAATGTTGAGAGGAATAGATAGGGTGGACTCTCAGAGGCTATTTCCCTGGGTTGAAGTGGTTGCTACGAGACGACACAGATTTAAGGTACAGGGAGGGAAGTTCAGAAGTGATGTTAGGGGTAAGTTTTTCACTCAGAGCGTGGTGAGTGAATGGAATCGGCTGCCGTCAGTGGTTGTGGAGGCGAACTCGCTGGGGTCTTTTAAAAGACTTCTGGATGAGTATATGGGGTTTAATGGGATTGAGGGTTATAGATAGGTCTATAGATCGGTAGGTGTTGATGTGATCGGCGCAACTCGTGGGCCGAAGGGCCTGTTTGTGCTGTTGTGTTCTATGTTCTATGTTCTATTCTATTTGATTAGGTTCATTTCAAGTATCATTTTTAAGTGATGATGAAGATGATTATTTAATATTTATAAGTGAAGATATATTTTGCTATGTTTTAAATTTGTGAAACTGCTATTTAAATTTACACTATATTTTGATTACATAAATTTATGTTTGGCACGCTGAAAAGTGTTTGTAAGCTTTAACTTCGAATCTAGCAATTGAAAATATGGCAGGGAAGTTCAGAAGTCAAGATTTCTCTGATCATAATTTGGATAACTTTTTACATGAGATTGAGCGAAGGAGAACCCAAATTTTGGGTCATAAAATCTAAACCAGCAAGAATGCCTGCGACTTCCTTCCATGCCTTGGAAGGAAGTCGCAGGCATTCTCTTCGCAGACAGCAAAGTGCTTGAATTGCAGATCAGTGTCAAAAGAAAGTTCATGAACTTTCATATGTTCAGGCAGGGAATATAAATATTTTGGTGAAAAATTGCAATAACTTCAAAAACACGCTGCAAAAGAAAAGAAAGGTTTCAATTTGTATTTGGAATGTTATGAACCAACTCAGGGTTCATAAGAACATAAGAAATAGGAGCAGGAGTAGGCCATCTGGCCCTTCGAGCCTGCCCCGTCATTTAATAAGATCATGGCTGATCTGTCGTGGCTCAGTTCCACTTTCCCGCCCTCTCCTCATAACCCTTAATCCCCTCTCTTATCAAAAACCCATCAACCCGCGTCTTAAAAATATTGAGCGAGGCAGCCTCCATCACTTCAACGGGCAGAGAATTCCAGAGATTCACCACCCTTTGAGTGAAGAAGTTCCTCCTCAACTCCGTTCTAAACTGCCCCCCCCTTTATCTTGAGGCTGTGCCCCCTAGTCCTACTGGGCTTTCTGAGCGGGAAGAGTCTCTCCACCTCTATCCTATACACACCATTCATCATCTTATACGTCTCAATGAGATCTCCCCTCATTCTTCTAAACTCTAACGAGTACAAGCCTAGTTTATTCAGCCTCTCCTCATAGCTCAACCCCCTCAACTCCGGCATCAGCCTAGTAAACCTCCTCTGCACTCCCCCCAAGGCCAAAATATCCTCGCGTAAATGCGGCGCCCAAAACTGCACACAGTACTCTAGCTGCGGCCACACCAATGCCCCATATAGCCACAGCAAGACCTCCCTACTTTTATATTCAATCCCCCTCGCGATGAAGGCCAGCATCCCATTCACCTTCCTGACCACCTGCTGCACCTGCAAGCTGGGTTTTTGTGACTCATGCACAAGGACCCCGAGGTCCCTCTGCACCGTCGCCTGTTGCAGTTTTTCTCCACGTAAGTAATAGTCCTTCCTACCATTATTCCTACCAAAGTGGACCACCTCGCACTTGCCAACATTAAATTCCATTTGCCATTTCCTGGCCCATTCGCCCAGCCTATCTAGATCCTTCTGCAGACTCTACACACCCTCCGCGCAATTTGCCTTTCCACCAATCTTGGTGTCATCAGCAAATTTTGACACCAAACACTCGGTTCCTCCTCCAGATCATCTATATAAATGGTAAATAGCTGAGGACCCAGCACCGACCCCTGAGGCACTCCACTAATCACCAACCGCCAATCAGAATAGCACCCATTGACCCCCACTCTCTGCCTCCTTTTTGACAACCAATCCTCTATCCACGCTAACACCCTACCCCCAACTCCATATCCCCTGACCTTGTGCAATAACCTCTTGTGAGGTACCTTGTCAAACGCCTTCTGAAAATCAAGAAAGACCACATCCACCGGCTCTCCTCTATCCACTGCCCTAGGCACATCCTCATAAACTAGGCTTGAACTCGTTAGAGTTTAGAACGATGAGGGGGGATCTTATTGAGACATATAAGATGATGAAAGGGATGGATAGGGTGGAGGTGGAAAGGTTCTTCCCGCTCAGAAAGGACAGCAGGACTAGGGGGCACAGCCTCAAGATAAGGGGGGGGAGGCAGTTTAGAACAGAGTTGAGGAGGAACTTCTTCACTCAAAGGGTGGTGAATCTCTGGAATTCTCCGCCCGTTGAAGTGGTGGAGGCTGCCTTGCTAAATATATTTAAGACGCGGGTAGATAGGTTTTTGGTAAGCAAGGGAATTAAAGGTTATGGGGAGAGGGCATGAAAGTGGAACTGAGCCACGACAGATCAGCCATGATCTTATTGAATGGCGGGGCAGCCTCGAAGGGGCTCCTATTTCTTGTGTTCTTATGTTCTTAACAAATAGAATACTTCAGACTAATCGAGGCTTTCAAATAAATAAGTCCCGCAGCCTAATACAAAGAGTTGAACAAACACAATCCCTTGGTCTAGTCGAGTGATTTGGAAACAAAAATCAGTCCCTCGGTCTAATACAGTCACTCGAACAACTGCAGCAGGGGTCAGTCCTCGGACCTCAACTTTATAATCTACATGAATAATCTCAAACAGGGACAGAGTGTAGCATAGCAAAATTTGTGTATGATATTAAAATAATTGGGAAAGCAGGCAGTGAAGGGAGTATTAATATTCCACAAGCAGTTACACAAAGGCGAGGAGAATGGTCCACAATTCTGCAGGTGGAGTTTAATGTGGGTATGTGTGAGGTTATCCGTTTGGCAGGAAAATAGGAAGACAAATTTCTGGAACTCAGATACAAAATGCGCCCAGGCAGAGGGATCTGGGTGTTTATGTTCATGAATTGTGCAAAGTTCATACACAGATGTAGCACATAATGAAAAACAGACTAATGGATTGACTGGCATTTATTGCGAAATGACTGGAGGAAGAAATTAGAGGCGTATTGTTGCAATTGTTGGTGAGACCACATCTGGAATACTGTGTCCTGTTTTGTTATGATGTTGGATACAGTTTAGAGGAGGTTCACAAGATTGATTCAAGGGATGAAGGGGTTGACGTCTGAGGAGAGATTAAACAGTAAGTAATGTCACAACGCAGGTTCAACTCCAAAAGTTTATTTGATAGCAATAGCTTTCAGAGAGCTGCTCCTTCATCAGGTGAGTTGGAGTTGGGTTCACAAACAGGGCATATATAGAAACAAACTCACTGACAAGATAATGGCTGGAATGCAAGTCTTAACAGGTAATCAAGTTTTTACAGGCACAGATAATGCGAGTGGAGAGAGGGGCAATCACAGGTTCAAGAATTGTAAATTGTCTCCAGCCAAGACAGTAAGTGAGATTTTGCAAGCCTTGACAAGTCATGGGGGTTACAGATATTGTGACATGAACCAAGATCCCAGTTGAGGCTGTCCTCGTGTTTGCAGAACTTGGCTATAAGTTCCTACTCGGTGATTCTGCATTGTCATATGTCTTGAAAGCAGGCTTGGAGAACACAAAGATCAGAGGCTGAATTTCCACGATTGCCGAAGAATGCCCCTACAGGAAGGGAACTTTCCTGCCTGATGGTTGTCGAGCCATGCCCATTCATCCATTGTTGTAGCGTCTGCATTGTCTCACTAAAGTGCCATGCCTCGAGACATCCTTTCCTGCAGCATATCAGGAACACAATGTTGGCCGTGTTACAAGAGTATGAATCGGGTACTTGGTAGATGGTGTTCACACGTGAGATGATGGCATCTGTGTCGATAATCCAGCAGATCTTGCAGAGGTTGTTGTAGCAGTGTTGTGTGGTGTTATGATCACTATTCTCCTAATGACAGGATAGTTTGCTGCATAGAATAGTTTGTTTGAGCTTGTGCGGTTGTTTGAAGGCAAGCAATGGAAGGGTAGGGATGTTCGTCTTCATCGATGATGGCTCTGGAGAAGATTTCATATCTTCTCCACTCCGGTGAAGTACAAGACGACAACCTAGGATCAATCCTATTGTGCAAAATTTTGATATTTCGTCACTAGTATAAAAGGGGTCAGTAGGACAAATAGGTCAGAGCAACTGCCACCTGCCATAACTACCAACTCTCAGCTCTTATATCTTTTGAGAGAGAGAGAGAATCGCTGGCTCTCATAGCTTCAACCATGTCTTAGAGAAAGCACCATATAGATAGCAAAGATGCCAAAGAAGAATGAAGTTCCAGACAGAAGAATTAACAGAGAAACAATCCAGAAGGCAAAACATCTGACTTTAATTTAGAGAGTGACCAGTTAATTTGTTCACTGTCATTTAGATCAATAAATTGTTATGTGTTGATTTTAGAGAGTGTCAGAAAATTATTTTTATTTAAGTTCGAGAAGTTGCTGAAACTCAAGTTGCACTACTTGACACACACGATGCAGATTTCAATTTCAGATGCTCCTCTTTGAGTGTCTTAGTGTTAGTTTTCAGAAGGGAGATCAACCCTCTGCTTTAGATTATCTGGGGGAGGGGGGGGGGGGGGGGCGGAGGTGGGTGGCATGGCCCGAGGTTTTAACATTTGTATATCTTTAAGTAAGAAGTAGAAAATCTGTTTAATTTTGGTGGCTTGTTGTTGGTTAAATCAAAAAGGGGGAAATGACTCTTAACATTGCTAAAGAGGTTCTGGGGATGGAAGATGCTTCCTAAATTTGTCAAGAAAGTTTAGAAATACAGAAAAAAGATGGTACTTGCAGAATTAGGAACCAGATGACAAATGGTTCAACCAGGGTTCAAATAGAAATTGTAACGGAGTTAGCCAAGCACCAGAATGCTGCCTGGAGTGTAACACTTGCGTTTGGAAGAGAGCTTGGATTGGCTTGGGTTGTTTTCGTTGGAGCATAAAAGACTGAGTGACAACCTGGTCGAGCTGTACAAGATTATGAGGTGCTTGGGCAGACTGGTTAGGGAACTAGTGTTAATTGAAAAGTCAGTTACGAGGGGAGAATCATGTAAGATTTAGGGGGATACTAAATCTTATCAACTTAGGGGCAGGAAAGTCATTTTTACTCAAGAAATGGAATGCAGGTTGCATCACATACTTTCCAAAGAACCTGGATGAGAACTTTGCATGTCATAACTTTCAAGGCTATGGACCAAGTGCTGGTAAATGGGCTTAGTTGGAAACTCAAGTATTCCTCACGTTTCAGTGCAGATTTGATGGGCTGAAGGAGTTCTGCCCTGTATGATTCTGTCAGCGGGATTTGGCCTTGGCCTGAACCTCCCTGCCACTTTTAACTCTTCAAGACATTTCCAGTGTCAGCCTTTAACTGAGATTAACCAGTTTATTCTTCACGTAAACTTGCTATAGACTGAGAACCCATCTGAATGGCCACAGTTTAGGAATCCCACATGCTGATATTCCGACCAATTTGCTAACTGGGAAAGAGAAGAAACTGGGACGGAACCATCAGAATTACTCCATTTCAAAAAGGCCACCAATTTCAGCATAGGAGAGAAAGAAATTAAAATGAATGTCTGCCTCAGTCAGAGATTTAAAATCATGTTCTTTATCTTTTCTCATTTAGCTCATTCCATCCTCAACTGCAGGCACAATTTTAAAAATCCTGTACGAATTATGATTCATTCTGCTTCTAATCTTTATAGGTTGGAAAAACTCCCCAATTTCAGGTGGAGGCATTGGGAGATGGGGAGGTGAAGGAGCCAGAATAGCCACCAGACAGAATTATCGCAAAGCATGAGAGATAAACTGAGTCTTTATTCCTAGCGAATGCAGGAGCGGTAAAATGTTTCTACCCTGTAGGTTCAGCAAGGTTGCTCTCAGCAAGAATTCCTTAAGAATCAAGTTATGGCACTCTGCAGATATTGTGGAAAAATGTCCTTTCATGGCAGGCATCTTAAATACCATCCAGCAAATTCAGCAATTATAACAGGGCTGTGATGGAGCATGGAGCAACCACCTGGATGGCTACATGCACAAGAACATTGAAAAATATTCACAGAGTTCCGGATAGAATTTTTCAGAGAAATGTGGAGGAACACAGAGATTTTGGGGTTCATATCCATAGATCTCTGAAGTTTGCCACTCGAGTGGATAGAGCCGTGAAGGAGGTTTTTACTGTATTAATGCTTATTAACGAGGGGTTTGAGTTTAAAAGGTGTGGGTTATGCTGCAACTATACCTAATGGGAATAATGGATGTGTAGAGTATAGGGCTAACTGTAGAACTCTGAATAGTGTGGATGAACAGAAGGATCTAGGTGTATGTGTACATAGATCCCTGACAGTTGGAAATCAAGTAGATAAGGTTGTTAGGAAGGCATATTTATTGGCGTTTATTGGTAGGGGGATTGAATTTAGGAGTTGCAGCGTTATGTTGCAACTGTACACAACTCTGGTGCGGCCGCACTTGGAGTATTGTGTGCAGTTCTGGTCCCCACATTACAGGAAGGACGTGGAGGCTTTGGAGGGGATGCAGAGGAGGTTTACTAGGATGTTGCCTGGTATGGAGGGGAGGTCCTATGAGGGGAGACTGAGGGATTTGAGGTTTTTTTCATTAGAAAGAAGGAGGCTAAGAGGGGATCTTATTGAAACATATAAGATGATCAGAGGTTTGGATAGGGTGGACAGTGATAGCCTTTTTCCTCGGATGGAGAAAGCTAGCACGAGGGAGCATGGCTTTAAGTTAAGGGGTGGTAGTTATAGGACGGATGTCAGAGGTAGGTTCTTTACCCAGAGGGTGGTGAGGGACTGGAATGCCCTGCCTGCTGCAGTTGTGGATGCGCCTAGTTTGGGGGCGTTTAAGAGATCCGTGGATAGGTTTATGGATGGAAAGGATTTGGTTTAGGTTAGAGGATCATTGTTTTTTAACTGGTCGGCGCAACATCGTGGGCCAAAGGGCCTGTTCTGCGCTGTAATGCTCTATGTTCTATGTTCTATACCGGACGTCGGCGAGACCATATTTGGAATATTGTGTGCAGTTCTGGTCACCTCACTATAAGAAGGAGATGGAAGTATTGGAAAGAGTGCAGAGGAGATTTACCAGCATTCTGCCTGGTTTGGAGAGTAGGTCTTATGAGGAAAGATTGAAGGGCTGGGGCTTTTCTCTTTAGAGCAGAGGAGGATGAGAGGCAACTTAAAAGTGATTTATAAGATGATAAGGGGATAGATAGAGTTGACTTTCAGAGACTATTTCCTCGGGTGGATGGAGCTGTTACTAGGGGGCATAACTATAAGGTTCATGGTGGGAGATATAGGAGGGATGTCCAAGGTAATTCTTTACTCAGGGGGTGGTTGGGGTGTGGAATACACTGCCTGCTGTGATAGTGGAGTCGGACACTTTAGAACTTTCAAGCGATTATTGGATAGGCACATGGAGCATACCAGAATGATAGGGAGTGGGAGAGCTGGTTTTGAGTTTGGACATAGCTTGACACAACATCAAGGGCCTGTACTGTGCTGTACTGTTCTATGTTCTAGAATGGTCTTCTTGATCAGCACTCCTGTTTCCAGCTGAACCTGAAGTGTGGACAACTTACATGAAGCACTTCAACAAGTCAACAATTTTCCTTCGGGCACTACCTCCCTCCCTTGAAAGCAGTATCAGCCAAAGAAAAGTTATGGGAACATAATTACACGTTGTCTGCAAAGTTCGTTTCCAGGTAAAATAGCATTGTGATTTGGTTTTTAGTTCGCAATGCTTTCAATATCACTTTATCAGTACGTCGGAGTCCTTTCCTGCAAGCTGAGCTAGATCACCATGACCACCTAGTCTGCAGAGTTACACTATCTTCACCGGTAACTAGGTAGTCATAAATCTTCGCGATATCTGTGGCATTAGCACAAATATATTAAGTAACATGACTAACTGCACTGACCTTTAAATTGTGTTGTTACCGTAAATCAAGTCAATTAAAACTAAAACATTTGACTTGTGATGTGCTAAAATTGTTTGACATTCTGAAGCCTTGTTAGAAAGTGAAGTGTGTGTCATCTCCAATATCCAGTCAGGCCAAAATCAGAAAGAAAGATAAATTTAACAGCTAATAACTGAAAGAAGAGTCATTTTAATGTGGAGTGTCGTAAAGGCATACAGCAAACAATAAATATAATGTAAATTTCCCTGGTAACTGATCTAACCGTTTCTTGTTTAAAACAAGCAACACACGTGGTGGGTAAATTATTTCTTTCTGTAAAGGTTTAAAAGCCGAAAACTAAATATAAGAACTACATGCATTAATTTACCACTTTCAACGCAAAAACATCCTAAAATCCTATGTCACTTGATAGATCATAGAATCTTACAGTGCATAAGGAGGACATTTGGCCCAATGAGTCTGCACCCATCACAATCCCACCCAGGTCCTATCCAGATAACCTCATGCATTTACCCTAACTAGCCCCACTGACTCGAAGGGTCAACTTAGATGGGCAATCCATCTAAACTACATATTTTTGGACTGTGGGAGTAAACCGGAGCAGCCAGAGGACACCCACAGAGACACGCGGAGAATGTACAAACTCCACATAGAGACCCAAGACCACTGTGCCACTGTGCCGCCTGCAGGGTAAAATTGTGATCAAACGTAATTGAGTGCCTAGTCACAGGGATATGCATTAGCAGATTTGGGAAAAGCTGCATTGAACACATGAATTTTAGTAGAATCTTTAAATGAAAGTAGATTGGTCCGGAGTGAAATGTTTTCAGGGTGCGTTTGACAGAACATGGGCCATGCAGTCGACGACGCTTCATGAAATAGTAGAACAAAGTTTGGAGAAATGGCACATGACTATACTGAAAGGAGCAGTGATAGTTCCATATGTCGATGTGCACTGCAGGATTGGAATCTGTTGCAACATGATGTGAAATCTATATGAGGGTGAGGTGAATTTGTAATTGATAAATGTGTGGGAACTGCTCAACAATTTATGTTTTCAATGTTAGGAATGACTTATGAGTGTGCCAAGAGAACATTAGAATAATTCCAAGTACAGATGACAACTCGATGGATAAAATATTTGGAACCAATGCGATGTCACGATACGGGTAATATTAAAGAGCAGAAAAGAGTTTCCTCTATAAAGTAATGGGTATGATGAAAGCATCCCAAGGGACTGGCTCACAACTTTTAAACAGAGCTAATCTGCATGAGGTAGTGATATGGGGAAGGATGTAATAGAACATAGAACATTACAACACAGAACAGGCCCTTTGGCCCACGATGTTGCGCCGACCAATTAAGAGAAAAGCAATGACCCACTAACCTAAACCAATCCCTTTCCATCCATAAACCTATCCATGGACCTCTTAAACGCCCCCAAACTAGGCACATCTACAACTGCAGCAGGCAGGGCATTCCAATCCCTCACCACCCTCTGGGTGAACATAGAACATAGAACATTACAGCGCTGAACAGGCCCTTCGGCCCACGATGTTGCGCCGACCAGTTTTTTAAATAAAACACTGATCCACTAATCTAAACCAATCCCTTTTCGTCCATAAACCTATCCACAGATCTCTTAAACGCCCCCAAACTAGGCGCATTTACAACTGCAGCAGGCAGGGCATTCCAGTCCCTCACCACCCTCTGGGTAAAGAACCAACCCCTGACATCCGTCCTATAACTACCCCCCCTTAATTTAAAGCCATGCCCCCTCATGCTAGCTTTCTCCATCCGAGGAAAAAGGCTATCCACCCTATCTAAACCTCTAATCATCTTATACGTTTCAATAAGATCCCCTCTTAGCCTCCTTCTTTCCAGCGAAAATAACCCCAAATCCCTCAGTCTCTTCTCATAGGACCTCCCCTCCATACCAGGCAACATCCTGGTAAACTTCCTCTGCACCCTCTCCAAAGCCTCCATGTACTTCCTGTAATGTGGGGACCAGAACTGCACACAGTACTCCAAGTGCGGCCGCACCAGAGTTGTGTACAGTTGCAACATGACGCTGCGACTCCTAAATTCAATCCCCCTACCAATAAATGCCAAGACACCGTATGCCTTCTTAACAACCTTATCTACTTTCAGGGATCTATGTACACATACACCTAGATCCCTCTGCTCCTCCACACTATTCAAAGTCCTCCCGTTAGCCTTATACTCAACACATCTGTTACTCCTACCAAAATGAATTACCTCACACTTCTCCGCATTAAATTCCATCCGCCACCTCTCGGCCCAGCTCTGCAACCTGTCTAAGTCACCCTGCAAACTATGACACCCTTCCTCACAATCTACCACACCTCTGACTTTGGTGTCATCAGCAAATTTACTAATCCACCCAACTATACCCTCATCCAGATCATTAGTAAAAATTACAAACAGCAGTGGCCCCAAAACAGATCCCTGAGGCACACCACTCGTAACCGAACTCCATGACGAATATTTACCATCAACCACCACCCTCTGTCTCCTATCTGCTAGCCAATTCCTGATCCAAGTACCTAGATTACCCCCAATCCCATACATCTGCATTTTCTGCACAAGCCTACCATGGTGAACCTTATCAAACGCCTTACTAAAATCCATATACACCACATCAACTGCCTTACCCCTATCCACCTCTTTGGTCACTTTCTCAAAGAACTCAATAAGGTTAGTAAGGCACGACCTACCTGCTACAAAACCATGCTGACTGTCTCTAATCAATTCATTACTCTCCAAATAACTATAAATCCTATCCCTAATAATTCTTTCTAAAACCTTGCCCTACCTCTGACATCCATCCTATAACTACCACCCCTTAATTTAAAGCTATGCCCCCTCGTGCTAGCTTTCTCCATCTGAGGAAAAAGGCTATCACTGTCCACCCTATCTAAACCTCTAATCACCTTATATGTTTCAATAAGATCCCCTCTTAGCCGCCTTCTTTCCAGCGAAAACAACCCCAAATCCCTCAGTCTCTCCTCATAGGACCTCCCCTCCATACCAGGCAACATCCTGGTAAACCTCCTCTGCACCCTCTCCAAAGCCTCCACATCCTTCCTATAATGTGGGGACCAGAACTGTACACAATACTCCAAGTGCGGCCGCACCAGAGTTTTGTACAGTTGCAACATAACATTGCGGCTCCTAAATTCAATCCCTCTACCAATAAACGCCAAGACAGGCAAGTGTGTAGAGTTTGTTACAGGAGGTAAGAATGTTGGGGCATTCTCCCTTCGCATGAACCATGGGAATCATAGCGAGTTGCGCGGACCTCGTAAAGGCCCATTGGCCTCGGGTGAGATTCTCCGGTTTTGGGGCGAGCATGGTCGGATAATCTCACCCGTTTTATTCCACAACCTCAACTAGAGGAAAACACACCACATTCAGTATTCAAAATAAAACCAGCAATTCAGTAAAAAAAGATAGTTCATGTCAACAAAAACTGGTGGAGTTATAGAGCTGTGTCTCAGCAATGTATCTGCTTGGCATGCATCAGAAAGTTGCAGCATGTGGATGAGGACGAGGAGGACTCCAAGTTTCGACATTTGTATGATTAACATTGGACAGACCAGAGGGGAAGTAATCAGTGGATGTGTTCTAACAATTACTTCTTATATAAGGATGCCGCCAGCATGTGAATTATTTCTATGCTGGTAAATAGAAATGACGTATTTGAGATAAATGTATGATAACGGTTCAAAAGCTCGCAAGGTTGTTCAGGACCAGAACGGGGAATGTACCATGTAGTTATTGTAGAAAGTTATGATCATATTCTGCCTTTAAGAAATAGACGCATATCATGTACCTTGCCTGAGGTATGCTTAGATTCCAGATCTGGTTTGTAGAGCGCCAATCTGTGAAATGAACACGTTAAATTGATAATGGAGGAACCGCATGTGGAACAGCGGTGGGGTATTTGTTCCAAGATGATTTAATGAATTTGTGTTTATTTAGGATTCCACCGGTTTCTAGAGTAAAGTTTTGATTAGGTTGAGTGATGTGGACAGTCATGTGCTTCATCGGAAGAGCTAAGATTCACGGAAGAAATTATCTTTCAATTTTATTTTTAATATCCAAGCAGTTTGCTGCCTAGACTTCCAGAAAGAAGCACTCTTAATCTCTTTCACTCTCTCTGAAAAGATCCCTCTGAGAGTTCTAGTACTGTTAACAAGCAAACAAGCCCGTATTTTACAAACTAAATTGAAAGAGGAGACTTAAGTCAATACAAGGAACATTGCTTGAATTGGGACTGATAGCGAGAGTTTTGAGTTAAGAATTTAACTAGAAATAGGAGCAGTTAAGAATTGCATCTTGTCTTTAACCGTTGTTCAGTTGTTAAAAATTAAGCTAATTAATTTGCATTCGTTAACCTGTGTCGATGAATAAAATTTGTTTCGATAAAAATCTCCCATTGTGCCTTGGAATCGTGCCTGGAGTGAAACATCATATCCCCACATTAAAGCCAAAATAGCAAAATGTTGGGGTTTAACTTGACATCATAATGTGTTTCTGATCTCACACTCTAACAAACCATGTTGCGTTGCAATGACTGTAAGTATGGACTGAAATTTGAAAGGAAATTTAGTTGTAACTTCAGAAATGAGGTTGCTATTGCCGACTGGTTTCACAATGTAGTTTAAAGACTTGGGCAATTGCAACAAACGGATACTTCAACCCATTCTTTAACTCCTCTCTAAACATCCTTTGGGTTAATGCGTAAATGCAGGTGTTTGTACATGAACTCAGAAGTCGTAGCATGAATCCAAATTGTTGCGTGATGTACGGCGGATTGCTAAGATATTTGTCTGTATAATTGTAGTTTACAACTTTCCATTTTAAGGAATGTACAACATATGGAATCCACAATAATATAAAATTGGTGGACAAAGCAAAGAGTAAAATGATGGATTTCCTTCGGTTCTCCACTTCTGGGTCAATCTGGTTCTCTGTTTTGCCTTGGCCCCTGAGATTCTTCCGGAGCCGATTGACAATTATAATGTTTCTGGCAGTCAGAGTATTGAAAACCAAAATCAGGACAAATGGAAGCAATGGTGTTAGTATGCTGTCCATCCATTCATACACTACCCAAAACGAAGAGGTGTAATAGTACTGTGATTGAATGCAAAACCATGGCACATTATCAATAATTATTGCAGGTATAAATATAAAGTAAAATGGAATAGACCGTACACAGTTGATAACGCTGACCGTTACAACCACCACAATCGCAGTTCGCTTGGTGCAATATCTTACTTTTAGCTTCTGGCAAGAAATGGCTACAAAGCGATCAAAGGTAAAGGCGACTGTGAACCAGACAGAACAATACAAAACTGCAAGAAATAAAGCTATCTTCAGTGCACACACGGGAGTAATGAATAAGAAATTAACTGGTAAATAAATATTATTAATTCGATTCAGTATAACATCAATGATCACGAGTAGTAGATCTGCTGTTGTCATTGCCATTAGATACTGCGTGATACATCTGGAGAGGCCACATTTCCCTCGGTTCAGGATCACAAGCGCCGCTGAGTTAACTGTAAGAAATAAAACACAGCAATATCTTATTGGGTAAATCCACATGGAAAAATCACATCATTTTAAGACGCTTCAGTGCAGAAGTTACAACTATACAGCAATTGCAACACGTTCTTCTTTTTATTTCCAACGGAACAATATAATGCATATTGACATTTTAACATAGCAATAGTGCAAAATGCCAATAAAATAAAGGGAGCAAAAAAAATTGTTGGTAACAAATGTCAATAGTGAACTAAGAAACTATAAAAAGAGATCAATGTCACAGCGATTTGGAATGAAGGGATGCCAATGCACAACAATTCACAATCAAATTGCTATCACTAAAGCTGCTAATGTGGAGTGGAACCAGAAATCTTCGAACTTCGAACTTGTTATATTAAACAAAACCAATTCAGTAAGTCCTCAAGGCAAGAAACCAGTCGTCATATCATAAGAACATAAGAAATAGGAGCAGAGTAGGCCATCTAGCCCTTCGAGCCTGCCTCGCCATTCAATAAGATCATGGCTGATCTGAAGTGGATCAGTTCTACTTTCCCGCTTTCTCCCCATAACCGTTAATCCCCTGTCTATCAGAAATCTATCTACCCGTGACTTAAACATATTCAGCGAGGTAACCTTCACCACTTCAATGGGTAGAGAATTCCAGAGATTCACCACCCTTTGAGTGAAGAAGTTCCTCCTCAACTCTGACCCAAACTGCGTTTCTCTCCCCCCCCCCTTATCTTGAGGCTGTGCGCTCTAGTCCTGCTGTCCTTTCTAAGCAGAAAGCATCTCTCTACCTCTACCCTATCCATCCCCTTCATTATCTTATACGTTTCTATAAGATCCCCCCTCTTCCTTCTAATCTCCAACGAGTACAGACCCAGTCTATTTAGTCTCTCAATTGACAGACTCAACTATCTCATCAGGGTAAATGATGGATAATCTAAAGACGTCAGGCTTTTATCAGTACCAGATGAATATGAGAAATAGGGGCAATGTAGCTTTTGGTCCCATTAACATGCTCTAAGATTAAATAGCATTATGGCTGATCTAATTGCTGTTTTAACTCCACTTTCATTCCCAACCCTCATATGTCCTGACTTCCCTTTCAATCGGAAATGAGTTTTAGGCAGCCTTGAATATATTCAATAACCTAACAAAAAACAAACTGCAGAAGCTAAGGAACCTCAGAGAAAGGAAATTCCTGCTCTTCTTATTCAAGTTAGAGATGCAACAAATTTCCAACAAACACAATGGCAATCAAAGTGAGAAGTGAGTAAAAGCATGAGGAAGCTTATTAGAGATTAAGTGTGGACAGGACTAACGCTGGAAGTCAAAAACAGATAATCACAATATATACAGAAATAAGAACATAAGAAATAGGAGCAGGAGTAGGCCATCTAGCCCTTCCAGCCTGCCCCACCATTCAATAAGATCATGGCTGATCTGTCGTGGCTCAGTTCCATTTTCCCGCCTTCTCCCCATTGCCTTTAATCCCCTTGCCTACTAAAAACCTGTCTACCTGCGTCTTAAATATATTTAGCGAGGCAGCCGCTACCACTTCAACGGGCAGAGAATTCCATAGATTCACCACCCTTTGAGTGAAGAAGTTCCTCCTCAACTCCATTCTAAACTGCCACCCCCCTTATCTTGAGGCTGTGCCCTCTAATCCTGCTGTCCTTTCTGAACGGGAAGAACCTCTCCAACTCTACCCTATCCATCCCTCTCATCATCTTATACGTCTCAATGAGATCTCCCCTCATCCTTCTAAACTCTAACGAGTACAAGCCTAGTTTATTCAGCCTGTCCTCATAGCTCAACCCCCTCAATTCCGGTATCAGCCTAGTAAACCTTCTCTGCACTTCCTCCAAAGCCAAAATATCCTTGCATAAGTACGGCGCCCAAAACTGCACACAGTACTCCAGCTGCGGTCTCACCAGTACCATGTACAGTTGCAGCAAGACCTCCCTACTTTTATATCCAATCCCCCTCGCTATAAAGGCCAGCATCCCATTCACCTTCCTCATCACCTGCTGCACCTGCAGGCTGGGTTTTTGTGACTCATGCACAAGGACCCCCAGGTCCCTCTGCACCGTTGCCTGCTGCAGTTTTTCACCATGTAAGTAGTAATCCTTCCTACCATTATTCCTACCAAAGTGGACAACCTGGAGGTTGTTCTGGAGATTGAAAGATGACTCCATAGGAGTTATAAATGGAAAAGGAAACATCACCAGCATCTGTTTCTTTAACATGCTCCATGATTTAATTCATCATGTATTTTCTGATCCTCTCTATTTCTAATCTTCCCCTTTGTTCTCTTCCAAATTTACCGTTTTTTCCTCTTCCTCTTCCCTTATTCGTGGATTTCCAATGGAGAATTGTTGCGGCAAATAGTTCTTTTTTGCAAGCCAGAAAGTGGGAAATAGTGGTAATCTGGCTTTTTTTAACTTTAGGGAAGTTTCCAAAGCATCCGAACTACTGCTCATGTAAATATATGAGTATATGGGGTCTAATGGGATTGGGAATTACAGATAGTTCTATGGCTTGGTAGGTATAGATGTGATCGGCGCAACTTGTGGGCCGAAGGGCCTGTTTATGCTGTAGTGTTCTGTGTTCTATATAATAAGCTGAATTTTGATGTACGAAGAATAATTGAAAACATAAAAATGACATGAGACAGGAACATATAATAATTAGCGGGATATCAGAAGGGCAGAAACTGAGAGATGAAAGTTTCAAACACACAACATATAAACACTAATATGAATAAGTCGGTTCATTCACCCAGGAAGAAACCTTCTGAGAGCCCGTGCTAACTTCACAATGCAATTAAATAGCGGTGGAAGGTCCCTTGTGGTGCAGTTATACACATCATTAAAGGTGGCATCTCTAGTGGAGAAAGTTGTTAACAAAGTTTTGAGACTTCATAAATGGAAAACAATGAAGCCCAGCGAAATATTTAATAAACACGGAACTGGAGCTTTTTGTGACATTCAGGGCAATCTGCTTCAGAAAATGTGTGAGGCATTGATGGCACGGGTAAAGGGAAGATGTACTGGAACCTTACTGGACTGATGGAATAATGTGGAGAGATTGGAGAAGCTAAGAATGGAAACCGTTGAAGTCGATTTAATAGAGGGGTTCAGAACTATTAAACGCTTTGCTAGTTAAGGTATTCAAAATCACTGTCCATTGGCAAGAGGGTCAGTTACCAACGCAAAAAAGATTTCTGATAACTGGGGGAAAAAAACTGAGGACAAATAGAGTATTTGCAGAGGTGTTCCATTCTTTGGGGAAATTACTGTGATCCTTAATGCTTACTTAATGTGGAAACAGATTATTTTGCAGCGTTCAAAAGTGAACTGAACTTCTCTGAACAAAAAAACAAATGTTTTGGCTCCGGGAAAACAACAGGAAGGAAGGAATATTCAATATCTCTACCCCAGATTAACAGAAACAAATTATTTCTTGGTGTAACATGACTCAATGAAATAAACAACGGCCAACATTGAAAGGGGCAATGGATTGTCTTAAAGACCCAAGATTCGATTCACTAATATCTTTCAGATAAAACGATAATAATCAGGTCTTCTTGGCACTTAACGTACATTCTAACGTTTTCTAGTAATCCATTCAGTTGTACCAATATATAACAGGCAGCGACGTGGAAGCGCGTTCACCTGACCGCCTGTAACAGTTAAGGAAGGAGGCCAAACCCGGCAAGTAATAAATATCAGCTTTGTCAGGCATGTCGCAAGAAACAGTAACACGATCGTTTGTTCAAGTTATAAATATTTCAAGAGTCCAATAATTAAGAAATAAATGCAGCATTTAATGTTATTGAATCCAGTTCCCCCTCTAAATAGCGATGAAACCACTCAGCATACTTAATATTAATTAAACCTGACCAGTACATGTAAAAATAAAGAACATAAACTTACGTTTCTGCTTTCAAGACCATTGAATTTCAAACAATTCTGCAGGTATGAAGTATCACAGAATCGCTGATTTTTTTTTGCCGCGCACAAAGAGGCCATTTGTCCCATTGTGGCTGTGCTAGTTTTCCATGTTGCAGTGCCAATTCGCTGCCTTTTCTTTGTACCCCTTAACATTGGTTTTATCCAAATAATCATCAATACACGTTTGTTTGCTCGATTGAACTTGCCCTCACCACATTTCCAGGCAGTGCATTCCAGACTGGAGCCACTCGTTGCCTGCTTTTTTTTTCTCTCTCACATCACATTTGCTTCCTTTGCAAATCACTTTAAATTTGTATCTTCTAATTCCCGATCCTTTTACGAACAGAAACAGTTCCTCCCTACTTACTGTGCCCAGTCTCTACATGACTTTGAAATTCTCAATCAAATCTCCTCAAAGAAAGCAGCCCCAACATTTCCAACCTACACTCATTACTTAAATTACTCATCGCTGGGACCATTCTTGTAAACCTTGACTGAACTTTTTCAAATTTGTTCATATCTTCTGGCCTGTACAGCTATAGGCGATATTGCAACTGAGACTTTGTATAAGTTCAGCATGACCTCCTTACTCTTGTAGTTTATGTCTCTATACTCTTGTAGTTTACGTCTCTATACTCTTGTGCTCTATGTCTCTATACCCTTGTAGTCTATGTCTCTATAACCTTGTAGTCTATGTCTCTATACTCTTGTGCTCTATGTCTCTATACCCTTGTAGTCTATGTCTCTATAACCTTGTAGTCTATGTCTCTAAACTCTTGTACTCTATGTCTCTATATTCTTGTACTCTATGTCTCTATACTCTTGTACTCTATGTCTCTATACCCTTGTAGTCTATGTCTCTATATTCTTGTAGTCTATGTCTCTATACACTTGTAGTCTATGTCTCTATATCCTTGTGCTCTATGTCTCTATATTCTTGTAGTCTATGTCTCTATACTCTTGTACTCTATGTCTCTATAGTCTTGTAGTCTATGTCTTTATACTCTTGTATTCTATATCTCTATACTCTTGTACTCTATGTCTCTATACCCTTGTACTCTATGTCTCTATACTCTTGTGCTCTATGTCTCTATACCCTTGTAGTCTATGTCTCTATAACCTTGTAGTCTATGTCTCTAAACTCTTGTACTCTATGTCTCTATATTCTTGTACTCTATGTCTCTATACTCTTGTACTCTATGTCTCTATACCCTTGTAGTCTATGTCTCTATACTCTTGTAGTCTATGTCTCTATACACTTGTAGTCTATGTCTCTATATCCTTGTGCTCTATGTCTCTATATTCTTGTAGTCTATGTCTCTATACTCTTGTACTCTATGTCTCTATAGTCTTGTAGTCTATGTCTTTATACTCTTGTATTCTATATCTCTATACTCTTGTACTCTATGTCTCTATACCCTTGTACTCTATGTCTCTATACTCTTGGAGTCTATGTCTCTATACTCTTGTACTCTATGTCTCTATACTCTTGTACTCTATGTCTCTATACTGTTGTAGTTTATGTCTCTATACTCTTATACTCTATGTCTCTATACTCTTGTACTCTATGTCTCTATACTCTTGTAGTCTATGTCTCTATACTCTTGTGGTCTATGTCTCTATACTCTTGTAATCTATGTCTCTATACTCTTGTACTCTATGTCTCTATACTCTTGTAGTTTATGTCTCTATACTCTTTTACTCTATGTCTCTATACCCTTGTCGTCTATGTCTCTATACCGTTGTCGTCTATGTCTCTATACTCTTGTACTCTATGTCTCTATACTCTTGTACTCTATGTCGCCATACTCTTGTAGTTTATGTCTCTATACTCTTGTACTCTATGTCTCTATACCCTTGTAGTCTATGTCTCTATACCCTTGTAGTCTATGTCTCTATACTCTTGTACTCTATGTCTCTATACCCTTGTACTCTATGTCTCTATACTCTTGTATTCTATGTCACTATACCCTTGTAGTCTATGTCTCTATACCCTTGTAGTCTATATCTCTATACTCTTGTACTCTATGTCTCTATAATCTTGTACTCTATGTCTCTATACCCTTGTAGTCTATGTCTCTATATTCTTGTAATCTATGTCTCTATACACTTGTAGTCTATATCTCTATACCCTTGTGCTCTATGTCTCTATACTCTTATAGTCTATGTCTCTATACTCTTGTACTCTATGTCTCTATACTCTTGTACTCTATGTCTCTATACCCTTGTAGTCGAGGTCTCTATATTCTTGTAGTCTATGTCTCTATACACTTGTAGTCTATGTCTCTATACCCTTGTGCTCTATGTCTCTATACTCTTATAGTCTATGTCTCTATACTCTTGTACTCTATGTCTCTATACTCTTCTACTCTATGTCTCTATACCCTTGTAGTCGATGTCTCTATATTCTTGTAGTCTATGTCTCTATACACTTGTAGTCTATGTCTCTATACCCTTGTGCTCTATGTCTCTATACTCTTATTGTCTATGTCTCTATACTCTTGTACTCTATGTCGCTATACTCTTGTAGTCTATGTCTCTATACCCTTGTAGTCGATGTCTCTATATTCTTGTAGTCTATGTCTCTATACACTTGTAGTCTATTTCTCTGTACTCTTGTACTCTATGTCTCTATACTCTTGTAGTCTATGTCTCTATACCCTTGTGCTCTATGTCTCTATACTCTTATAGTCTATGTCTCTATACTCTTGTACTCTATGTGTCTATACTCTTGTATTCTATGTCTCTATACTCTAGTACTCTATGTCTCTATACTCTTGTACACTTTGTCTCTATACTCTTGTACTCTATGTCTCTATACTCTTGAACTCTATGTCTCTATACTCTTGTAGTTTATGTCTCTATACTCTTATACTCTATGTCTCTATGCTCTTGTACTCTATGTCTCTATACTCTTGTAGTCTATGTCTCTATACTCTTGTAGTCTGTATTTCTATACTCTTGTAGTCTATGTCTCTATAGTCTTGTACTCTATGTCTCTATACTCTTGTACTCTATGTCTCTATACTCTTGTAGTTTATGTCTCTGTACTCTTGTAGTCTATGTCTCTATACTCTTGTACTCTATGTCTCTATATCCTTGTAGTCTATGTCTCTATACCCTTATAATCTATGTCTCTATACTCTTGTAGTCTATGTCTCTATACTCTTGTAGTTTATGTCTCTATACTCTTGTACTCTATGTCTCTATACTCTTGTACTCTATGTCTCTATACCTTTGTAGTCTATGTCTCTATACCCTTATAATCTATGTCTCTATACTCTTGTACTCTATGTCTCTATATTCTTGTAGTCTATGTCTCTATACTCTTGTAGTCTATGTCTCTATACTCTTGTAGTCTATGTCTCTATACTCTTGTACTCTATGTCTCTATACCCTTATACTCTATGTCTCTATACCGTTGTAGTCTATGTCTCTATACTCTTGTACTCTATGTAACAATACCCTTATACTCTATCTCTCTATACCCTTGTAGTCTATGTCTCTATACCCTTATAGTTTATGTCTCTATACTCTTGTAGTTTATGTCTCTATACTCTTGTACTCTATGTCTCTATACTCTTGTACTCTATGTCTCTATACTCTTATACTCTATGTCTCCATACCCTTGTAGTCTATGTCTGTATACTCTTGTAGTTTATGTCTCTATACTCTTGTACTCTATGTCTCTATACTCTTGTACTCTATGTCTCTATACTCTTATACTCTATGTCTCCATACCCTTGTAGTCTATGTCTCTATAGTCTTGTACTCTATGTCTCTATACTCTTGTACTCTATGTCTCTATTCCCTTGTACTCGATGTCTCTATACCCTTATACTCTATGTCTCTATACCCTTCTAGTCTATGTCTCTATACTCTTGTACTCTATGTCTCTATACTCTTGTACTCTATGACTCTATAACCTTGTAGGCTATGTCTCTATACTCTTGTACTCTATGTCTCTATACCCTTGTACTGTATGTCTCTATACCCTTATACTCTATGTCTCTATACTCTTGTACTCTAAGTCTCTATACTCTTGTACTCTATGTCTCTATACCCTTGTACTCTATGTCTCTATACCCTTATACTCTATGTCTCTATACTCTTGTAATCTATGTCTCTATACCTTTCTAGTCTACGTCTCAATACCCTTGTAGTCTATGTCTCTATACTCTTGTACTCTATGTCTCTACACTCTTCTACTCTATGTCTCTATACTCTTGTACTCTATGTCTGTATACTCTTGTAGTCTACGTCTCTTTACTCTTGTACTCTATGTCTCTATACTCTTGTACTCTATGTCTCTATACTCTTGTACTCTATGTCTCTATACCCTTGTGCTCTATGTCTCTATACTCTTATAGTCTATGTCTCTATACTCTTGTACTCTATGTGTCTATACTCTTGTATTCTATGTCTCTATACTCTAGTACTCTATGTCTCTATACTCTTGTACACTGTGTCTCTATACTCTTGTACTCTATGTCTCTATACTCTTGAACTCTATGTCTCTATACTCTTGTAGTTTATGTCTCTATACTCTTATACTCTATGTCTCTATGCTCTTGTACTCTATGTCTCTATACTCTTGTAGTCTATGTCTCTATACTCTTGTAGTCTGTATTTCTATACTCTTGTAGTCTATGTCTCTATAGTCTTGTACTCTATGTCTCTATACTCTTGTACTCTATGTCTCTATACTCTTGTAGTTTATGTCTCTGTACTCTTGTAGTCTATGTCTCTATACTCTTGTACTCTATGTCTCTATATCCTTGTAGTCTATGTCTCTATACCCTTATAATCTATGTCTCTATACTCTTGTAGTCTATGTCTCTATACTCTTGTAGTTTATGTCTCTATACTCTTGTACTCTATGTCTCTATACTCTTGTACTCTATGTCTCTATACCTTTGTAGTCTATGTCTCTATACCCTTATAATCTATGTCTCTATACTCTTGTACTCTATGTGTCTATACTCTTGTAGTCTATGTCTCTATACTCTTGTAGTCTATGTCTCTATACTCTTGTAGTCTATGTCTCTATACTCTTGTACTCTATGTCTCTATACCCTTATACTCTATGTCTCTATACCGTTGTAGTCTATGTCTCTATACTCTTGTACTCTATGTAACAATACCCTTATACTCTATCTCTCTATACCCTTGTAGTCTATGTCTCTATACCCTTATAGTTTATGTCTCTATACTCTTGTAGTTTATGTCTCTATACTCTTGTACTCTATGTCTCTATACTCTTGTACTCTATGTCTCTATACTCTTATACTCTATGTCTCCATACCCTTGTAGTCTATGTCTGTATACTCTTGTAGTTTATGTCTCTATACTCTTGTACTCTATGTCTCTATACTCTTGTACTCTATGTCTCTATACTCTTATACTCTATGTCTCCATACCCTTGTAGTCTATGTCTCTATAGTCTTGTACTCTATGTCTCTATACTCTTGTACTCTATGTCTCTATTCCCTTGTACTCGATGTCTCTATACCCTTATACTCTATGTCTCTATACCCTTCTAGTCTATGTCTCTATACTCTTGTACTCTATGTCTCTATACTCTTGTACTCTATGACTCTATAACCTTGTAGGCTATGTCTCTATACTCTTGTACTCTATGTCTCTATACCCTTGTACTGTATGTCTCTATACCCTTATACTCTATGTCTCTATACTCTTGTACTCTAAGTCTCTATACTCTTGTACTCTATGTCTCTATACCCTTGTACTCTATGTCTCTATACCCTTATACTCTATGTCTCTATACTCTTGTAATCTATGTCTCTATACCTTTCTAGTCTACGTCTCAATACCCTTGTAGTCTATGTCTCTATACTCTTGTACTCTATGTCTCTACACTCTTCTACTCTATGTCTCTATACTCTTGTACTCTATGTCTGTATACTCTTGTAGTCTACGTCTCTTTACTCTTGTACTCTATGTCTCTATACTCTTGTACTCTATGTCTCTACACTCTTGTACTCTATGTCTCTAAACCCTTGTAATCTATGTCTCTATACACTTGTAGTCTATCTCTCTATACTCTTGTAGTCCATGTCTCTATAATCTTGTACTCTATGTCTCTATATCCTTGTAGTCTATGTCTCTATACCCTTGTAGTCTATGTCTCTATACTCTTGTACCCTATGTCTCTATGCTCTTATAGTCTATGTCTCTATACTCTTGTACTCTATGTCTCTATACTCTTGTAGTCTATGTCTCTATAGTCTTGTACTCTATGTCTCTATACTCTTGTACTCTATGTCTCTATTCCCTTGTACTCGATGTCTCTATACCCTTATACTCTATGTCTCTATACCCTTCTAGTCTATGTCTCTATACTCTTGTACTCTATGTCTCTATACTCTTGTACTCTATGACTCTATAACCTTGTAGGCTATGTCTCTATACTCTTGTACTCTATGTCTCTATACCCTTGTACTGTATGTCTCTATACCCTTATACTCTATGTCTCTATACTCTTGTACTCTAAGTCTCTATACTCTTGTACTCTATGTCTCTATACCCTTGTACTCTATGTCTCTATACCCTTATACTCTATGTCTCTATACTCTTGTAATCTATGTCTCTATACCTTTCTAGTCTACGTCTCAATACCCTTGTAGTCTATGTCTCTATACTCTTGTACTCTATGTCTCTACACTCTTCTACTCTATGTCTCTATACTCTTGTACTCTATGTCTGTATACTCTTGTAGTCTACGTCTCTTTACTCTTGTACTCTATGTCTCTATACTCTTGTACTCTATGTCTCTATACTCTTGTACTCTATGTCTCTAAACCCTTGTAATCTATGTCTCTATACACTTGTAGTCTATCTCTCTATACTCTTGTAGTCCATGTCTCTATAATCTTGTACTCTATGTCTCTATATCCTTGTAGTCTATGTCTCTATACCCTTGTAGTCTATGTCTCTATACTCTTGTACCCTATGTCTCTATGCTCTTATAGTCTATGTCTCTATACTCTTGTACTCTATGTCTCTATACTCTTGTAGTCTATGTCTCTATACTCTTGTACTCTATGTCTCTATACTCTTGTACTCTATGTCTCTACACTCTTGTAGTCTATGTCTCTATACTCTTGTACTCTATGTCTCTGTACCCTTGTAGTCTATGTCTCTACACTCTTGTAGTCTATGTCTCTATACCCTTGTAGTCTATGTCTCTATACTCTCGTACTCTATGTCTCTATACTCTTCTAGTCTATGTCTGTATACTCTTGTAGTCTATGTCTCTATACTCTTGTACTCTATGTCTCTATACTCTTGTAGTCTTTGTCTCTATACTCTTGTACTCTATGTCTCTATACTCTTGTAGTCTATGTCTCTATACTCTTGTACTTTATGTCTCTATACCCTTGTACTCTATGTCTCTATACTCTCGTACTCTATGTCTCTATACTCTTGTACTCTATGTCTCTATACTCTTGTAGCCTATGTCTCTATACCCTTGTAGTCTATGTCTCTATACACTTGTAGTCTATGTCTCTATACTCTTGTAGTCTATGTCTCTATACTTTTGTATTCTATGTCTCTACACTCTTGTAGTCTATGTCTCTATACCCTTGTAGTCTATGTCTCTATACTCTCGTACTCTATGTCTCTATACTCTTCTAGTCTATGTCTGTATACTCTTGTAGTCTATGTCTCTATACTCTTGTACTCTATGTCTCTATACTCTTGTAGTCTATGTCTCTATACTCTTGTACTCTATGTCTCTATACTCTTGTAGTCTATGTCTCTATACTCTTGTACTTTATGTCTCTATACCCTTGTACTCTATGTCTCTATACTCTCGTACTCTATGTCTCTATACTCTTGTACTCTATGTCTCTATACTCTTGTAGCCTATGTCTCTACACTCTTGTAGTCTATGTCTCTATACTCTTGTACTCTATGTCTCTATACCCTTGTAGTCTATGTCTCTATACACTTGTAGTCTATGTCTCTATACTCTTGTAGTCTATGTCTCTATACTTTTGTATTCTATCTCTCTACACTCTTGTAGTCTATGTCTCTATACCCTTGTAGTCTATGTCTCTATACTCTCGTACTCTATGTCTCTATACTCTTCTAGTCTATGTCTGTATACTCTTGTAGTCTATGTCTCTATACTCTTGTACTCTATGTCTCTATACTCTTGTAGTCTATGTCTCTATACTCTTGTACTTTATGTCTCTATACCCTTGTACTCTATGTCTCTATACTCTCGTACTCTATGTCTCTACAGTCTTGTAGTCTATGTCTCTATACTCTGTGTCTCTATTAATAAAGTCCGGAATTCTTTATGATTTATTAACTGCTTTCTCCACCTATCCCGCCGACTTCAATGATCTGCGCACAAATACACTTAGGCCCCCACTGCTCCTGCACCCTTTTTAATATTTTTACCCCTTATTTTGTATTGTTTCTTAATATTTCTCCAACCAAAAATTCATCACTTCACAATTCTCTGCATTGAACTTCATCTGCTGCCTCGCTGTCAATTCCAAAAAACTTGTCTACATCTATCTGAATGTTTATACCGTCCTATTCCAGGTAACATATCATCATGAAAATTCTCCTGCATACCAAGATTTCATTTTTAATTTAAATCAGAAAAAAAAGCAAGTGTCCCTGTATTGGTCCTGGGTAACACTATTACAAGCCTGAAAAATATCCACAAATCATTATTCTCCTCTTATTATTCAGCTTATTTGTATCCACATTGATACGGTCTTAGAAGTGCTTCAAAATGCGTTCCCTAATGCACTTTAAGAAAGTTTACGCATAGCAAATTCTCAGAAACAGCAATGTTAAGATGTGAAAATAAATAGTACATTTGAAATCTGTATTGGCAAAAATGTTAGCCAGAATATCCTCTTGTTTATGCAATTTTGGCAAATGATCCTGAACAATCGCCACTGAAGGTTACATGGTGGCCTAAAGGTATTGTCACGGGGCTAGTCATCTCTCAGATGAAAGATAATGGTCTGGGCAGCCGAGTTTGAATTGAATCGAACTTGATAATAATTTGGAATTAAATCCAGAAATCCGATTCACTAATGCTCCATTGGGGCCTAAGACAATTTAAACAACTTCTGAAATGGCCTAGTAAACTGGCTTCGAACCCAACGTTGGGTTTTGGAGTCTTTCTTCTGATACGAATTTTATTAATGAGTTTTTTAATTCATTAAATTCAGCTAATAATATGGCATGGAAAATATAAGGTGACATGTGGTGTTAAGTGCCAGGTCTGTTGCTAAAATGGGGAGAAATATTTCAAGGTGCAGACTGACTGATGTAAAAAGGTGCAGAAGTAAGAAAGAATATTCATAGCAATCATTTAGAATGGTTTGTTTCTTGGGGAAAACTGCTGACTTGTAATTAAAGCATCAGAGACAAACGATGGATGTATGAAATGGAGAGAAAGACACGAAATACTGAAGGTTTGGCTACAACCCACTTATCCCAGTTGTTACTTTAACTTTACTTATGATTTTTAATCAATATGTGACTTGGTAATGTATAGTATCCTGCTCTGTGATGTTCATTATATTTTCAGCTTCTGTTGCATACATGTATAATAGATGAATTTGAATAATTTGTTTAATTTAATACACTATTAACTCACATTTTCACAACCACAATAATACAGATGTATTTTATACTGTGTTAAACCGTGACAGGTAGAAAATCATCTTGGACAGTATCACAACATGAGCAGTATTGTGTCAGTTGCCCCATTGCAAGCAATGTTTGGTATTGAATGACATTGATTGCAATTGTTCTATCATCTACAGTATGCGAGGGCTGGCAAATCGAATACTATCCATTTTGTGTTCTGCTAAATGACGCACATTTCTACTCACCAGGGCTTACTGTTACGCATCAAATAGTTATAGAAAGCATGGAAAACATCATTACATAGGAAATTATATAAAGCTGGCTGCTAACGTATGACTAGAATAGGAAATACTAACATAGTAAAAGCAAAATACTGTGGATGCCGGAAATCTGAAATAAACACCGAAAATGTTTGACAAACTCCGCAGATCTGGCAGCATCCATCGAGAGAAACAGAGTTTATGTTTCAGATCCAAATGATTCTACTACAGAAATAATAATGTTTGTTCTAATTACCAGGGAATACTGCAAATTAATGTTATATTTGCAAAGGTATTAGATGACACCATATACATTATTTTGCTTATCAGACGTCTAAGAATAAAAGTCATCACTCAAACCACATGAAGTGGAAGGAAGCCCACAAAAAGAACATTGTCACAAAACTAAGTTAAATATTAATTTATAGCATTCAATAAAATATGTTTGCGATAGGATGCTCAATGACCCACTTCGAAAATGCTACTTATCAGTACGCAGTTATTAAAGGAGCATTCAGAAATATTTACACTCTGCTGCAGATTTGCTCTGGAAGTGAACTGTTCAGTAGAGGATGACACCAGTAGCATCAGCATTATCAAACTCTGAAGAAAATAAATAACTTTCATAAACAATCCATCCGTGGCAAACAGAAACATTATTTTTAGCTGAATTATTAATACTAAATGTCTGACTTTATAACACATAGGGTATTTGATTAGATTACTGTGTAAGGCAGGGATCAAGAATACTAACACTTGAACATTGGGTAACATCATTAATACTGGATTCAAATCCTTACCGATAATGCCAATAGCTGCAAGAGCAGGATAGTAGATACGTTCTATTTGAAAGATTAATGGGTATCCCATCTCCTGTGAACTTTGTATAACAGTGACTCTGAATGATTATATATCACTGCAGATTCAATGAGCCACTATTTATATTGAGGGAACTCTCCAGTGAGACAATTATACTGGTTATAGAATAAACAATATTAGTTACACTTACTTAACAAACAATTAATGAGAATGTGGACCAAAGACAATGACTCTTAAATCGGCCTCGCAGGTGGAGGAGGTGGTCAAGAAGGCGTATGGTGTACTGGCCTTCATTAATCGAGGGATTGAGTTTAGGAGTCGGGAGGTAATGCTGCAACTTTACAGGACCCTCGTCAGGCCTCATTTGGAGTACTGTGCGCAGTTCTGGTCGCCTCACTATAGGAAAGACGTAGAAGCTATTGAAAGGGTGCAGAGGAGATTTACAAGGATGTTGCCTGGACTGGGAGGTATGCCTTATGAAGATAGGTTGAGGGAGCTGGGACTCTTTTCCCTGGAGAGGCGAAGGTTGAGAGGCGACCTGATAGAAGTTTATAAAATGTTGAGAGGAATAGATAGGGTGGACTCTCAGAGGCTATTTCCCCGGGTTGAAATGGTCGCTACGAGAGGACACAGATTTAAGGTGCGGGGAGGGAAGTACAGAGGTGATGTTAGGGGTAAGTTTTTCACTCAGAGGGTAGTGAGTGATTGGAATCGGCTGCCGTCGTCGGTGGTGGAGGCGAACTCGCTGGGGTCTTTTAAAAGACTTCTGGATGAGTATATGGGGTTTAATGGGATTGGGGGTTATAGATAGGTCTATAGATTGGTGGGGTTGATGCGATCGGCGCAACTCGAGGGCCGAAGGGCCTGTTTGTGCTGTAATGTTCTATGTTCTATGATGATCATGTTGTTTTTGCCATTCCTTATGAAAAGAAAATAAATACTGATGTGCTGGTAAAAGCAGACCTTTTGTTATATCCATACTATTAAGTGAATGTGTGAGACATCTGAAACTCACTGCCCGAATGGATGGTGAATGCAGATGCTCATCTCACATGTAAAAGAAAAAAAAAATTAAATATGCACTTGAAGGGCTCTCACCAACAGATGTGTACATCCAGAGCTAGAATGGGGCCAGGGAAGCATTTTTCCATCGCCATGAGCTTATGTTTATGTTTGTGTTTCTACGAGCAGTTATGTATTCTTCTCCTCATCAGACAGATGAACGAAGATTTGAATCTGGACACGTGCAGTTCAGTGTTTTCTAAACTGTCACTCACTGTCACAACACACTGACTTAGTTCCAATGTGTACATAAATCCCTGAAAGTTGGGAATCAAGTAGATAAGGTTGTTAAGAAGGCATACGGTGTCTTGGCGTTTATTGGTAGGGGGATTGAATTTAGGAGTCGCAGCGTCATGATGCAACTGTACACAACTCTGGTACGGCCGCACTTGGAGTTTTGTGTGCAGTTCTGGTCCCCACATTACAGGAAGGATGTAGAGGCTTTGGAGAGGGTGCAGAGGAGGTTTACCAGGATGTTGCCTGGTATGGAGGGGAGATCCTATGAGGAGAGACTGAGAGATTTGGGGTTGTTTTCGCTGGAAAGAAGGCGGCTAAGAGGGCACCTTATTGAAACATATAAGATGATTAGAGGTTTAGACAGGGTAGATAGTGATAGCCTTTTTCCTAGGATCGAGAAAGCTAGCACGAGGGGGCACGACTTTAAATTAAGGGGGGGTAGTTATAGGACTGATGTCAGGGGTAGGTTCTTTACCCAGAGGGTGGTGAGGGACTGGAATGCCCTGCCAGCTGCAGTTGTAAATGTGCCTAGTTTGGGGGCGTTTAAGAGATCTGTGGATAGGTTTATGGATGAAAAGGGATTGTTTAGGCTTTGTTTAGGGATTGTTTAGGTCATTGTTTTGTAACTGGTCGGTGCAACATCGTGGGCCGAAGGGCCTGTTCTGCGCTGTAATGTTCTATGTTCTAATGGTAACTTGTGACAACAATAAAGGTAGACAAAATGTGCGGTTTAAAAGAAGGATCTTCTTTATAGAATAATATAATGAGGTTTAACAATGACAACAACTCAGCACATAACAGTAATAACTATGGTGCAGGAGCACAATTGCTTGCAGAGCACTCTCTTGCAGACTGAAAAAACCCTTCTAAACTTGTATATGTTCAGAATCCCCAACGGACGCCAGTAAAATAATTAAATAGTTGAAAAGGCTTTTAAGAACCCTATACTCAAAATTACACTCTGTAGCATCTCCCCCCCCCCCCCCCCCCCCGCCCCCCCAACACACCATAAATTTCAGTCCCCGCCAAGACAGGAATACAACAAAAGTAATTTCTTAACAGGCGACGGTGCAGAGGGACCTCGGGGTCTTTGTGCATGAGTCGCAAAAACCCAGTCTGCAGATGCAGCAGGTGATCAGGAAGGCGAATGGGATGCTGGACTTCATAGCGAGGGGGATTGAATATAAAAGTAGGGAGGTCTTGCTGCGGCTGTATAGGGCATTGGTGAGGCCGCAGCTGGAGTACTGTGTGCAGTTTTGGGCACCGTACTTACGCAAGGATATTTTGGCTTTGGAGGGAGTGCAGGGGAGGTTTACTAGGCTGATACCGGAGTTGAGGGGGTTGAGCTATGAGGAGAGGCTGAATAAACTGGGCTTGTCCTCGTTAGAGTTTAGAAGAATGAAGGGAGATCTCATTGAGACGTATAAGATGATGAATGGGATGGATAGGATAGAGGTGGAGAGACTCTTCCCGCTCAGAAAGGACAGTAGGACTAGGGGGCACAGCCTCAAGATAAAGGGGGGGGGGCGGTTTAGAACGGAGTTGAGGAGGAACTTCTTCACTCAAAGGGTGGTGAATCTCTGGAATTCTCTGCCCGTTGAAGTGGTGGAGGCTACCTCGCTAAATATTTTTAAGACGCGGGTTGATGGGTTTTTGATAAGCGAGGGGATTAAGGGTTATGGGGAGAAAGCGGGAAAGTGGAACTGAGCCACCTCAGATCAGACATGATCTTATCGAATGGCGGGGCAGGCTCGAAGGGCCAGATGGCCTACTCCTGTTCCTATTTCTTATGTTCTTAATGATAAGAAAGGCAGTCCAGAACTTTGTACTTTGTTATGATCAGTACAATACCACTGGTGAATATTGTAACAGTTGATCTGGAATCATAGAGGAAGATGTAGATTGAGAAACTGTGCACAAATGTTCCACTTCCCCTCTCCGATCAGAGTCAATTGGCAAACCTGGAAACAGAATACATTGCCCATGGCAATATTATCTTCTATCATGTTATCAATGACAGTTGCTGACTCTGAAATCTTTTCTGACCCTATGTCATACTGTAAATTCATGTGATCTTGGTGTCTGCGAACAACTCTTCCATTTCACCATCTCACATTCCAAAAACTGGACCAATTTTGCTTAAAATTATTCTTAATAACTACCTGTAGTTACTATCAAAGGTGTTGACATAGACTTGATCACCCTGTTTCATCTGTCTCTCTATGACATGATAGCATTGTCCCTTCTTCTATTTCATTTGCCTCCTGTCCAAGTTTGATCTAAGATCTGGACGAAACAAATCCAGGTGAGACTTCTACCTGGCAACAATCTGGTGGAGATAGCTTGGTTGTAAATTGTGGCATAAGACAACGACAATAAGAATCGGGACAGCTTTGTTCTCAAAGTGTCACCTGCCATTTTCTTCATTCCCTATTTCAGAGTTTGAACAGCTCTCTCTGCCAGACTATTGGAAGTCGGATGAAGCAGTCCGTTAAACACTTGACATATATCATTCTTTTGCATGAATTCTTGAAATAACTCTCTAGTAAGTGTACCGCAGTTAGCCAAAACTAGCGATTCCGGTAAAACATGTATCACAAAACTTTGATGTAGCTTCTCATTTGTCACAGGAGCTACTGATATTACTTAAGATATATTTTTTTTCCAACCATTTTGAATGTGCAGCTACAACAACCAAATATATGTGGTTCGTGACAGGTCCCGCAATGTCCACATGAAGTCTGCAACACGGGTGCCCCAGACAGTCTCAAGGATGAAGCGTTGCTGTTGGAAACATCTTATGGTTGATTTGACAAGAAGAAAAGAACTTCACCATGTTTGTTCAAGTCCAGATCCATATTAGGAGACCTAATATATGACCTTTTCAGTCAAGAGACACTTGGGTGTGCCTCATGAATTGCTGATTTGTGAACAGCAAGGGGGCAGAGCAACCAATCTTGACTCCCACAGTATGCATCCATCCCGTAGACTTAATTCATTCATATGCTTCACAAAAGGTTCACAACTCATCGTTTTCAGACCATTCTTTCATCAAAAATCTCTTGACTTGAAACTGGATAGGGTCATTTTCCTTGCACTGCTTAATTTGATTAACACGAATTGGAGATTGGGCAAGTCTCTCCAGTGAGAAAATTGTCTCGGAAAAAGACAATACCATAGATGGCAAATCCAGTAAAGGGAGATGAATCAAGGCGTTCATATTTTCATTGCCGTTCTCTGTTCAGAATACAATATTGCACTGATAAGTTGACAATGTCGGCACCCAACATCACATTCTTGCTGATGCCATGGGAAGGTTACATTTTAATTCACTGAAAATACTCAACAATGGCGTTCTGTCAGTATATATGGGGAACAAACGAGCTCCTGGTGGAATCTTTGGACCCCAAAACGATAGCTAGATCCTCTTTGTCCCACTGTGGAACACAGTTTCAACCTCTGTCAGGATCCGAGATGCAAAACCAAAGTGGTTTTTGGACCCATTCTCCATCAGATGGGAAAGTGCCACTCCCACATCACAGGGCACAGAATCGCACCACAGAATAATTTCGCACAGTAGACACAGTGAAAAGAACACTGTTGACAGGTCTAGCAAGAACATAATAGTTTACTAATCCCAAGAAGTACTCTGACACTTTCTTGGGCTCTGAAGCTTCCTTAATGGCTCAAATGTTCTGCTTCACAGGAGAACATAAGAACATAAGAAATAGGAGCAGGAGTAGGCCATCTAGCCCTTCGAGCCTGCCCCGCCATTTAATAAGATCATGGCTGATCTGGCGTGGCTCAGTTCCACATTCCCGCCCTCTCCCCATAACCCTTAATCCCCTCGCTTATTAAAAACCCATCAACCCGCGTCTTAAAAATATTGAGCGAGGCAGCCTCCACCACTTCAACGGGCAGAGAATTCCAGAGATTCACCACTCTTTGAGTGAAGAAGTTCCTCCTCAACTCCGTTCTAAACCGCCCCCCCTTTATCTTGAGGCTGTGCCCTCTAGTCCTACTGTCCTTTCTGAGCGGGAAGAGCCTCTCCACCTCTATCCTATCCACACCATTCATCATCTTATATGTCTCAATGAGATCTCCCCTCATTCTTCTAAACTCTAACGAGTGCAAGCCTAGTTTATTCAGCCTCTCCTCATAGTTCAACCCCCTCAACTCCGGCATCAGCCTAGTAAACCTCCTCTGCACTCCCTCCAAAGCCAAAATATCCTTGCGTAAGTGTGGCAACCAAAACTGCACACAGTACTCCAGCTGCAGCCTCACCAGTGCCCTATGCAGTTGTAGCAAGACCTCCCTACTTTCATATTCAATCCCCCTCGCTATGAAGGCCAGCATCCCATTCGCCTTCCTGATCACCTGCTGCACCTGCAAGCTGGGTTTTTGCGACTCATGCACAAGGACCCCGAGGTCCCTCTGCACCGTCGCCTGCTGCAGTTTTTCACCACGTAAGTAATAGTCCTTCCTACCATTATTCCTACCAAAGTGGAGCATTATTCTGCGGCCGAGATACTCGACACGCTGTGCCTGGAAATACATTCGCTGCTGCTGACGCGTAATCCTCCTCTGAAAACCGTTTTTGTGAACCGTGATCCGGATTGTTAAGGTTTCCCTGCTCAGTCTTCCCTGTAAGATGTCATTCAAGTAGATTGCAATCTGAGGAATGTCTTGCAACAGGATGTCCATCGACCTTTGAAAGTTTGCTGGACTGGAGGTTATATCAAAAACCAAACAAATTGCACTTAAATGACTCTTTATGTTTGCTGCTGGCCATGTACTTCTCTGAACGTTCAAAAGTTACCTTGCATGTCTGCATTCCCCGAGCTTTTCACATGGTGTTTAATTGATTGTGTCTTCATGTTAAAATCTCTTGCCCAGCCCTCACGTTGCTCTTCACATATTTCTTCACTAAATCCTCTTTTTTTGCTGCATTGGTGACAAGTATCATCCCTAAACTTACAATGATTTGTTTATTGTGGTCCTCCACACATTAGAACTGAACTACTTTCACTTTCTACTTGCAATTTATTTCGATAATTGGAGCAGCCCCTCCGCGTGGCACTTCCTGGTTGAACATGTCTAATATGACTGGGAGCCGTTCCGATGCCCTGAAATGTTTTGAGAGCTGTCTTAATACTCAACGTGGCTTCTCCCAGCAGCTGATGCTGAACGCTGTTCTTGGCAAAGCCGCAGACAAGCATATTACTGAGCAAAACTTCGAAAAGGACTGTAAAATCAAGGTGTTCCAGAAACTGGGCTAATTCAGTCACGATGTTAGTTACTAACTCGCTTGCTTTTTGAAATGGCTATGCAACGTGAATCTTTGAATACTCACTAAGGGCTTCAGGTTATGGTGATTCTGGACCAGAGCAACTAAATCTGAAAGAGACATAGCCCTTGGTTTCCATAGCGTGGTCAGATTCATAAGAACATAAGAAATAGGAGCAGGAGTAGGCCATCTGGCCCTTCGACCCTTCAATAAGATCATGGCTGATCTGTCGTGGCTCAGTTCCACATTCCCGCCCTCTCCCCATAACCCTTAATCCCCTCTCTTATCAAAAACCCATCAACCCACGTCTTAAAACTATTTAGCGAGGCAGCCTCCACCACTTCAACGGGCAGAGAATTCCAGAGATTCACCACCCTTTGAGTGAAGAAATTCCTCCTTAACTCCGTTCTAAACCGCCCCCCCTTTATCTTGAGGCTGTGCCCCCTAGTCCTACTGTCCTTTCTGAGCGGGAAGAGTCTCTCCACCTCTATCCTATCCATCCATTCATCATCTTATATGTCTCAATGAGATCTCCCCTCATTCTTCTAAACTCTAACGATTCCTCATCAACTTCTGAGTGCACAAAACACACTCAAAAGAATCGAGCGTGATTTCACCTTCCCTTTTATTCCACTTGCTAATACAAATTCTGCAGGCTCTGCACTTATTCAGTCAAGCATTCTCTTTCTCATTAAACTCTCTGTCTGTCCCAAATAGAAAGAAATCCCAGTTTAAAGTCGAAACAGGTTTATTTGTAGCAAAAGGCGCAAGCTTTCGGGACAGCCTGTCCCTTCATCAGGTGGCTGGGAGTTCTGATCGTAAAAAGGACGCAGAGACACAAATTCAATTTAAATGCATAATGATTGGAATGTGAGTCTTTACAGCTAATCAATTCTTAAAGGTACAAACGATGTGAGTAGAAAGTGCCACCTGATGAAGGGACAGGCTGTCCCGAAAGCTTGCGCCTTTTGCTACATATAAATCTGTTTGGACTTTAAATGGGTGTTGTAGGATTTCTTTCTGTTTTACCCCAGTCCAACGCCGGCATCTCCACATCATGCCCCAAATAGAGCCATGGCACACTAACTTGAAATTCTGTTGAATAAATTCATGATGTAAACTGGCTATTCACTGTATGCCACACTGAATTTCAAAAAAAACTTTGTTTCCTCTTCATTTACGATTTTCTCCTTGCCGCCAAAAAGAATGTGATAACTTGATACCACAATAAAGGTGTTGATTAAAAGTAGGATTGTAATTTGTTTACTAAAATAATGATGTGCAAAAATAACTAACTCAGCAGAAAATTAGTAATGGTAATAAATATGAAAACAGCAGAAATAGCCAAACAGCTCTTGCTCGTAGAACACCATTGCAGACTGAAACGTCCTCAAAAACCCACACATACTCAGAACATTCAAGAGGCACCAGTGAAATAATTAAATAATATAACATGCTTATATGAACACTCTGGACTCAAAGTGACATTCTGTAACAGCTACTAATGCTAAATTAGGAGTTATCTTTCAGACTACATGTTACACTTAAACATATTATAACTGCACTCTTATTCATACAGTACCTTGACATCTGTACCATTGTTCATTCATGCAGGTTGATTTATTTTTCATTGCATATCACTGTCAGTTGCAGCTGAGCAATAACGCAATTACTTCTGAACCGAGACTTGTGTATTATAAACCCCTGTTAAAATGCTGATATTCAGACAAATACATAGGAAGAGGGTAGATTAACCTTTAGCACCTTGCATCAGCATTTTGAAATGAGTGTGTTATTTCCCAGCTTACGTCTAAAAGTGAATGTGCCTAATATTGTTAGCCCGAATTGTCTGATATCATCAAGTTCCCATTGAGTTTGTTTTATTCATCACCCTTAATTCAAATCCCCGCAAGCTCCGATGTAAATATCTCGTGCATGCTCTGTCCTGTTGAGGTCCTTGTTATTCACTGAAGGGTCAGTTTCTAAAGAACAGAATGCCATGGATATTGGAGTGTATCAAAAAAAAACCAAGAAACAAGAGGAGATAATATTCCCTTTAGCCTGTTCTACTATTCACTCACTTCATGAATAATCATCAAACTTAACTTTATTTTCATTTAAAACAAAAAAAATCATTTGGTGGTAGCAAAAATGGTTAACATTCGGAGAATGGAACCCCTTCCTTTCCACAATTCGTGGTGTCTGTCGTTTTGGGGCGACTTGTATATAATGATAGCCCCCTACACAGCATATATTCAATAACCGAACTTCTATGACTCTATTCAGAAGCAAATTCCAAAGGCTAACAGGCCTCGGAGAAAGGACATTTCTGCCCTTCTTTACCGAGTTAGAGATGTTATATCATTTCAACAAATACAATGGCAATTAAAGTGAGAAGTGGAGAAAAACGTGAGAAAAGTTTACAGAGATTAAATGTCGACAGGGATGAATTTGGAAATCAAAACCAGATCATTACAATATATATATAAAACAATAGAAAATGGGCCCACAGAATATACAAAAGGAAAGGGAAACTTCAGCAGCAACTATTGCTTTAATGTGTTCCATGATTCATTTTGCTATGCATTTTCACATTCCTTCTATCATATAAACCCTTTCTTCAATTTTTCACATTTTTTCCGTTGCTGCTAGCTTTCCAAGAAAAGATTCGGGGCAACGTCATGATGATAGAAACTTGATCCTGAGTGAGAATGCCGAAAATAGTTGTAAATTTTTTTTTATACTTTAAGCAGGTCTCCAAGGTTATCAGATTCATTGCTTGTATACAAATATACGAATCAACTGAATTTTGATATATGGAGAATAATTGAAAATGTACAAATGACACGAGGCAGGAATATAAACTAATTGGCGAGGAAGGTAATAGACTTCAGGAGGGCAGAGACAGTAGATGAAAGTTTCTAACACATTGCATGTAAAAGTTAATATGTATAAATGTATTGACTCAAATAGGAAGTAACATTCTGGGAGGCTGCATTAACTTCACAATATAATAGGGATACTGATGGAAAAGCTCTAGTGGCATAGGTACAACATCAGTAAAGGTAACAGCTCAAGCTAGAAAGCTGCTGAAAAGGTTTGCAGGCTTTAGAGAGGCGCAGAGAAGAAAAACAAATAAGTTATGTGAACCGTTCAATAATCACGAATTAGACATTAGACAGAGCATGAGGTGTCACTCTGAAATATGTATTTCGGAATGGTCATGAGGCATTCAATGAGCGGGTCAATGGAAGGTGTATTGAGACGTTACTGCACCGATGAACTGACATGGAATGTTTCGAAAAGTGAAGGGAAAATGCTGAAGTTGATACAGCTATTTAATGTAATTAAAATCATTGTCCACAAGTATGAGGGACAGTAACCGAACACACAGGTTTATGATCATTGGAAATAAACGAAGGAAATATAGACATGGAGGATATACATTGGCTTTCCATTGATTTGGAGAATTATCCGAAATGCTTGCTTCCTCTATCTGAAATGAAGGAAACAAATCATTTTGTAACAGTCGCAAAGGAAATTATCTACTATGTAAAATGAACAAACATTAACACTATGGGGAAAAGTTTGTGAAAATTTAATTTCTAGCATTCAATAAAATATTTTTGCAAATGAATATAACTGAAATAGATCGTTTGTTGAACTAGTTTGAACACACCATCTAGTTATCATTATGCAAGAATTAATACGGCATGGGTGTTATTGTGGATTTGCTCTGGAAGTGAGAATAAAGAACAAAGAACAACACAGCACGGGAAACAGGCCCTTCGGCCCAACGAGCCCACACTGCCATTTTAACATTGTGAGTCCCCTCTTCCACCCATGACCCTTGTCTGCGCTTATGACACTCCACATTGGAAACCAGATTGAGGGGAGACTAATTTAGGGACAATTTGTTACACCAATCAACCTAAGAGCACATTTTTGGGGTGTGGGAGGAAACCGGAGCACCCGGAGAAAACTCACGCAAGCACGGGGAGAATGTGCAAACTCCCACAGACACTGGCCCAAATCTTAATAACGGAAACTGTGATGATATGAGGCATGAGGTGGCCTTGTTAGATTGGGAGAGCTAATTAAAGAGATGACAGTGGATAGACAATGACAAACATTCAAGGAACCCACAGGGGAATTGTAGCTACTGTTCATTCTTGTCTAACACAAATGCAAAATGGGTAAGAGGGCCAATCCATGTCTTACAAAGGAAATTAGGGAGAGCATCCAATGCAAGGAAGACGCATGCAGATTGGTTAAAAAAAATAATAGGTCTGGGGATTGGGAACAGTTTAAAATTCAACAAAGAAAGACAAGGGACTGATTAGGAAGGGGAAAACACAACACAAAAGTAAGCTTTCAGGGAACATAAAGAATGACACTAAACGTTTCAGTTGATATGTGAAGAGAAAGAGGTTGGTGAAGACAAATGTAGGCCATCGACTGGTAGAAATGGGGGAATGCATAATAGGGGCAAAGAAATAGCTGAGCAGCTGAATACATACATTGGTTTTGTCTTCACGAAAGAGGACACAAACCAGATGAAATGTTGGAGAATGCAAGATTTATTGAGAGGGAACAGCTGAGGGAGATCAATATTAATAGAGAAATTGTACTGGGAAAATCGATGGGACTGAAGACGAATAATTCTGTAGGGCATGATAACCTACATCTCAGAACACTTAAGAAAGCGACTGTAGAAATTTTGGATGCATTGGTGGTCAATCCAGGATTCTATGGAGTTGGGAACAATCCCTGCAGATTGGAGGGTAACCAATGTCACTGTAATGCTCAAAAAAGGAGGTAAAAAGAAAATAAGGAATTATAGACCATTAAGCTGAACATTGGTAGTGGAGAAAATTCTCAAATCCATTATCAAGGATATTATAGCGGAACATTTAGAAAGCAGTGGCTGGGTCACACAGAGTCAGCATGGATTTATGAAGGGGAAATCATGCTTGACAGATCAGTTGAAATACATTGAAGATGTAACTATTAGAATTGATATGGGGAAGCCAGTTGATCTGGTATATTTGGACTTTCAGGAAGTGTTTGACAAAGTGTCGTGTAAGAGATAGAACATAGAACACTACTGCACAAACAGGCCCTTTGGTCCACAAGTTGCGCCGATCATATCCATACTACCAGCCCTATCTATAACTCTCAATCCCAATAAACCCCATGCACTCATCAGATGATCATGCAAGATTAAAGTGCATGGGATTGGGGAAATGTATTGAGATGGATGGAAAACTGGTTGGCACAGAGGAAATTAAGTGTCGGAATTAATGTGTTTTTTTTTCAAATTGACAGGCACTAATTAGTGGGCTGCCACATGGATTGGTATCAGGATTGCAGCCATTCACAATATATACACATGATTTGGATGAGAGAGAGAACAAAATGTAACATTTCATAGTTTGCAGGTTATACCAATTTGGGTGGGGTGGCGAACTGTGAGGAGGATGCAGAAATCCTTCAGAATGCTCTGGACAGGTTGGGTGAGTGGACATATCAATGGCAGATGCAATGTAATTTGGATAAATGTGAGGTTATTCACTTTGGAAGCAGAAACAAGAAGGCTGATTACTACCTGAATGGCTGTAAATTTGGAAAGTGGAGTGTGCAGCAGGACCTCGGTGTCCTTATGCATCATTATCTGAAGGTAAGGATGCAGGTGCAAATGGCATGTTTGCCTTTGTTGTGAGAAGTTTCATATTCAGGAGCAAAGATGTATTGTTGCGATTATCCAGCACTCGATTCCTGTGGCACCGCACGAGTTACTGCCTATCAATTTGAAAAGCACACATTATTTTCAACCCTTAATTTCCTCTGTGCCAACCAGTTTTCTATCCATTTCAATACACTTTGCCCAATCCCATGCACTTCAACCTTGCAAGATCACCTCCTACGTGGGACTTTGTCAAACACTTACTGAAAGTCCAAACATATCAGAATGACTGGCTCCCCTGTGTGAATCCTATTCTTTACATTTTCAATGATTTCAACAGATTTATCAAGCATGATTTCCCCTTCATAAATCCATGCTGACTCTGTCTAATCCCGCCTCACCTCGAGTCTTGTGTGCAGTTTTGGTCTCCTTTTCTGAGGAAGGATGTTTTTGCTCTTGAGGGAATGCAGTGAAAGTTTGCCAGGCTGATTCCAGGGATGGCGTCCTGATGTATGAACAGAGATTGACTAGGTTAGGATATGAGTTCAGACGAATGACAGGGTGGGAGGTGGGGGTGGGGCCAGGGTAGATGGGGTTATGATATTGGTTAGAACAGTACGTAAAGGGTTAAAATGATTTTTAACCAACGTTGACTGTTAACCACATTTTATGATGTGGATATGCCAGCATTGGACTGGGGTAAACACAGTAAAAATTCTGACAACACCAGGGTTAAGTCCAACCGTAACCCTGAAAGCTTGTGAGTTTACTATCAAATAAATCAGTTGGACTTAAACCTGGTGTTGTTAGACTTTTTACTGTGTCAACCTCATTTTAATCAGATGTGAATGCATTTAAGAACAAAGAACAAAGAACAACACAGCACGGGAAACAGGCCCTTCGGCCCAACGAGCCCCCGCCGCCATCCCATGGTCAGTGACCTATTCATGATTTTAGTCTATGCCTAATGTGTGAGGATCAGGGAGGTCCAATATAGGGACAATTTGTTACCCAATCAATCAGCCTAAAAGCACATTTTTGGGATGTGGGAGGAAACCGGAGCACCCGGAGGAAACCCACGCAACCATGGGGAGAACGCGCAAACTCCCACGGACACAGGCCCAAATCCATGTGTCCGCATAGCAACAGAGATAGTCTCTGAGCTGACATGTTGCCCTCGAGATGGTCCAGTTTACGCACACCAACGACATGAAGCAGTAGGCAACTCCCGAAGCAACATCCAAGAGCAGCCCACCACAACCTGCCGCACGCATGCCCCTTGCTGGACTTAAATGCCTGTGGAGACAAAAAGTCATTATTAAAAAGACTCTATATCCCTGAGGCTAAAACTGAATCCCAAGCCTACAATGTTTAGTAAGGCCTGCTATATCCCCCTATATGTAGACTGCTCATGTGGCTGTCCAAGTGACTCTTAAACAACCCTAGCATGCCTGCTTCCACCACCTTACTCGGCAGTGCATTCCACATCCCCACTACCCTTTGTGTGAAAAACTGCCCTCTAATATTAGTCTTATACCTAGCCCCCCTTCACCCTAAGCCCGTGACCCCTCATTCTATCCATTTCTAATAGCGGAAAAAGTTTACCACTAATTGCAGTGAAATTATATATTTTGACTCTGTATGTGAAGTATCTTTATTCAACCGAATAAACATTTTTAACTAATATGTATTAACTAAAATTTGATGTGTCTGTGAAATAGAGAAGTGACAGTTATGGAATTTGAATTTTCATGATTTTAACATGTAACACAATGTTACAAAAGAAGAATAATGAATGCAACATTGAATTTGGAATATTTGATTACGTGTGGATGTTATTAACTGATTTTGGCAATCTTTATGGAATGTAATAATTCTATACTTAATATCTTTACATGAATCAGGAATTTAAATATGGAAGGATTTATGTTCAAATTTAAAACAAATGTAGTCATGTGATTTAAATATTTCTTAAATCTCAGTCAAGAAATGTGAATTATGCAGAAAACTACAAATTCAGAAACTCATAGTTGTCACTAGTAAAGAAATATAATATTTCAACTTAGGTCAGCTAATGAAACACATTAAATTTAGAACAATAGGTCATATGTTGTCCAGACAATTAATAGTCAATCTTCAGAGCCCAAAGTTGGTGCTGCCTGTGCCGTGGTGACATGCCACTGATAAGTTAGACAAAGAGTAGCATCCTGAGGTACAAAGCATAAAGGAAAATAAAATTTCATTAAATCGGTTGGCATATTGTAATTGACTGAAACATTTGGCATGAAAAAAAACTAACAATTTCATATGCAATGAAATCGAATTAAGCTAATTAATAGGGATGGCTTAGATCAGAAAGAAGGATAATATTGGATTGAATTTTGGCACAAAGATAAAATATAGAAATAGAAATCCCACAGTACAGAAAAAAGGCCCTTTGGCCCATCAAGTCTGCACTGACCACAATCCCACACAGGCCCTACCCCCAATCCGTATATATTTTACTCACTAATCCTCTCTAACCTATGCATCTATGGTCAATTTAGCATGGCCAATTAACCTAACCCGCACATCTTTGGACTGTAGGAGGAAACCAGAGCACCCAGAGGAAACCCACCCAGGTACGAGGAGAATGTGCAAACTCCACACAGACAGTGACCCAAGCCGGGAATTGAACCTAGGTCACTAGAACTGTGAAGCAGCAATACTAACCACTGTGCTACCATACCAATTTTTGGTAGTCTGGTAGTATTCTATAGTGCTTGGCAATCGCTCTTCGGCTGTTGTTTCATGTTCTTCTATGTCTATGTAAGTTCTATAATTTTAAATAAATCTTGGAACACATTAAACTGACGGATCTTACCTTTGTGACTTTTAATTTTTTTTCACATTGTTTAATTTTTACAAAGGAATCAGGCCACCATTTGAAAATTTACAACTTCATAGAGGAAGGGAAAATCCTGGTAGGTTAGAAAGCATTTTGAACAATTAGGCACTGAAAACACAGACAAAACTACCAACATCAACTTAAATGACTCAAAGTCAGACTTATAAGGTAACAAGAAAATAGTATACATGCTTACAATTGCAATAAGAGTTAAAACAAAAGATAATATGTTAAATGCATACTTTGATCTTAAACAAATTGGTTTTATATTTACTGGTGCACTTTGGACAAGAACAAATTGCTGCAAGGCTTGATGGTACAGGGAGTGTTAGACAAAACCACATTCTCAAGAAACAATGAAGTCACAGAACGTGCAGTTTCTTATCGACGGGAATTGCAAGCAAAAAGGCTCTCAGGACCACTTATGCATAGAAAGATTCACAGTTCAGATAGGATGGATGCTTGCCCAGAACCGGGATCATGTATTCATCTGGCTTGACAGTGAATGAAGAGGAACCTGTGGAAATTTTAAGTTTGAACTTGGTGGCTAAGCGTCTGCTTGCTAAGTGTTGGAGGAGTTGAGTTAGCCAAAAGGGTACGGTATGTCAGGATTTCCTGGACCAATGAGGTAAGGTATATGACTTTTTTTTTAAATTATTTATGACGTCTGAAGATGATTGATTTAAAGTTAATGAAAGAAAGGAGAATTTGGCCATGAAAATTGATCAATCTAGTACTATATATGTTGGAATTCACAGTAAAAAAGCCTGACAACACCAGGTTTAAGTCCAACCGATTTATTTGACACTCAAATAAATCGGTTGGACTTAAACCTGGTGTTGTCAGGCTTCTTACTATGTTTACCCCAGTCCAACACCGGCATCTCCACTTTATGTTGGAATTCATCAGAGAGGTCAGGTAGCTCTGGAAATTCCGAAAACTCTTTGATTACTACACCCGATGAGCACTGTTTAAATAGATATATGCCTTTAAACTGGAACAATGGCTTTCGAGAGTCTTTGTACTGATGGAAATTTCAGTGATACATGGCCACATCACAAACCCTGCCATTAGATATGAAGATGGGTTGGATAGGCTTGGGTTGTATTCGTCGGAACAGAGAAGATTGAGGGATGACCTGATTAAAGCATAAAAGATTATAAGTGGCATGGGCAGGTTGGATAGTCAGTCACCAAGGGACATAGGGACTGTGATAGGCGAAGCAGATTTAGCGGGATTTGAGGAAAAACATAGAGGAAGGGAAAATCCTGGTAGGTTACAAAGCATTTTGAACAATTAGGCACTGAAAACACAGACAAAACTACCAGCATCGACTTAAATGACTCAAAGTCAGACTTATAAGGTAACAAGAAAATAGTATACATGCTTACAATTGCAATCAGAGTTAAAACAAAAGATTATATGTTAAATGCATACTTTGATCTTAAACGAATTGGTTTTATTTTTACTGGTGCACTTTGGACAAGAACAAATTGCTGCAAGGCTTGATGGTACAGGGAGTGTTAGACAAAACCACATTCTCAAGAAACAATGAAGTCACAGAACGTGCAGTTTCTTATCAACGGGAATTGCAAGCAAAAAGGCTGGAATGCACTGCCTCATAGGATCATAGAGACAAGTTGCATCACATCCTTTAAAAAATATCTGGATGAGCACTCCGCGCATCGTAACATTCAAGGTGTTGGGCCAAGTACTGGGAAATGGGATCAGGCAGGATTTCAAGTGTATTGAATGTTTCGCTGCAGACTTGAAAGGCTGAAATGTCTCTTCTGCACTGTATGAGTCTATATTCTATGATCGGGACATGGCCTTGGTTCAAGATGTCCCACCACAATTGTGTTTCCAATGGTTGAATTCATTGAGACTCACCACATTATTCAGTATTAGCTATTTCTATAGACTGAAAACTCATCTGAATGGTCACCCTTTAATGAATCCCACACGCCTATATTTTCCTAACTGGGGAAGAGAGGAAACTGGGACATTACCACCACAAGAGTCAGAATAGAGAATGTCCCTATTTCATAAAGCCAACCAATTTCAGTCTGGGAGAGACACAAATTCAAATTAATGTCGTTCACAATCAGTGATTTTTTTAAAAGTTTTTTTTAGTTTATTTTATTCAGCCCCTTCCATCTCCCTTCCGTCAAGTACTGTTTTCAAAATCCTGTATGAATTGTGATTCATTCTGCTTTCATAAGAACATAAGAACATAAGAAATAGGAGCAGGAGTAGGCCATCTGGCCTCTCGAGCCTGCCCCGCCATTCAATAAGATCATGGCTGATCTGTCGTGACTCAGCTCCACCTTCCCGCCCTCTACCCATAACCCTTAATCCCTTCTCTTATCAAAAACCCATCAACCCGTTTCTTAAAAATATTTAGCGAGGCAGCCTCCACCACTTCAACGGGCAGAGAATTCCAGAGATTCACCACCCTTTGAGTGAAGAAGTTCCTCCTCAACTCTGTTCTAAACCGCCCCCCCTTTATCTTGAGGCTGTGGCCCCTAGTCCTACTGTCTTTTTTGAGCGGGAAGAGTCTCTCCACCTCTATCCTATCCATCCCATTCATCATCTTATACGTCTCAATGAGTTCTCCCCTCATTCTTCTAAACTCTAACGAGTACAAGCCTAGTTTATTCAGCCTCTCCTCATAGCTCAATCCCCTCAACTCCGGTATCAGCCGAGTAAACCTCCTCTGCACTCCCTCCAGGGCCAAAATATCCTTGCGCAGGTGCGGCGCCCAAAACTGCACACAGTACTCCAGCTGCGGCCTCACCAATGCCCTATACAGCTGCAGCAAGACCTCCCTACTTTTATATTCAATCCCCCTCGCTATGAAGGCCAGCATCCCATTCGCCTTCCTGACCACCTGCTGCACCTGCAAGCTGGGTTTTTGCGACTCATGCACAAGGACCCCGAGGTCCCTCTGCACCGTCGCCTGCTGCAGTTTTTCGCCCCGTAAGTAATAGTCCTTCCTACCATTCTTCCTACCAAAGTGGACCACCTCACACTTGCCAACATTAAATTCCATTTGCCATTTCCTGGCCCATTCGCCCAGCCTATCTAGATCCTTCTGCAGACTCTCCACACCCTCCGCACAATTTGCCTTTCCCCCAATCTTGGTGTCATCAGCAAATTTCGACACCCTGCACTCGGTTCCCTCCTCCAGATCATCTATATAAATGGTAAATAGCTGAGGCCCCAGCACCGACCCCTGGGGCACCCCACTAGTCACCAACCGCCAATCCGAATAGCATCCATTGACCCCCACTCTCTGCCTCCTATTTGACAACCAATCCTCTATCCACGCTAACACCCTACCCCCAACTCCATGTCCCCTGACCTTCTGCAATAACCTCTTGTGAGGTACCTTGTCAAACGCCTTCTGAAAATCCAGAAAGACCACATCCACCGGCTCTCCTCCATCCACTGCCCTAGACACATCCTCATAGAACTCCAGTAAATTTGTCAGACACGACTTCCCTTTAATGAAACCGTGTTGCGTCCGCCCTATCAAGCAATTCCCCTCAAGATGCCTCGCTATTTCCTCCTTAATGACGGTTTCTAACATTTTACCTACCACAGACGTTAAACTAACCGGCCTATAATTCCCCGCCTTTTGCCTGGCACCTTTCTTAAACAACGGCGTAACATTAGCCGTTTTCCAATCTTCCGGCACTTCCCCGGAATCCAGCGACGTCTGGAAAATAACCACCAAGGCATCCACTATCACCTCCGCCATTTCTTTCAGAACCCTCGGATGCATTCCATCCGGTCCTGGGGACTTGTCCACAATCAGCCCCTCCAGTCTGTTGAGCACCACCTCTCTAGTAACAGTAATGTCATTAAGACCCTCCATTCCTACCACCTTTCCATCGCTAACACCCGGCAAATTATTCACGTCCTCCTCCGTGAAGACAGAAACAAAAAAGTTATTCAAGACCTTAGCCATATTCCTATCCCCTACCACTAGCTCCCCTTTCTCATCCTCTAAAGGACCAACGTTTACCCTAGCCAGCCTCCTTCCTTTTTATATATTTATAAAAACTCTTGCTATCCTTTTTTATATTAAGTGCTAGCCCAGCCTCATAGCTTCTCCTACCCTCCTTTATCAATTTCTTTGTCAATCTTTGTTGACATTTAAACCTTTCCCAATCCTCTTCTCGCCCACTGCTCTTAGCTACTCTAAACTCCTCCGCTTTTAATTTAACACTTTCCTTCACCTCCTTCGTTATCCACGGCTTATTACCTCTCCTCCTACTGTCCTTTTTAACCATCGGAATAAATTTCTGCTGAGCACCAAGAAAGATCTCCTTAAAGATCCTCCACTGCTCCTCAGCAGACCTACCTTCCAACGCGTTCCCCCAGTCCACATTCGCCAATTCTTCTCTCATCCTACCATACTCCCCTCTATTCAAGCAAAGGACGCGTGTCTGGGAACCCACTTTCTCCTCCTCCATCTGCACCAGAAAATCCACCATACAATGATCACTCTCTCCAAGAGGATCCTTCACCGCAAGGTCCCTAATTCTACCCACCGCATTACATAGCACCAGATCCAAGATAGCTCGCTCCCTCGTCGGCTCCAACACACACTGTTCAAGGAAATTATCCCGGCAGCATTCCAAGAACTCCTCCTCGAGCCCACCTCGTCCAACATGGGTCGACCAATCAATATGCAGATTGAAATCTCCCATAACTACTGCCGTCCCATTCCTGCACGCTGCACTTATTTGCGCGTTAACAGCCCGCCCCACCTCCAGATCATTATTCGGGGGCCTATAGACGACACCCACTAGCGTCTTCCTCCCTTTTCTGTTCCTAATCTCCACCCACAACGATTCCACTTTCTGCTCCTTGGCTCCGATATCATCCCTTGCTACCACCTTGATACTATCCTTAATCAGCAGAGCTACACCACCCCCTCTTTCCTCCTGCCTATCCTTCCTAAACACTTGATAACCCTGTACATTCATCTCCCAGTCCCTGTCACCTTGCAGCCACATCTCTGTAATGGCCACCAGATCGTATCCATTTGTTTCGATCTGCGCCATCAGCTCATCCACTTTATTCCGAATGCTTCGTGCATTCAGATAAAGCGCTTTCATCCCAGCCTTCACCTGGACCCTACTTGCCGTAACGCCACCAATTGGGACATCCTTGGCCTCTTCCCTTACCTGTACCCTATCCTTAACTTTGGAGCTCATAGCGTCACCTACCCTCGCACCCTCCCCCCCTCTAATTAGTTTAAAGCCCTGTCTACAGTCCTCTTTACTCGATTCGCCAGCACTCTGGTCCCAGCATGATTCAGACCAACCCCATCCTGCCCGAACAGGTCCCACCTATCCCAATACTGGTGCCAATGCCCCATAAATTCGAACCCATTCCTCCCACACCAATCCCTGAGCCACCCATTTACTTCCTTTATCCTATCAACCCTACGCCCGTCTGCCCTCGGTTCAGGCAGTAGCCCAGAGATAACCACCTTGTCGGTTCTACTTTTTAATTCCATTCCCAGCTTCTCATACTCCCTTCCCAGATCCTCAGTCCGCATTTTGCCTACGTCGCCGGCACCCACATGTACTACAATGACTGGGTTCTCACCCTCCCACTCCAGATTCCTCTGCAGCCCAGCTGCAACATCCTGTACCCGAGCACCAGGCAGACAACACACCCTTCTGTGCACTTTGTCATTGTGACAAAGGACAGTGTCAATACCCTTCACCCCACTATCCCCAATCACTACTACGTTCCTTTTCCCCTTCTCTTTGCCTATGTCCTGCTGCATCACTGTACCGTGTGCAGTTTGCTCAACAACCTCTCCTGCCTCGTCCTCTTCCAGACTGGAAGCAAGAACCTCAAACCTGTTATGCAGGTTAAGAGGCTGAGGCCTCCTCTCCTCACCCCCCTTCCTCCTCCCAGCAGCCCCCTTTTGTCCCTGACCCTTAGATTTAGCCAGTCTAGGGGCACCCTCTCTCCCCCTGATGAGCCTCAGTGTCTGTAGCTCAGAGGCCAGCTCATCCACCTTGAGCTGGAGCTCCTCCAGCAACCTGCACTTACTGCAGACATGGTCACTGGGAAGGACCCTGGGGTCCACCAGTTCCCACATCATACAGAAACCACACATCACATGCCCCTCCATTATTCACTGTAATTTTCTCACCTGTCCTTTTTTCCCTCCAGCCCTTTTTGATATTAAGCCCTATTAGCTCACTCTGCTTCCCTCTCACTCCGCTGCCCGCTCAGACGCTGCCCGCTGTCTACACCAGGCCTCCTTTTAAACCTGGCGCTGATTTGAAGCAGGCTCGTCCACAACTCGGTTCGAAACTAGCAGTAAATACAATAAAATAAATGCTTTAAACAGTTCTACAAAGAACAAAGTGCTTTAAACTTATTTTAAACAGGTTTTTAACATGTAAATTCTTAGCTCTCTCTCTCTGCTTCAGCAAACAGTGAAAGGCTTCACCGTGTGGCCCTGATAATTAATTTAAATTAAAGCAGCTTCGTCCACAACTCGGTTCTAAACTAGCAGTAAAGACAATAAAATAAATGCTTTAAACAGTTCTACAAAGAACAAAGTGCTTAAAACTTATTTTAAACAGGTTTTTAACAGGTAAATTCTTAGCTCTCTCTCTCTGCTTCAGCAAACAGTGAAAGGCTTCACCGTGTGGCCTTTCAAACACTTACAGGTGGTAAAAATTTCCCATTCACAACACGCCCTGAGAAAGGTGCATGAGGGAGGTGAAACAGCCAGGAAAAAAACCCAGGCCAAATCATAGGCAAACATCAGAGATTGTCAATGGAATTGGCGAATGTGACCGGAGATTTACTCCAGGTGGATACAGGAGCAGGAAACTGTTTGTACACTTTAGATTCAGTAAGGTTCCACTTAGCGGGAACTCCTTCCACAGCAAGTCATGGCTGTCTTGCTGCGGCTGTATAGGGCATTGGTGAGGCCGCAGCTGGAGTACTGTGTGCAGTTTTGGTCGCTGTACTTACGCAAGGATATTTTGGCCTTGGAGGGAGTGCAGAGGAGGTTTACTAGGCTGATGCCGGAGTTGAGGGGGTTGAACTATGAGGAGAGGCTGAATAAACTGGGCTTGTACTTGTTAGAGTTTAGAAGAATGAGGGGAGATCTCATTGAGACATATAAGATGATGAATGGGATGGATAGGCTAGAAGTGGAGAGAATCTAGCCCTTCAAGCCTGCCCCATCATTCAATAAGATCATGGCTGATCTGTCGTTGCTCAGTTCCACATTCCCGCCCTCTCTCCATAACCCTTAATCCCCTCTCTTATCAAAAACCCATCAACCCGCGTCTTAAAAATATTTAGCGAAGCAGCCTCCACCACTTCAACGGGCAGAGAATTCCAGAGATTCACCTCCCTTTGAGTGAAGAAGTTCCTCCTCAACTCCGTTCTAAACCACCTCCCATTATTGCTGTATCAATATCTTGGAGTTCTTCCCTGTAAAGTGTGTGAGATCGACATGGCCTGAGACTGACCCTCTGTTCACAGTGTAACGAGATAGCCATGAATTTTGGCCTTGCCTTTGGCACCTACACTTAAATATTAAGTAATATGACTCACCACCGTGACCTGTAAATGAGGCTGTTACTATAAATCATGTCAATTAAAACCAAAACATTTAACCGGTGATCTGCTACAATTGTTTGAGATTCTGAAGATTTTTATGAAGTGAAGCGGATGACATTTCTGATATCGGAATAGACTGAAATTAGATAAGATAAATTTACCATTCACAACTAATAAATGAAAGAACGATCATTTTATTATAGAGCACTGTGAAAATATGAAATTAAAAAAACATGATAGCCTCTGACAATTGACCAAACCACTTTTTTTAAAGCACAGATGGAACTGACTTATTTAGAACATAGAACATAGAACATTACAGCGCAGAACAGGCCCTTCGGCCCACGATGTTGCGCCGACCAGTTACAAAACAATGACCCACTAACCTAAACCAAACCCTTTCCATCCATAAACCTATCCACGGATCTCTTAAACGCCCTCAAACTAGGCACATTTACAACTGCAGCAGGCAGGGCATTCCAATCCCTCACCACCCTCTGGGTAAAGAACCTACCCTTGACATCCGTCCTATAACTACCCCCCCTTAATTTAAAGCTATGCCCCCTTGTGCTAGCTTTCTCCATCCGAGGAAAAAAGCTATTACTGTCCACCCTATCTAAACCTCTAATCATCTTATATGTTTCAATAAGGTCCCCTCTTAGCTGCCTTCTTTCTAACGAAAACAACCTCAAATCCCTCAGTCTCTCCTCATAGGACCTCCCCTCCATACCAGGCAACATCCTGGTAAACCTCCTCTGCACCCTCTCCAAAGCCTCCACATCCTTCCTTTAATGTGGGGACCAGAACTGCACACAGTACTCCAAGTGTGGCCGCACCAGAGTTGTGTACAGTTGCAACATGACGTTGCAGCTCCTAAATTCAATCCCCCTACCAATAAACGCCAAGACACTGTATGCCTTCCTAACAATCCTATCTACTTGATTCCCAACTTTCAGGGATCTATGTACACATACACCTAGATCCCTCTGTTCATCCAAACTATTCAGAGTCCTATCGTTAGCCCTTTATTCTACACATTTCTGTGCTGTAAACTTTAAAAGCAGAATGTTATATATAAGAATTCAGGAACAAACATGCATTAATTCACCACATTTAATGCAGGAAAGATATCCCAACGTTCCATGCCAGGTTGTAGAATCATGGTCAAAAGAAGGTGGGCGCCAAGCCAGAGGAACGTGGCTGGACAGAATTGAGAAAGATGCGTTGAACAAGTCATTTTTGATAATTTTTTTAAAGGAAGGGAGACAGGTTAAGGACGAAAGGTTTTTTTTTGGAGCACTTTACAGAAATTGGGTCACGCAATTCATAACACTTCTTGACATAGTGGAACAAAGTTTGTGAATAAGTGACAAGTGGCTATAATTATATGTGTTGAGTATGTCGATGTGGGCTGTAGGATTGGAGTAGGATGAGACATGACATAAAGTGCACATGAGGTTGAGGTGAGAGTTAGTCATTGATGGCCTGTGAGAACTGGATGCCAAAATAAGTCTTTGTGTTAGGGGTAATTTATGAGTGTGTATTGACAAGTATTAGTAGGAGACCATTGGAGTAATTCCATCAACAGGCGACAAGGCAATTGCTAATTGTTGTTGCAACCGATTTGTTGCCACAGGAATGAGTAATGTTACAAAGGAGAATGTGTTTTTTTTTCTTGTTAAAAATATGATATGGTCACGAGCATTTTAGTGGGCTGGCTCACAATGCGTGATCAGTGAAGCAGTGAGTATGGAGAATGGAATAATGGCAGGCAGGTTTGCTTCAGGACGCAAGAATGTTGTCTTCTGGAAGTTTAACTAGAGGACATTTCACCACATTCAATATTTGATATAGGATCAGCAGTTATATAAAAACATAGAACACAGAACATTACAGCGCAGTACAGGCCCTTTGGCCCGCGATGTTGCGCCGACCAATGGAACCAATCTAATGACCCTCTAACCTAAACTATTCCAATGTTATCCATATGCCTATCCACTGACCATTTGAACACCCTTAAAGCTGGCGAGTCCACAACTGCTGCAGGCAGGGCATTCCACGCCCTTACTACCCCCTGAGTAAAGAACCTATCTCTGACATCCGTCCTATAATTACCACCCCTTAATTTAAAGCTATGCCTCCTCATGTTAGCCGTCACCATCCAAGGAAAAAGGCACTCACTATCCATCCCACCAACCCTCTGATCATCTTGTATGCCTCAATTAGGTCACCTCTCAACCTTCTTTTTTCTAACAAAAACAACCTCAAGTCCCTCAGCCTTTCCTCATAAGACCTTCCCACCATACCAGGCAACATCCTGGCAAACCTCCTCTGCACCCTTTCCAATGCCTCCACATCTTTCTTATAATGTGGCGACCAGAACTGTATGCAATACTCCAAGTGCTGCTGCACCAGAGTTTTGTACAGTTGCAACATGACCTCACGGTTCTGAAATTCAAACCCTTCACCAATAAAAGCTAACACACTGTACGTCTTCTTAATAATCTTATCAACCTGGGTGCCAACTTTCAGGGAACTATGCACATGTACACTGAGATCTGTTCGTCAACACTACCAAGACTCCTTCCATTAGCCCTATATTCTGTAATCCTGTTACTCTTACCGAAGTGAATCACCTCACATTTGTTCGTATTAAACTCCATTTGCCACCTCTCACCCAGCTCTGCAGCTTATCTATGTCCCTCTGTAAACTGTAACATCCATCCTCACTATCTACAAAACCTCCGACTTTGGTGTCATCAGCAAATTTACTAACCCATCCTTCTACACCCTCATCTAGATCATTTATAAAAATGACAAACAGCAGTGGCCCCGAAACAGATCCTTGAGGTACACCACTTGTAACTGAACTCCAGGTTGAATATTTCCCATCAACCACCACTCTCTGTCTTCTATCAGCTAGCCAATTCCTGATCCAAACTGCTAAATCACCCTCAATCCCATACATCTGCATTTTCTGCAGTAGCCTACCATGGGGAACCGTATCAAATGCTTTGCTAAAATCCATGTACACCACGTCAACTGCCTTAAACTGCCTTAAAAAGATAGTTCATGTCAAGAAAAATGGTGGACATATAATGCTGCGTCACAGGAGTGTATCTGCTCCCTTGGCTTAGTATGTTATTCCTAAAATGCAGTATTTGGATGGTGATGAGGAGTTCTCCAATTATCGACCTTTGTATGAATTACAGTGACAGGCCAGAAGGGAAGTGATTGCTGGATATGTTCTGATAATTATTTCTTATATAAGACTAGGACCAGAAAGTGAATTCACTTTGGGCTAGTAAATATAGAAGGCACCTTTTCAGATGAATGATCTAATAATGATTTAAAAGCTCGCAGCTTGTTTAAGATGGGAATGACAACCCATCGTGGTGGTTATTGGAGTATACTGTGATTATACTGTGCCTTGAAGAATTTTATGTCTATCACTTTCTTGTATGGGGTATTTTTAGAATTGAGATCTAGTTTGCAAGGTGCTAATTTGTGTGACAATGATTTTATATTGGGAGAAGCAGATCATGATAATTACCTCGGGTGTTGGTTTTAAGCTGAGCTAACGTACTTCAGTTTACATAGCTTTCCACTGGGGTTTTGGAGGAGGGTTTTTTATGTTGATTGAAACGGACAGAGTTGTGTGTTTAATGGGAGGAAGCTTGTTGGGAAGACTGTCAGAAGGAAGAATTCTCTTTATCACTCTCTCTGGAAAGGTATTTGGCAGAGTTTTAGGACTATTGAACTGACACAATCAAATAAGCTGATGTTTTGATGAATAAATGTAAACAGGTCGTAAGAACATAAGAACATAAGAAATAGGAGCAGGAGTAGGCCATGTAGCCCCTCAAGCCTGCCCCGCCATTCAATAAGATCATGGCTGATCTGTCGTGGCTCAGTTCCACATTCCCGCTTTCTCCCCATAACCCTTAATCCCCTCGCCTATCAAAAACCCATCAACCCGCGTCTTAAAAATATTTAGCGAGGCAGCCTCCACCACTTCAACGGGCAGAGAATTCCAGAGATTCACCATCCTTTGAGTGAAGAAGTTCCTCCTCAACTCTGTTCTAAACCACCCCCCTTTATCTTGAGGCTGTGCACCCTTTTCCTACTGTCCTTTCTGAGCGGGAAGAGTCTCTCCACCTCTATCCTATCCATCCCATTCATCATCTTATATGTCTCAATGAGATCTCCCCTCATTCTTCTAAATTCTATCAATTTCAAGCCCAGTTTATTCAGCCTCTCCTCATAGCTCAACCCCCTCAACTCTGGTATCAGCCTAGAAAACCTCCTCTGCACTCCCTCCAAGGCCAAAATATCCTTGCGTAAGTGCGGTGACCAAAACTGCACACAGTACTCCAGCTGCGGCCTCACCAATGCCCTATACAGCCGCAGCAAGACCTCCCTACTTTTATATTCAATCCCCCTCGCTATGAAGGCCAGCATCCCATTAGCCTTCCTGACCATCTGCTGCACTTGCAGGCTTAAGTAAATAAGAGAAATGTAACTTGCATTGGAGCTCACAATGAAGGGATAGCAGTTAAGAATTGTATCTTGTCTTTAAGTATTGTTCAATTGTTAAAACTTAAGGTCATTCGTTTATTATAGTTAAACTGGATTGTTAAATAAAAATTGTTTTGGTAAAATCCTTCCATTGTGCCAGTAGAATTGTGCCCGGAGTGAAAGATCATATCCTCATGTTAACTCCAAAATAGCAAATTGTTGCAGTCTAATTTGACTTGATAAAATATCTTGGGGTTTTTGATCTCCAACCCTAACAACACGCTAGGCTGCAATAATTGTTACATGACAATATGGAACGATCTTTGAAAGATTAAGTTTTAGCTCTAGAAATGTTGTTGCTATTGCCGTTCAGTTTCACATTTGCGTTCAAACAACTGAACAATTGCAATAAAAGGATATTTAAGCCCGTTCTTTAACTCCTCTCTAAATTTTCTCTGGGTTAATGCATAAATGCAGGTGTTTGTGCAAGAACTCAGAAGTCGTAGCATGAATCCACATTGCTGGATGACATATATTGGATTGTTAATATATCTGTCTTTGTAATTGTAATTTATGACTTGCCAATTTAAGGAATGTACAAGATATGGAATCCACAACAATATAAAATTGGTGGACAAAGCATAGAGTAAAATAATGGATTTCCTTCGGTTCTCTACTTCTGGGTCAATATGATTCTGTGATTTGCCTTGTCCCCTGAGCTTCTTCCGGAGCCGATTGACAATTATAATATTTTTGGCAGTCAAAGTATTGAAAATCAAAATCAAGGCAAATGGAAGCAATGGTGTTAGTATGCTGTCAATTCGCTCATATACTATCCAAAAGGGAGCGGTATAGTAGTCTGATGTTTGAATACAAAACCATGGTACATTGTCAATAATTATTGATGGACTAAGTGTGAAATAAAAGGGAATGGACCGTGCACAATTGATAATGGTCACAATTACGACCACCACAACTGCAGTTCTCTTGGTGCAATATCTTGCTTTTAAGTTGCTGCAAGAAATGGCTACAAAACGATCAAAGGTAAAAGCGACTGTGAACCAGACAGAACAATTCAAAACTGCAAGAAACGAAGCTAGTTTGAGCGAACACAAAGGTGTAAGGAATAAGAAATTAATTGGAAAATAAATATTATTAATTCGATTCAGTATAACATCAATGATGACGAGTAGTAGATCTGCTGTTGTCATTGCCATTAGATACTGCGTGATGCATTTGGAGAGGCCACATTTCCCTCGGTTCAGGATCACAATCGCCACTGAGTTAACTGTAAGAAATAGGAAATAGCAACATCTCAGTGGCCAAATTCACGTAGAAAAATGACATTATTTTAATAGTTTTTAGTGCAAAAGCGACAATTATACAGCAACTGCGACCCATTCATTCTTTTTATTTCCTGCACAACAATAAAATGCATGTTGATACTTTAACATTGTTAATAATACAAAATGTCAATGATGTGAATAAAATAAAAACTTGGTTAGGAACAACTGTCAAAAGTGAAATATTAATTAGAACAACTAGATTAAAATCACGGTGATCTGCAGATGAGATACGGCAATGAACAAAAATTTACATGCCCGATGTCATTATATCACATTGCATTCACTAACGATGTTAATATGGAATGAAAGCAAGCTAAATATTGGAAACTATCGTGTGACATTAAACAAAACTAATTCCATAAGTCCTCAGGGCAAGAAACAACTCACTAGCTTTAAAATGACAGCATCAAACATCTCATCAAGGTAAATGATGAATAATCAAATGTCAGCAACATTCATCAGAACTGGATGAGCCAAGTAAACAGAGGCAGAGTTGTTTTTTTTGTCCCACAAGCCTGCTCAGACATTAAACAAGATAAGAACATAAAAACATAAGAAATAGGAGCAGGAGTAGGCCAACTAGCCCTTCGAGCCTGCCCCGCCATTCAATAAGATCATGGCTGATCTGTCGTGGCTCAGTTCCACCTTCCCGCCCTCTCCCCATAACCCTTAATCCCCTCGCTTATCAAAAACCCATCAACCCGCGTCTTAAAAATATTTAGCGAGGCAGCCTCCAGCACTTCAACGGGCAGAGAATTCCAGAGATTCACCACCCTTTGAGTGAAGAAGTTCCTCCTCAACTCTGTTCTAAACCGCCCCCCCTTTATCTTGAGGCTGTGCCCCCTAGTCCTACTGTCCTTTCTGAGCGGGAAGAGTCTCTCCACCTCTATCCTATCCATCCCATTCATCATCTTATACGTCTCAATGAGATCTCCCCTCATTCTTCTAAACTCCAATGAGTACAAGCCTAGTTTATTCAGCTTCTCCTCATAGCTCAACCCCCTCAACTCCAGTATCAGCCTAGTAAACCTCCTCTACACTCCCTCCAAGGCCAAAATATCCTTGCGTAAGTGTGGCACCCAAAACTGCACACAGTACTCCAGCTGCGGACTCACCAATGGAGATGCCGGTGTTGGACTGGGGTAAACACAATAAGAAGTCTCACAACACCAGGTTAAAGACCAACCAGTTTATTTGATAGTAAACGCACAAGCTTTCGGGGTTTCCCCCTTCATCAGGTGACGGGAGAGTTCTGGTCTCAAACACAGTATATAAAAAGCACACACAGTTTACAAAATACTGATTAGAATGAGAGTATAACCTTGAATAGCAGGTTAGCTTCACTGCTAACCTGCTATTCAAGTCTTAAAGATGCAGACAGTGTGAATGGAGATAGCATCATGCATAGGCTAAAGAGATGTGTGTCGTCTCCAGGCAGGACAGTAAGTGAGATTTTACAAGATCAGGCGAGTCATGGGGGTTACAGATAGTGCAACATGAACCCAAGATCCTTGTTGAGGCTTTCCTCATGTGTGCGGAACTTGGCTATCAGTCTCTGCTCAGCGACTCTGCACTGTCGCGTGTCGTGAAGGCCACCTTGGAGAATGCTTACCCAAAGATCTGATCTTCATCATTAAGACTTGAATAGCAGGTTAGCTGTGAAGACTCTCATTCTAATCAGTATTCTGTAAACTGTGTGTGTCTTTTATGTACTGTATTTGAGACCAGAACTCACCTGACGAAGGGGCAAACCCCGAAAGCTTGTGGGTTTATTGTCAGATAAACTGGTTGGACTTTAACCTGGTGTTGTGAGACTTCTTACAGACATTAAACAATATTTCATCAAGGCAAATGATGAATAATCAGATGGCGGCAGCATTCATCAGAACTGGATGAGCAGGCTAAATAGAGGCTAAATGAGCAGATGTTAAACAACACAAAGCTCATCTAACTGTGGCTTTTAATTCACTCTCTTCCCCGACCCTCATAACACACACACCGACTCTGAAAATCCATCAAGGACGACAAAACCGATACCAGACTAAGCTACAGTCCCAGGCTAACCACACGGATTCACAGCAATTATGGCGTCGTCCACAAGATACAACAGGCGGCAAGAAGAAGGCATTTGGAATTGCCAACATCCCAGTGAGCTCAACGCCTTTCATACAGAAAGCCTCAGCTGAAGGAAAATCCAAGGTGACCATTGCAAGCGTCAGATCAGCCTTCTCGAAAGCCAACCCATGGAAAGCGACTGCCCTGGATGGAGTACCCAGATGGGCACTCAGATCCAGCACTTGCCAGCTGACGGAGGTAATCACAGACAATTTTAATCTCTCTTTACATCAATCTGAGGTCTCCACCTACTTCGAGAGGATGACGATCACCCCTGTACCTAAAACAAGCCAGGCAGCGAGGCTTAATGACTATCACTCTGACATCCATCATTCTGAAGGGCTTTGGAAGGTTATTCATGGCACAAATCAATCCCAGTCTTTCACATTGCCTGGAGCAAGTGTGGTTCACCTATTGGTACAACAAAGAACAAAGAACAACACAGTACGGGAAACAGGCCCTTCGGCCCAACGAGCCCGCGCCGTCGTCCCATTGTCAGTGACCTATTCATGATTTTAGTCTATGTCTAATGTGTGAGGATCAGGGAGGTCCAATATAGGGACAATTTGTTACCCAATCAATCAGCCTAAAAGCACATTTTTGGGATGTGGGAGGAAACCGGAACACCCGGAGGAAACCCACGCAACCACGGGGAGAATGCGCAAACTCCCATGGACACAGGCCCAAATCCATGTGTCCGCACAGCAACAGAGATAGTCTCTGAGCTGTCATGTTGCCCTCGAGATGGTCCAGTTTAAGCACACCAACGACATGAAGCAGTAGGCAACTCCCGAAGCAACATCCAAGAGCTGCCCACCACAAACTGCCGCATGCATGCCCCTTGCTGGTCAACAAGGTGGACTTAAATGCCTGTGGAGACAACAAATTCATTACTAAACAGGCAAAGACTCTACATCCCTGAGGCAAAAACAGAATCCCAAGCCTACAATGTTTAGTAAGGCCTGATATATCCCCCTATATGTAGACCCCTATATGTAGACAGTTCCACAGCAGATACGTTCTCCCCACCCATACACTTAAGCCAGGAACATCTATGTCAGTGAACTATGTCAGCCTCCTATTCATTAACTGTAGTTCAGCCTTCAACATCATTACTCCTACAAAACCCATCTCCAATCTCTGTGGCCTGATGCTCGGCTCCTACCTCTGCGACTACCTGGTTTACCTAACGAGAACACCGCAGTCAGTAAGGATAGACAACAACATGATCATCTTCAACACCGGTGCCCCACAAGTTTGTGTGCTTAGCCCCTTACTGTGTTCCTTACACGCCTGTGACTGTGTGGCCAAATTCCCCTCCAACTCGATTTTCAAGTTTGCTAATAACATCACAGTAGTGAGTCTGATTTCAGACAATGATGTACAGGGGAAGAGATGACTTGGCAAACTGGTGCGATGACAATTTCTCCATCAATATCGTCAAATGAATGAGATAGTCAACAATTTCAAGAAGGAGAGATGAGGTACCCCTGTGTACATCAATGAATTTCAAATGGTCGTGACTTGAAGTTTCTCGGTGTCCAGATCGCCAAACCTGCCCTGGTCCCTCCATGCTAACACTATAGTAAAGAAATCCCACCAAAGCCTACACATTCACAGGCTAAGGATATTTTGCTACAACTGTCATCATCCTTTACAGATGCATCGCAAAAACCATTATTTCCTGGTTGTATCACATCTTGGCATGGCATCTGCTCTGTCCAAGACTGCAGGAAACTAAAAACAGTCGTGAAAAAAGCCCGTCCATCAGGCAAATTAGCCTCCCATCCAATGACTCTGTCCACACTTGCCACTGCCTTTGGAATAGCTGGCAATGTAATGGAGAACTCCATGCAAACGTGACATATTCCTTTCCACCGGAAAAAAAAATACAAATGTCTGAGGTCACATACAACTGACTCAAGAACAGCTTCTACCCTGCTCCCTGCAAACTTTTGAAGTTGATCTTTCTCTGCACCCTAGCTATGACTGTAGTATTGCATTCAGCACCCTTTTCGTTCCTTGTCTGTGTATATAGGCACAGCCTCAAGGTGAAGGGGGCGCGGTTTAGAACGGAGTTGAGGAGGAACTTCTTCACTCAAAGGGTGGTGAATCTCTGGAATTCTCTACCCGTTGAAGTGGTGGAGGCTGCCTCGCTAAATATTTTCAAGAAGCGTGTAGATGGGTTTTTGATAAAAGAGGGGATTAAGGGTTATGGGGAGAGGGCCGAATGTGGAACTGAGCTATGACAGATCAGCCATGATCTTATTGAATGGCGGGGCAGGCTCGAAGGGCCAGATGGCCTACTCCTGCTCCTATTTATTATGTTCTTATGTTCTTATTAGCGTACAGGAAAGAATACTTTTCACTGTATTATTAATTGTGAGATGATGCCGAAAGGGGTGATGTTGGAAATCAAAACCAGATAATTACAATATATGTTAAAGCAAAAGATTTGTCCATTGGAGACATAAATGGACAAGGAAAATTCAGCAGCAGCTGTTGTTTAATGTGTTCCATAATTCATTTTGCTGGGCATTTTCTCATCTTTTCCACTGCATTACTGGTCTTCCCGTTGATTCTCTTCTACTTTTCCCATTTTTTCCGCTTGTTTATGGATTTGCAGCAGAAACATCGAGGGCAATGTCATCTGATAAAAACTCAATTGTAATTAAGTAAGAACGCTGAAAATAGTTTTTTTTTACTTTATGGAGGTCTCCAAGAGTATCAGATCCACTGTTCTTGTACATATATACTAATCATCTGAATTTCAATATACAGAGAATAATTGAAAAAGTAATAAAATGACACGAGGCAGGAACATAAACTAATTAGCGAGGAAGGTAACAGACTCCAGGAGGGCAGAGGCTGTAGATGAAAGTGTCTAACGTACGACAGATAAAAGTTAATATGTATAAATGAATTGATTCACCGAGGAAGAAACATTCTGAGAGGCCGTACTAACTTAAGGATACAATTGGATACACGTGGAAGAGCTCTTGTGGTGCAGATACACACATCAATAAAGGCAACAGCTCAAGATGAGGAAATTGCTAACAAGGTTTGCAGGCTTTATAGAGGGGCAGAGAAGAAAAATAAAGAAGTGTTATGAAACATTTAATAATCGCGAATTAGACATGACCCAGAGCTTGAGTTGACATTCGGGGATAAATGATTTGGAATGACTATGAGGTATTCAAGGAACGGGTGAATGGAAGCTCTACATAGAATATCACCAAACTGATGGACTAATGTGTACCATCTTGAGAAGCAAAAACTGGAAAACACTAAAGATGATATAATGGTGGGTTTCAAATTTAAGTGCCTTGCTCGTTAATGCAATTAAAATCGCTGTCTGCTCGTACAAGCATCAGTGACCAAGACACAGGGATTTATGTTCATTGGAAATAAATGAAGGAAAATAGACATAGAAGATATGCAGTGGTTTCCCATTGATTTGGAAAGTTCCTGTTATCCAAAATGCTTGTTTCTTCCATCCGAAATGGAGGAAACAAAATACTTCGAAACATTCAAAAGGGAAACGACCTTCTATGTAAAATGAACAAACGTTAAAGCTAGGGGAAAAGTTGTTAAAATTTAAGATATAGCATTCAATAAAATATTTTGCAAGTGAATACAACTGAAATAGAATGTTTGTTGACCCACTTTGAACACGCCATCTACCTTAACATTAATACAGCATTCATAAATATTTGACTCTAATTACAGATTTGCTCTTGAAGTGAGTACACCTAACAGGGATGACGCTATTAACATCAGCGCTATCAAACTCTAAAGAAGACAAATAACTTTCGTAAACAATTCTCCCATGGCAAACAATAATATAACTCTGAGTTGAATTGTAAATACTAAATTTGTGGCCTGATAACATACAATTATTTGATTGTATTACAGTTAAAGGAAAGGATGGAGAGTAACATCATTAATGGATTTATATCCTTACCAGTAACGCCAATAACTGCAAGAACTGGGTAGTAAATGCATTCAATCTGAAAGATTAATGGATATTCCATCTTCTGTGAGTTATGTATAACAGCGGCTGTGAGTAATTAGATATCATTTTAGGTTCGAAGGAGCCACTATTTATATTGGGAAGAACTCTCCTGTGAGCCAATTATCTAGTTATATAATAAACAATATTAGTTACACTTATTTCACAAATGAGGGAAAGAGAACATAGAACATAGAACATAGAACATAGAACATAGAACATAGAACATTACAGCGCAGAACAGGCCCTTCGGCCCACGATGTTGCGCCGACCAGTTTTTTAAAAAAACAATGACCCACTATTCTAAACCAATCCCTTTTCGTCCATAAACCTATCCACAGATCTCTTAAACGGCCCCAAACTAGGTGCATCTACAACCGCAGCAGGCAGGGCATTCCAATCCCTCACCACCCTCTGGGTAAAGAACCTACCCGGAGATGAAAGATAATGATGATCATATTGTCTTACCATTTCGTCTAAAAAGAGAACGAATACTAATGAGCTGGTAGCGATTAATGGTTTTGTTATATCCATATTATCAATTGGGTTTTGTGGAAGACCTGAAGCTAACTGCCCAAAGAAAAGGTGAATGCAGAAAGAAAAATATTTGAAAATGCACCAAAAGGACTGCCAGCAAAAGTTCTGTGATCTCAGTGCTCGAATGGGGGCGGGGAAGAATTTTTTTTCCATCAGCACTACCTCCTTCTATGTCTTATATTTACTTTATGTTTCTATGAGCAGTTGTGTACTCTTCACAGCAGCGGGCAGACTGAGCTCTGAATTTGTATCTGCATTACAGATCTTCCAAAACTTTAACACTGATTTTCTTCACGAACAAAAACAGAAAATGCTGGAAAATCTCAGCAGGTCTGGCGACATCTGCGGAGTGAGAATAGAGCTGACGTTGAGAGGCCAGATGAGCCTTCGTCAGGACTGTAACAAACTCTGACAATAGATCATATAGACTTGAAACATTGGCTCTATTCTCTCCTAACAGGTGCTGCCAGATCTGTTGAAACTTTCCAGCATTTCCTGCTTCAGTTTAAGATTCCAAATCCGCAAGTTTTGCTCTTACGCTGATTTACTTTGTGTGGTAACATGAGTCCTCAACAAAGGCAGTCAAATGTGTTGTTTAAAAGAAGGATTTTTAATATATATATTAAAACAATGTGGTTTTGCAATTACCGTACCTCTGCAGAATATTAAACACAGTAATAAATATGGATACAGGATCACTAATAAAACAGATTTATTTTGCAGACACTTTTTTGCCGACTGGAAAGCGTTCCAAAAACTGCACATGCTCAAAATTTTCAAAAGTCGCCAGTAAAATAATTACGCAGGGAAAAAGCTTATGAGCACTGTACTCAAAGTGAGGCCCTTCAATTTCAATCCCCCCACCAGAACATAAATATGAGATAAATAATGTCTTAATGATAGGAGAGTTTGTCAGGAGATTAGCGACCTATACAGTGCCACTACTAATTTATTTATTCATTCGTTGGACATGGGTTTCACTGACTGGCCACCATTTATTCCCCATCCCTAGTTGCCCTTGATAAGGTGGTGCTCAGCTGCTTTCTTGAAATGCTGCAGTCTGCATGCTGTGAGTTGACCGATAATCCATTAGTAGGGAATTCCAGGAGATTGACCCAGCAACTGTGAAAGGAGTAGCGATAATGTTGGCAATTTAATGTTGGCAAGTGCGAGGTGGTCCACTTTGGTAGGAATAATGGTAGAAGGGACTATTACTTACGGGGTGAAAAACTGCAGCAGGCGACGGTGCAGAGGGACCTTGGGGTCCTTGTGTAAGAGTCGCAAAAACCCAGCTTGCAGGTGCAGCAGGTGGTCAGGAAGGCTAATGGGATGCTGGCCTTCATAGCGAAGGCGATTGAATATAAAAGTAGGGAGGTCTTGCTGCAGCTGTATAGGGCATTGGTGAGGCCGCAGCTGGAGTACTGTGTGCAGTTTTGGTCGCTGCATTTACGCAAGGATATTTTGGCCTTGGAGGGAGTGCAGAGGAGGTTTACTCGGCTGATACCGGAGTTGAGGGGGTTGAACTATGAGGAGAGGCTGAATAAACTAGGCTTGTACTCGTTAGAGTTTAGAAGAATGAGGGGAGATCTCATTGAGACGTATAAGATGATGAATGGGATGGATAGGATAGAGGTGGAGAGACTCTTCCCGCTCAGAAAGGATAGTGGGACTAGGGGGCACAGCCTCAAGATAAAGGGGGGGCGGTTTAGAACAGAGTTCAGGAGGAACTTCTTCACTCAAAGGGTGGTGAATCTCTGGAATTCTCTGCCCGTTGAAGTGGTGGAGGCTGCCTCGCTCAATATTTTTAAGACGCGGGTTGATGGGTTTTTGATATGAGAAGGGATTAAGGGTTATGGGGAGAGGGCGGGAATGTGGAACTGAGTCACGACAGATCAGCCATGATCTTATTGAATGGCGGGGCAGGCTCGAAGGGCCAGATGGCCTACTCCTGCTCCTACTTCTTATGTTCTTATGCTCTTATGATATTTTTACAAGACAGGAGATGAGTGCCTTGGAGGGGAACTTGCAGGTGGTGGTGTTTCCATCTATTTGCTGCCCTTATCCTTGCAGGTGGAAGTAGTGTGAGTTTGGAAGGTGCTGGCTAAGAATATTTGGTGAATTGCTGCAATGAATCTTGTGAATAGTGTAAACGGATGTGACTAAGCATTGGCGGATGTGGATATGGAAAGAGTGGATGTTGTTCCAATCAAGCTGGATTCTATGTCTTTGCTTGGTGTTAAGCTTCCTGAACATGGACCCACCCAGAGAAGTGAGTGTGTTCCATCACAGTGCTGACTTGTGCCTTGTAGATTGTGAAAAGGATTTCGGGAATCAGGGGGTGAGTTACTCACCTAGTCTCAGACCTGCTCTTGTAGCAACTATGTTTACGAGGCTAGTCCAGTTGAGTTTCTAGTCAATACTAACCCTGTGGATGTTGACAGTGGGGAATTCAGTGATGGTAACAATGTCGGGGCGGCTGTTAGAATGCTTCTCATTGGTGATGGCCTTTGCCTGACATTTGTGAGTCATGAACTCTACTTACCATCTAGGCCCCTCCTGAATACTTTCAATGCTTTTGCATCAACTTCCTCCTGTGGTAATGACTTCCACAGACTCACCACTCTTTAGGTGTAAAAATGTCTCCTCACCTCCGTCCTAAATGATCCACCTGAATCCGCAGACTGTGACCCCTGGTCCTGAACTCCACCATCAGGAACATCCCCCCTGCATCCACAATCTAGACCTGTTCGAATTTGATAAGTGTCTATGAGATTCCCCCCTCCGCCACCACTATCCACACCTATATCGCCGCACTTACGCAAGGATATTTTGTCCTTGGAGGGAGTGCAGAGGAGGTTTACTAGGCTGATGCCGAAGTTGAGGGGGTTGAGCTATGAGGAGAGGCTGAATAAACTGGGCTTGTACTCATTAGAGTTTAGAAGAATGAGGGGAGATCTCATTGAGACGTATAAGATGATGAATGGGATGGATAGGATAGAGGAGGAGAGACTCTTCCCGCTCAGAAAGGTTAGTAGGACTTGGGGGCACAGCCTCAAGATAAAGGGGGGGCGGTTTAGAACGGAGTTGAAGAGGAACTTCTTCACTCAAAGGGTGGTGAATCTCTGGAATTCTCTGCCCGTTGAAGTCGGGGAGGCTGCCTCACTAAATATTTTTAAGAAACGGGTTGATGGGTTTTTGATAAGAGAGGGGATTAAGGGTTATGGGGAGAGGGCTGGAATGTGGAACTGAGCCACGTCAGATCAGCCATGATCTTATTGAATGGCGGGGCAGGCTCGAAGGGCGAGATGGCCTACTCCTGCTCCTATTTCTTATGTTCTTATGTTCTTATTCTTCTGAACATCCAGCAAAACCTCTTACTAGACTGGCGGTGCTCGACAGACTGGAGGGACTGATTGTGGACAAGTCCCCAGGACCGGATGGAATGCATCCAAGGGTTCTGAAAGAAATGGCGGAGGTGATAGTGGATGCCTTGGTGATTACTTTCCAAACGTCGCTGGATTCCGGGGAAGTGCTGGAAGACGGTTAATGTTACGCACGGTTTCGTTAAGGGGAAGTCATGTCTGACGAATTTATTGGAGTTCTATGAGGATGTGTCTAGGGCGGTGGATAGAGGAGAGCCGGTGGATGTGGTCTTTCTTGATTTTCAGAAGGTGTTTGACAAGGTGCCTCACAAGAGGTTATTGCAGAAGGTCAGGGGGCATGGAGTTGGGGGTAGGGTGTCAGTGTGGATAGAGGATTGGCTGTCAAATAGGAGGCAGAGAGTGGGGGTCAATGGGTGCTATTCGGATTGGCAGTTGGTGACTAGTGGACAGCCCCAGGGATCGGTGCTGGGACCTCAGCTATTTACCATTTATATAGATGATCTGGAGGAGGGAACCGAGTGTATGGTGTCGAAATTTGCTGATGACACCAAGATTGGTGGAACGGCAAATTGTGCAGAGGGTGTGGAGAGTCTGCAGAAGGATCTAGATAGGCTGGGCGAATGGGCCAGGAAATGGCAAATGGAATTTAATGTTGGCAAGTGTGAGGTGGTCCACTTTGGCAGGAAGAATGGTAGGAAGGATTATCACTTACGTGGCGAAAAACTGCAGCAGGCGACGGTGCAGAGGGACCTCGAGGTCCTTGTGCATGAGTCGCAAAAACCCAGCTTGCAGGTGCAGCAGGTGGTCAGGAAGGCGAATGGGATGCTGGCCTTCATAGTTAGGGGGATTGAATATAAAAGTAAGGAGGTCTTGCTGCAGCTGTATAGGGCATTGGTGAGGCCGCAGCTGGAGTGCTGTGTGCAGTTTTGGGCGCCGCACTTACGCAAGGATATGTTGGCCTTGGAGGGAGTGCAGAGGAGATTTACTCGGCTGATACCGGAGTTGAGGGGGTTGAGCTATGAGGAGAGGCTGAATAAACTAGGCTTGTACTCGTTAGAGTTTAGAAGAATGAGGGGAGATCTCATTGAGACGTATAAGTTGATGAATGGGGTGGATAGGATAGAGGTGGAGAGACTCTTCCCGCTCAAAAAAGACAGTAGGACTAGGGGGCACAGCCTCAAGATAAAGGGGGGGCGGTTTAGAACGGAGTTGAGGAGGAACTTCTTCACTCAAAGGGTGGTGAATCTCTGGAATTCTCTGCCCGTTGAAGTGATGGAGGCTGCCTCGCTCAATATTTTAAAGACGCGGGTTGATGGGTTTTTGATAAGAGAAGGGATTAAGGGTTATGGGGAGAGGGCGGGAAAGTGCAACTGAGCCACGACAGATCAGCCATGATCTTATTGAATGGCGAGGCAGGCTCGAAGGGCTAGATGGCCTACTCCTGCTCCTATTTCTTATGTTCTTATGTTATTATTAAAATCTGTCCTAACCTCCGGGTATCCCCTGAATCAGCCTGGTTCCCTGTTTTTGATGGGAATGACCTCTCCGAGGAAAGCAGCAGCAGCCAAATTCATTGCACCACGGTTGGATGTGCTGCAGAGAGGAGAGGAACAAAAAATTGCCAATGTAATGATTATGGGGGTTTCAATTGTAATGAGTATAGCCAGGCGTTTCTGTGGTGGTAAACACAGCTCCTTAAGTTTGTGTTGCCTCCCTAAATGTCTCGGTGTGGGGCCGAACATTTTGGAAGAGGGAGGGTGAACAAGAAGTGGTCGTGGTACCCATCAGTACAAATGACATAGATATAAAATAAAAGGTATGAGGACCTAAAAGCAGAAGACAATAAGCTGGGAAGAAAGTTAAGAAGTCGGATCTCAAAAACAGTGATCTCAAGATTATTACCTATGCCACATGTTTTTCAGAGTAGAAATTACACGATAGATTGGATGGATACGTGGCTGAAGAGATGGTGTCAGGGGGATGGTTTCCAATTCTTTCAGCTTGGGGAATGGCTCTCGAGGAGGTGTGATCTGTACAATTTGCGAAGGGGATTGAATATAAAAGTAGGGAGGTTTTGCTGCAGCTGTATAGGGCATTGGTGAGGCCGCAGCTGGAGTACTGTGTGCAGTTTTGGGCGCCGTACTTACGCAAGGATATTTTGGCCTTGGAGGGAGTGCAGAGGAGGTTTAGTAGGCTGATGCCGGAGTTGAGGGGGTTGAACTATGAGGAGAGGCTGAATAAACTAGGCTTGTACTCGTTAGAGTTTAGAAGAATGAAGGGAGATCTCATTGAGACGTATAAGATGATGAATGGGATGGATAGGATAGAGGTGGAGAGACTCTTCCTGCTCAGAAAGGATAGTAGGACTAGGGGGCACAGCCTCAAGATAAAGGGGAGGCGGTTTAGAACGGAGTTGAGGAGGAGCTAGGAGAGAATTAGGAAGCATTGGTTGGAATGGGAGATTACAGGGACTGGGAACATCCGAGATGTGGAGATTTTTCAAGGAGCAGCTATTGCGGGTCTGTGATAAGTATATCCCTGTCAGGCAAGGAGGATTTGGTAGGCCCAGGGAACCGTGGTGCACCAAAAAAGTTGATTCGTTGGTTAGGAAGAAAAAGGAGGCTTATGTTCGGATGAGGCTTGAGGGCTCAGGTAGTGCATTAGAAAGTTTTAGATTGGCTAGGAGGGAGTTGAAGAGGGAGTTAAGAAGGGCTAAAAGAGGGCATGAGATGATTTTGGCTGATAGGATTAAGGAGAACCCTAAGGCGTTTTACAGGTATGTCAAGAACAGAAGGTTGGTTAGGACAAGATTAGGGCCAGTTACAGACAGTAGAGGGAAGTTGTGTGTGGAACCGGAGGAGATTGGAGAGGCGTTGAACCAATATTTCTCTTCGGTGTTCACGCAAGGGGACAGGAATGTAGCTGAGGAGGACACTGGGGTGCAGGGGTGTGTAATAGATAGTATTGCAGTTGATACGGGGGATGTGCTGGATATTTTAGAGGGATTGAAAATAGATAAGTCCCCTGGTCCAGATGGGATTTACCCTAGGATTCTTTGGGAGGCAAGAGGGGTGATTGCGGAGCCTCTGGCTCTGATCTTCAGGTCGTCGTTAGTCTCTGGTATAGTACCAGAAGATTGGAGGACAGCAAATGTTGTCCCATTGTTTAAGAAGGGGAGAAGGGACTTCCCTGGGAATTATAGACCGGTGAGTCTTACTTCTGTGGTGGGTAAGGTTTTGGAAAGGATTATTAGAGACAGGATTTATAGTTATTTGGAGAGTAATGAGTTGATTAGAGACAGTCAGCATGGTTTTGTAGCGGGTAGGTCATGCCTTACTAACCTTATCGAGTTCTTTGAGAAAGTGACCAAAGAGGTGGATAGGGGTAAGGCAGTTGATGTGGTGTATATGGATTTTAGCAAGGCGTTTGATAAGGTTCACCATGGTAGGCTTCTGCAGAAAATGCAGATGTATGGGATTGGGGGTGATCTAGGTAATTGGATCAGGAATTGGCTAGCAGATAGGAGACAGAGAGTGGTGGTTGATGGGAAATATTCGTCATGGAGTTCGGTTACAAGTGGTGTGCCTCAGGGATCTGTTTTGGGGCCACTGCTGTTTGTAATTTTTATTAATGATCTGGATGAGGGTATAGTTGGGTGGATTAGTAAGTTTGCTGATGACACCAAAGTCGGAGGTGTGGTAGATTGTGAGGAAGGGTGTCATAGTTTGCAGGATGACTTAGAAAGGTTGCAGAGCTGGGCTGAGAGGTGGCGGATGGAGTTTAATGTGGAGAAGTGTGAGGTAATTCATTTCGGTAGGAATAACAGATGTGTTGAGTATAGGGCTAACGGGAGGACTTTGAATAGTGTGGAGGAGCAGAGGGATCTAGGTGTATGTGTACATAGATCCCTGAAAGTTGGGAATCAAGTAGATAAGGTTGTTAAGAAGGCATACGGAGTTTTGGCGTTTATTGGTAGGGGGATTGAATTTAGGAGTCGCAGCGTCATGATGCAACTGTACACATCTCTGGTGCGGCCGCACTTGGAGTTTTGTGTGCAGTTCTGGTCCCCACATTACAGGAAGGATGTAGAGGCTTTGGAGAGGGTGCAGAGGAGGTTTACCAGGATGTTGCCTGGTATGGAGGGGAGATCCTATGAGGAGAGATTGAGAGATTTGGGGTTGTTTTCGCTGGAAAGAAGGCGGCTAAGAGGGGATCTCATTGAAACATATAAGATGATTAGAGGTTTCGACAGGGTAGATAGTGATAGCCTTTTTCCTAGGATGGAGAAAGCTAGCACGAGGGGGCATGATTTTAAATTAAGGGGGGGTAGTTATAGGACAGATGTCAGGGGTAGGTTCTTTACCCAGAGGGTGGTGAGGGACTGGAATGCCCTGCCAGCTGCAGTTGTAAATGCACCTAGTTTGGGGGCGTTTAAAAGATCTGTGGATAGGTTTATGGATGAAAAGGGATTGGTTTAGGCTAGTGGGTCATTGTTTTGTAACTGGTCGGCGCAACATCGTGGGCCGAAGGGCCTGTTCTGCGCTGTAATGTTCTATGTTCTATGTTCTATGAACTTCTTCACTCAAAGGGTGGTGAATCTCTGGAATTCTCTGCCCGTTGAAGTGGTGGAGGCTGCCTCACTAAATATTTTTAAGACGAGGGTTGATGGGTTCTTGATAAGAGAGGGGATTAAGGGTTATGGGGAGAGGGCGGGAACGTGGAACTGAGCCACCACAGATCAGCCATGATCTTATTGAATGGCGGGGCAGGCTCGAAGGGCTAGATGGCCTACTCCTGCTCCTATTTCTTATGTTCTTATGTACATCTGAGCAGGACTGGGACTGATGTCCTAGGGGAACCATTTGCTAGATTGGGTGTGGAGGGTTTAAACTGATATGCCAAGGGAGGGGATTCTCTCTAAGGAGTCAGGGAAGGTGGGAGCAAGGGCAAAAACAAAAGGCGGAAAAGGGAATAAGAAAAGTGGTAAGTAGAGAAATCAAGGATATAGTTCAAACAGGACAATAGAAAAAATGTTGAGAGCAAGGCAAATAATGTTAAAAAGACAAGCTTAAAGACCTTGTGCCTTGGTGCGCTGAGTCTTTAGATAGTTGATGAACTAATTGTGTAAATAGATATAAATGGGCACCATAAGAACATAAGTTGGTGGAGTGGCACTGTTGATTAAAGAGAAAACTACCACAATGATGTGAAAGAATATTAGCTCTGGCTAAGCAGAGTCTATGCAGATAGAGTTGAGAAATACAAATATTAATGGATCTCTTATGTGGATCCCCAGGCTGCAGTGGTGAGATTGGGAATGACATTAGACACAAAATTAGGGATGCATGTGATACATATAACATAATATAGTTAGATTACATATAACAGAGAAGGAGGTGCTGGAAGCCTTAAAGCATATCAAGATAGATAAATCCCTGTGACCTGATGAAGTGTATCCCGGGGCACTGTGGGAGGGTAGGGAGGAAATTGTGGGTCCCCTCAGCAGAGATATTTGAATCATTGATAACCACAGGTGAGTTGCCTGAAGATTGGAGGGTGCAAATGTTGTGCCTTTGTTTAGTGGGGAGGCAATGGACTTGTGGCATTATCACACATAATTGATTAAGGAACTGAGCTAATGTTCTGGGACCTGGGTTCAAATCATGTCATAGCAGATGTTGGAATTTGAATTTTGGTGACACAGTAGCACAGTGGTTAGCACTGCTGCTTCACAGTTCCAGGAAACTGGGTTCGATTCCGGGCTTGGGTCACTGTCTGTGTGGAGTTTGCATGTTCTTCCAGTGTATGCGTGTGTTTCCTCCGGGTGCTCTGATTTCCTCCTACAGTCCAAAGGTGTGCGGGTTAGATAATTGGACGTGTTAGGTTGCCACTTAGTGTCCCGGGATGCGTAGGTTAGAGGGATTAGCAGGTAAATGTGTGAGGATATGGGAATAGGGCCTTGGTGGCTTTCTGGTCGGTGCAGACTTGATGGGCCGAATGGCCTCTTTCTGCACTGTAGGGTTTCTATGAAGAAGAGATGCAGTGAAAAGCCTGGGGACTACAGCCCAGAGAGCCTCATATTTGTAGCGGGTAAGTTGTTAGAAGATATTTTGGGAGATAGCATTTGTACGCAGTTAGATACACAAGGACAGATTTGGGGCATTCAGCATGGTTTTATGACTGGAAAATCATGTCTCACAAATTTGATTGAGTTTTTACGAAGGGGTAACCAAGAAGATAGATGAGGGAAGTGCAGTTGATGTTGCCTACCTGGATTTTAGGAAGACCTTTGACAAGGTACTACATGGCACGTTGTTGCATAAAATTTAATCTCATGGGATCCAGAGTGATGTAGCCAAATTGATACAAAATTGGCTTGATGATAGAAGACAGACCATGGTTGTAGAGGGTGTCTTTTTTTTCACAATCTGGAGGCCTGTGACCAGCGGGCTGCCTCAGGGATCAGTGCTGGGTCCATTGGAATTAGGCATTTATATTAATGACTTGGATGAGAGTTTAGTCGGCATGGTTACTAAGTTTGCAGATGGCACCAAGATGGTAGCATAGTGGATATTGAAGAAGGTTATTTAGGATTGCAAAGGGATTTTGATCAATTGGGCCAGTGTGCTAACGAATGGCAGATGGAGTTTAAATTAGATAAATGATTGCTGATGCATTTTGGCATATCAAATCAGGGCAGGACTTACTCATTTAATGGTAGAACACTGGGGAGAGTATTGAACAAAGAGATTTAGGGGTATAAGTGCGTAACTCCCTGAATGTGGAGTCACGGGAAGACAGAGTGGTGAAGAAGGCATTCAGCATGTTTGGTTTCATTGGTCAGAATATTGAGTACAGGAGTTGGGACGTATTGTTGAAGTTGTACAAGACATTGTTAAGGTTACACTTGGAATATGTGTGCAGTTCTGGTCATCCTATTATAGAAAGCATATTATTAAACTCGAATGAGTGCAGAAAGGATTTACTAGGATGCTACCGGGTCTTGAAGGTTTGAGTTCAGAGGAGAGGCTGGATGGTCTGGGACATTTTTCTTTGGAGCAGAGATGACTTCGGGGTGATCTTGTAAAGGTCTATAAAATAATGAGGGGCATAAATCAGCTAAGTAGTCAATATACCTTCCAATAAGTAGGGGAGTCTAAAATTAGAGGGCATAGTTTGAAGGTGAGAGGGGAGAGATATAAAAGGATCCAGAGGAGCATTTTTTTTTCACACAGATGGTGGCAAATGTGCAGAATATGCTGCTGGAAGTAGTTCTAGAGACGGGTACAATTTTGACTTTTAGAAGCGTTTATACAGTTACATGGCTAAGATGGGTATAGAAGGATATGGGCCAAACTTGGGAAACTGGGGTTAGCTTAGGAGTTAAAAATAGGGATGCCATGGACATGTTGGGCCAAAGGGCCTGCTTCCACGCTGTGAACCTATCTGGCATTATAACTCTATAAGAGAATATCAGTGGCTCTGGGTGATTATAATCTGCACGTGGATTGGGTAAATCAAATTTAATGCAGTCGAGAAGGAATTCTTGGATTGTGTTCGGGATGGTTTTCTGGACCAATACGTGGAGGAACTGACTAGAGAGCAAGCCATCTTAGACTGGGTACTGTGTAATGAGAAAAGAATCGTTGTCAATATAGCTTTACAAAACGCTTTATGGATGAGTGATCATAATATGGAATTAAACTTGAAAGGAGATTGAGTTGTAACTCTAGAAATGATGCTCCTATTGCCGTTTAATTTCTAATTTGCATTCAAATAACTGAACAATTACAATTAATGAATATTTAAGCCCATTCTTTAACTCCTCTCTAAATTTCCGTTGGGTTAATGCATATATGCAGGTGTTTGTGCATGAACTCAGAAGCCGTAGCATGAATCCACATTGTTGGATGACATATATTGGATTATTAACATATTTGTCTGTATAATTGTAGTTTACAACTTGCCAGTTTAAGGAATGTACAACATATGGAATCCACAACAATATAAAATTGGTGGACAAAGCATATAGTAAAATGATGGATTTCCTTCGGTTCTCCACTTCTGGGTCAATATGATTCTTTGATTTCCCTTGTCCCCTGATGTTCTTCCGGAGCCGATTGACAATTATAATGTTTCTGGCAGTTAGTGTATTGAAAACCAAAATCAGGACAAATGGAAGCAATGGTGTTAGTATACTGTCAATCCATTCATACATTATCCAAAAGGAAGAGGTATAATAGTCTGATGTTAGAATGCAAAACCAGGGTACATTGTCAATAATTGTTGTAGGGTTAAATACAAAGTAAAAGGGAATGGGCCGTGCACAATTGATAATGCTCACAATTACGACCACCACAACTGCAGTTCTCTTGGTGCAATATCTTGCTTTTAGGTTCCTGCAAGAAATGGCTACAAAACGATCAAAGGTAAAAGCGACTGTGAACCAGACAGAACAATTCAAAACTGCAAGAAATACAACTATTTTGATTGAACACACAGGAGTAATGAATAAGAAATTAACTGGTAAATAAATATTATTAATTCGGTTCAGTATAACATCAATGATGACTAGCAGTAGATCTGCTGTTGTCATTGCCATTAGATACTGCGTGATACATTTGGAGAGGCCACATTTCCCTCGGTTCAGGATCACAATCGCCACTGAGTTAACTGTAAGAAATAGGAAATAGCAACATCTCAGTGGCCAAATTCACTTAGAAAAAAATAACATCAGTTTAATAGGCTTTTGTGCAAAAGCTACAATTATACTGCAATTGCAACCCATTCATTCTTTTTATGTTGACATTTAACACAGTTAATAGTACAAAATGTAAATGATATAAATGGATATATATTACTCGGTTGGTAATTAATGTTAATAGTAAAATAAATATTAGAACAACTAGATTAAACTTACAGTGATCTGGAAACAAGAGATGGCAATGCACAAAAACTCACAAGCCCAAAGTTGTTATATTAAATTGCATTCATTAAAGCTGTTAATATGGAGTGGAAGCAAGCGAAATACTGGAAATTACCGTGTGAGATTAAACAAAACTGAATCCATAAGTTCTCAGGGCAAGAAACCAATCATCAACTCTAAATGGAGAGCCCCAAATGTCTCATCTTGGTAAATGTTAGATAACCAAAGGTTGGCAGCATTCATCAGAACTGGATGAGTGGAATAAATAGAGACTCTTTGGTCCCACAAGCCTGCTCAGACATTAAACAACATCTGAGCTGATCCTGTTGCGTCTTTCAATCCATTCTCTTTTCCGAACTTCAGAACACAGACACGGTCTACGGACATCCTTCAAAAACAGCCCCAGCCCAAGCTAGAGTCCCAGGCTAGCCACAGGTACTCGCAGCGACTATGGCATGTGTGCAAGAGATAACAGGCAACAAGAAGTAGGTATGTAGAATCGCCAGCAGAAAAGCACTGATGAGCTTGACGCATTCCATACCCATTTTGAGCAAGAGGTCAGTGAGACAACGCCTTTCACCCAGGAAGCCTTGGCTGAAGCAAAATCCAAGGTGAACATTGCAGACTTCATATCAGACTTCTCGAAAGTCAACTCACACAAAGCAACTGCCCTGGACAAGATACCTAGACGTGCACTCAGATCCAGCACTTGCCAGCTGATGGAGATACTCACAGACAACTTGAACCACTCTTTATATCAATCTGAGGTCTCTACCTACTTCTGGAGAGCAAACGTCATCCCTGTACCAAAGAAAAGCCAGGCAGTGTAGCGTTATGACTATCACTCTGATATCCACCATTACAAACTGGTTTGAAAGTGGCATGTATCAATTCTGATCGCCCAGACTGTCCGGAGCAACTACAATTCACCTATCACCGAGCAGAAATGTTCTCCCCATCCATACACTCAACCCTGGAACACTTGGATAATAAAGTCAACTATGTCAGACTCCTATTTATGTACAGCTCAGTCTTCAACAACATTATTCCTACAAAACTCATCTTCAAACTCAGTGGCCTGATGCTCGGCTCCTAACTTATGACTAGCTTCTGGTCTTGCTAATCCATGGACTGCAGACAGTTAGCATAAGCAACAACAGCACCTACACGATCATCCTCAACACTGATGCCCCACAAGTTTGTACGCTGAGCGGCTTTCTACATTCCTTATACACGTACGACGGTGTGGCCAAATTTCTCTCCAACTCGATTTTCAAGTTTGCTGATAACACCACTGTAGTAGGTCAGATTTCAAACAATGAGGAGATGGCGTACAGGAAAAAGATAACCTGGTGAGCTAGTGTGATGCCAATAATTTCTCCACCAATATCAGCAAAATGAATGAATATCGACAAATGAATGAATTCCTACTTCAGGAAGCGGAGTGGAGAAGATACCCTTGTGTACATCAATGGGGATGTATTATGAAATGGCCGAGATTTGAGATTTTGAGGTGCCCAGATTGACAACAACCTATCCTGGTCCCACCACACCGATGCTATATATCAGAAAATCCACCAAAGTCTCTCCATTCACAGGAAGGATAAGAAAGTTTTGCTTGTCCACTATGAATCTCACCATCTTTTATAGATGCATCACAGAAACCATTCTTTCTGATTGTATCACACCTGGTATGGCACCTGCCCTGTCCAAGACTGCAGGAAACTATAAAGGGTTGTGAAAGAAGCCATCCCATTAGGCAAACTAGCCTCCCATCCAATGATTCTGTGCGCATGGGAATAGCTGGCAACATAATCGAGAACTCCACACACCTTTTTCTACCTTTATCCATGAGGAAAAAAATATATGCAAGTGTCTGAGGTCACATACCAACTGACTCAAGAACAGCTTCTTTCCTGTTGCCTTCAAACATTTGAAGTTGATCTTTCTCTGCACCCTAGCTTTGACTGTGGCATTACATTCTGCACCCTTTTCCTTTCCTTCGCTATATACAAGATGTTTTGTCAGTTTAGCTTGTAGGAAAGAATACATTTTGCTGAATATTTAATCATGTGACAATACAAAATCAAATCAGTTCAATTCAAGTCAACCCTTGACTCCCCTTCCAAATGAAGATCAGTCTTAGGCATTGTTGCATATATTCAATAACCTGGCCTCTATGGCTCTATTTGGAAGCAAATTCTAATGGCAAACAAACTTCAGAGAAGAGGAAAGTCTTATCCAAGTTAGAGATGCTACATCTTTTCAACAAATACGACGGCAATCAAAGTGAGAAACAGAGAATAGTTAACAAAGATTTAATGTCGACACTGGTGAGTTTTGGAAATAAAAAGCAGATAACTACAATATATATTAAAGCAAAAGAGGGGCCACGGGAGTTATAAATGGAAAATGAAATTTCAGTAGCAGCTATTGCTTTCTTGTGCTCCATGATTCATTTCATTATGTATTTTCTCATCCCTTCCACTACATTAGTCATCTTACTGTTGATTCTCTTCTACTTTCCCCATTTTTTCCTAGCTTGTGGATATCCAAGAGAAAATTCAAGGGCAGTATCATGGTGATAGAAACTCAATTGTAAGTAAGAACACTGAAAACCGTTACAAACATTAAAAAAAGGTCTCCAATGATATCATATCCACTGCTCATGTACACATATAAATTAATCAACTGAATTTCGATATGCAGAGAATAACTGACAATGTAAACAGGAACATATACTAATTAGCGAGGAAGGTGACAAGCTTCAGGCGCGCAGAGACTGAAGATGAAAGTTTCTACCACACAACATATAAAAGATGATGTGTATAAATGAATTGATGCACCTCGGAAAAAAAATTGTGAGCGGCTATATTAACTTCACGATACAATTGGATACAGGTGGAAGAGGTCTATTGGAATGGAAGATCTATTGGAACGTCACCGATCTGATAGACCAAAATGGAGCATTAGGAGAAGCAAAGAATGGAAAACGATGACGATGATATAATGGAGGGTTTCAAATTTAAGTGTGTTGCACGTTAACACCATTAAAATCGCTGTCTACTGGCTCCAGGGTCAGTAAGCAAGACCCAGGCATGTATGACCATTGAAAATAGACATGGAGAAGAAGCAGTGGTTTTCCATTGATTTGGAGAGTTGCTGTTACCCGAAATGTTCACTTCCTCCATCCCAAATTGAGGAAGCAAATTAGTTGGTAACATTCAAAAGAGGAATGGCTTTCTACGTTCTTGAGATTTACCAGGATGTTGCCTGGTATGGAAGGGCTGTCTTACGACGAAAGATTGAACGCACTTGGGCTGTTTTCCCTTGAGAGACGTCGGCTGAGGGGGGATCTAATAGAGGTTTATAAGATTATGAAGGGGATAGATAGAGTAAATGGTGGTAAGCTTTTTCCGCTATTAGAAATGGATAGAACGAGGGGTCACGGGCTTAGGGTGAGGGGGGCTAGGTATAAGACAAATATTAGAGGGCAGTTTTTCACGCAAAGGGTAGTGGGGTGTGGAATGCACTGCCGAGTAAGGTGGTGGAAGCAGGCACGCTAGGGTTGTTTAAGAGTCACTTGGACAGCCACATGAGCGATCTACATATAGGGGGATATAGCAGGCCTTACTAAACATTGTAGGCTTGGGATTTTGTTTTTGCCTCAGGGATGTAGAGTCTTTGCCTGTTTAATAATGAATTTTTTGTCTCCACAGGCATTTAAGTCCATCTTGTTGACCAGCAAGGGGCATGCATGCGGCAGGTTGTGGTGGGCTGCTCTTGGATGTTGCTTCGGGAGTTGCCTACTGCTTCATGTCGTTGGTGTGCTTAAACTGGACCATCTCGAGGGCAACAAGACAGCTCAGAGACTATCTCTGTTGCTGTGCGGACACATGGATTTGGGCCTGTGTCCGTGGGAGTTTGTGCGTTCTCCCCGTGGTTGCGTGGGTTTCCTCCGGGTGCTCCGGTTTCCTTCCACATCCCAAAAATTTGCTTTTAGGCTGATTGATTGGGTAACAAATTGTCCCTATATTGGACCTCCCTGATCCTCGCACATTAGGCGTAGACTAAAATCATGAATAGGTCACTGAGACAATGGGACGGCGGCGCGGGCTCGTTGGGCCGAAGGGTCTGTTTCCCGTGCTGTGTTGTTCTTTGTTCTTTGTACGTAAAATGAACAAACCTTAAGGCTACGGGAAAATGATTGTTAAAATTGAATTTGTAGCACGCAATAAAATATTTTTGCAAGTGAATATAACTGAAATAGAAAGTTTGTTGACCCACGCCATATACTTAACATAACGAAAGAATTAGTACAGCATTCATAAATATTCAGACTCTAACTGCAGATTTGCTCTAGAAGTGAGAATGCCCAATGGGGGATGATTCCAGCAACATCAGCGTTATTGAACTCTGAATAAAAAACTTTCATTAGCAATCCCCCACGGTGAACAGTAATACAGTAATTAGTTGAATTGCAAATAATAAATTTGTATAACACACAGAGCCGTTTGATTATATTACTGTAAAAGGAAGAAATGAAGAGTAGCAATGCTTGAACATTGTGTAACATCATTAATTTGAGTTCAAATCCTTACCAGTTATGCCAATAGCTGCAAGCACTGGGTAGTAGATGCGTTCAATCTGAAAGATTAATGGATAGCTCATCTTCTGTGAACTAGTATAATGGTGACTGTGAGCAATTAAATATCATTTTAGGTTCAAAGGATCCGCTTTTTATATTAGGGATAACTCTCCCGTGAGAGAATGATATAAAAAACAATATTAGTTACACTCATTTCACAAACAATTAAGGAATAGTAGACGACAGAAAATGATGATCAAATTGTGTTGCCATTTGTAAGAAAGTAAATACTGATGTGTTGGTGGCGATTAATGTTTTTCTTAAATCAACATAATTAAATGAGTTTGTGGGAGACCTGAAATTCGCTGCCCAAAAGGATTCTGAATGCAGAAAGAAAAATATTTGAATATGCACTGAAAGGGTAGCCACCAAAAGTTATGTAGATTCAGTCCTCTCACACCCCAAAAATGAGCTTTTAGACTGATTGGTGTTAATAAGTTGTCCCTAAATTGGATCTCCCTTAATGTGGCGCACATATAATTTTCTAAATTTGCACCCCTTTCCTGTGGAGTCCATGAGATGTAGACAAACGTCATAGGTAGGAGAAGGATTGGAATGAGGCACTCACTGAGTGTAAAAGTGGGCTGCGCAGGCTTGTAGGGCCGAAGGGCCTGTTTCCTGTGCTGTGTTGTTCTTTGTTCTTTGAATGAGGCCAGTGAATCATTTTCTCCATCAGCACTACCTAGTCCTTATATTTATTTTATTTGATGTTTCAATGAGCAGTTGTATATTGTTCACATCAATGGACAGACAGAGTTCTGAATTTGTGTCTGCAGTAATGCTATTCCAAAACTGTCACACTGATTTTCTTCCCTAACAAAAACAATAAATGTCGGAAAACCTCAGAGAATAGATCACAGCAAATGATTGTAAATGTTTCCATTCTTTGGCTCTTGAATTTAACAGGCAAGTGTGAGGTGGACCACTTTGGAAGGAAGAATGGTAGGAAGGACTATTACTTACGTGGCGATAAACTGCAGCAGGCGACGGTGCAGAGGGACCTCGGGGTCCTTGTGCATGAGTCGCAAAAACCCAGCTTGCAGGTGCAGCAGGTGGTCAGGAAGGCGAATGGGATGCTGGCCTTCATAGCGAGGGGGATTGAATATAAAAGTAGGGAGGTCTTGCTGCAACTGTATAGGGCATTGGTGAGGCCGCAGCTGGAGTACTGTGTGCAGTTTTGGGCGCCACACCTGCGCAAGAATATTTTGGCCCTGGAGGGAGTGCAGAAGAGATTTACTAGGCTGATACCAGAGTTGAGGGGGTTGAGCTATGAGGAGAGGCTGAATGAACTAGGCTTGTACTCGTTGGAGTTTAGAAGAATGAGGGGAGATCTCATTGAGATGTAAAAGATGATGAATGGGATGGATAGGATAGAGGTGGAGAGACTCTTCCCGCTCAAAAAAGACAGTAGGACTAGGGGGCACAGCCTCAAGATGGGTGGGCGTTTTAGAATGGAGTTGAGGAGGAACTTCTTCACTCAATGGGTGGTGAATCTCTGGAATTCTCTGCCCGTTGAAGTGGTGGAGGCTGCCTCGCTAAATATTTTTAAGACGCGGGTTGATGGGTTTTTGATAAGAGAAGGGATTAAGGGTTATGGGGAGAGGGCGGGAAGGTGGAACTGAGCCACGACAGATCAGCCATGATCTTATTGAATGGCGGGGCAGGCTCGAAGGGCCAGATGGCCTACTCCTGCTCCTATTTCTTATGTTCTTATGTTTTATCACGGACAAGTCATTGGGAATTTCATGTCAATACTTCCCTTTATATGGCTTACACTTAAGATAAAACTCTCATTTTATCTAAATGTGGGTTTGTGCACACTTTCCTAAACATGCTGAGGGAGGAATAACTTTGCAATCAATGCCTCTGTCCTGCTCGGAGTTAATTATATGTTATCAGCTTATTTCTACTTTTAGAGATCCTGGAAAATTCGCAACAAGTTTTCCTAACTTTTGTGATAGAGTAGATTTTATGGAAGTAAGTCTTATAGAGTGAACCAGATCACAAGAATACGTACATACCTATTTTTTAACACATCCAGCCGAACACCAAGATTTAGTTTTAGTGAAATAGGACCAAAGGTGAGAAGGATATTGAAAGAAAAGAATGTCCTGATGGGGGCTTGGGTACAAATGGATGTCATAATACTTTGAGTTTAAACTGTTGTATATGCATGGATCCACCTAGTAATGATCATACTTACAATATTCTATATTGCTTCAAGGGGGAGTACACTTAACCAACTCTCAATAGCACTTATTGGATTTGGGGAAACAAGGCATACACATGGCTACCTGTAAGATTGAAGGGGCCATGTTGCCCTGGATGTGTGGTTACATATATCTATCATTCCCACCATCTCTTCTTAGGAGCAAACAACGTTCACTTGTGGGGTTAGAACATTTCCTGGTATAATGAAGCCCCATACTCATATGCAAGGCTATCAATTGTGAGTGAACACAGTAAGGTTAATCCAACCTTGGTATCAAAAGCTATTAACTTTCCGAATACTTGCTGCTCCTTCATCAAATGAGTGGGAGTCCTGTTCAGAAGAACATAAGAAATAGGAGCAGGAGTAGGCCATCTAGCCCTTCGAGCCTGCCCCGCCACTCAATAAGATCATGGCTGATCTGACGTGGCTCAGTTCCACCTTCCCGCCCTCTCCCCATAACCTTTAATCCCCTCTCTTATCAAGAACCCATCAACCCGCTTCTTAAAAATATTTAGCGAGGCAGCCTCCACCACTTCAACGGGCAGAGAATTCCAGAGATTCACCACCCTTTGAGTGGAGAAGTTCCTCCTCAACTCTGTTCTAAACCGCCTTCCCTTTACCTTGAGGCTGTGCCCCCTAGTCCTACTGTCCTTTCTGAGCGGGAAGAGTCTCTCCACCTCTATCCTATCCATCCCATTCATCATCTTATACGTCTCAATGAGATCTCCCCTCATTCTTCTAAACTCTAACGAGTACAAGCCTAGTTTATTCAGCCTCTCCTCATAGCTCAATCCCCTAAACTCCGGTATCAGCCTAGTAAACCTCCTCTGCACTCCCTCCACAAACAGGGCATATAAAGACACAAACTCAATTTACAAAATAATGGTTGCAATGCAAGTCTTTACAGGTAGTACCAATTCAGTCATTAAAAAATAGAATGGCGGTTTAAAACTCAAACAACCAGCATCCTCTTTTTCCCCACAGTGAGTGAAGCCATTATCTCAGTTTTGGAACCATTGGTCAATGACACAACTGCTGCCCTCAGTGAAATCAATGATGAGATGAATGCTGTACGTACTGTGGTGCTACATAATTGAATGACACGACATATGATCTTGACATCTGAAGGTGAAATGCGTGTTAATTGGAACAGGTTGTTGTGCATACATACGGGATACTTCAGAGAATATAACCAATTCAGTCATAAAAAAAAATAGAATGGTGGTTTAAAAGCTCAAATAACCAACATATCCTTTTCTCCGTGCAACTGTTAAACTGGCTGGATGGGTTCCTTGGGAATGCCTCGGTACGAGGTGTAGTTCTTTTTGTTGTTGGCATTCTAATGTTCACTGTAATTTTATGAATGTTTATATGCTGCTATTCTTTAGCAGGGAATTCTATCAGGAATACAGCAGAAGTAGCATTTGTTCATGTGGACAAAGAGGTGTCCTTAAAACCAAGTGTCTTGCTGGCTTATGATAATACATACTTGCAAACATCTATTTAGTGGCCTAGTCTTGGGCAAGCCAAGGGCCAGGAGGGAAGATGGCAGGGTGTAGAGAGGGATATCATAGAATAGAATCATAGAAACACTACAGTGCAGAAAGTGGCCATTTGGCCCATCGAGTCAGCACTAACCACTGTCCCACCCAGGCCCTACCCCCATATCCCTACATATTTACCCGCTAATCCTTCTAATCTACGCATCTCAGGAATCTTAGGGGCAATTTTTAGCATGGTCAATCAATCTAACCCGCACGTGTTTGGACTGTGGGAGGAAACCGGTGCACCCGAGGAAACCCACACAGACACAAGGAGAGTTTGCAAACTCCACACAGACAGTGACCCAAGCCAGGAATTGAATCCAGGTCCCTGGAGTTGTGAAGCAGCAGTGCTAACCACTGTGCTGCAGAGCCGACCAGCAATAGATCTGATGGTTCAGTGCAGGTCCTTTCAGATTGAAGGGCCTCTTCTGCATTGTATGATTCCATGAGCAAGACTTGGTCTCGGCACAAGATTTCTCACCGTACTTCCCTCTTCCACGCATTTTCAATGTCAGAATTGACTAAACCTAACCAGATTAATCAGCATTTACTCTACCTATTGACTGAAAACTTATCCGAATGGTCACTCTTTAATGAATCCCTTATGCCTACATTTTCCCAGGTTTGCTAACTGGGAAAGAGAAGAAACTGGGACATTACTGCCACAAGGGTCAAACCAAAAGTCCCCCATTTCAAATAGCCAGCCAATTTCAGTGTGGAAGAGAGAGGGAAATTACAATATATGCCATTCACTATCAGTATTATTTTTTAATCTTTATCTTGTCTTATTCAGCTCTTTCTGTCCTAATCACAGGCACTGTTTTCAAAATCCTGTATGAAATGTGAGTCATTCTGCTTTCAAGTTTTACAGGATGAAAAAATCTCCCCATTCACAACATACCCTGAGAGAGGTGCAGTTGGGAGGGTTTGAAGAGGCTGGGAAAAGAACCAGATCATATCATAGGCAAACATCAGAGATTGTCGAGGGAATTAAGGAATGTGACCAGAGAATTACTCCGGGTGGATGCAGGAACAGTGAAATATTCGTAGACTGTATTTTCAACAAGTTCTTCCCAGCGTGAATTCCTTGCACAACAATTTATAGATCTCCGTGGGTAATTTGAAAAAATGTGCTTTAATACCAGGTCTCTCAAAGACTACCCAGAATATTTAAGGATCATAAGGGGGCTGAGATGGAACATAAAACAATCACTTGGATGGCTGCACTCACAAGAACCATGAAGAACCTTCACACAATTCAGGATAGAATCAGATTGGCACTCCTGTCACCAGGCTGAATTCCATCAGCAGCATGCAGAGCCTGGAGATTGGAAAACTCACAGGCAATGAATTGACTTCGGACAGAACCTCATTCAATTGATGGCAACATTATTGAAAGAAGAAATACTATGGGAAAATATTATTTCTTCAAAGTTTGTTTCCAAGCAAAATATCCCTGTGATTAGGTTTTAAATTGGTCATGATTTCATTATCGCTGTACCAATATCTTGGACTTTCTTTTGCCCCCTGTAAAATTTGTGAGATCAACTCACCATATGGTCTGCAGAGTTGCATGATCTTCACAGCATAACTAGACAGCCATGAATTCCGGCCTTGTCTTCGGCAGTACACACAAATATTAAGTAACATGACTAATCCCATTGATCTGTAACTGTGCTATTATTATAAATCTTGTCAATTGAAACGAAAATGTCTAACCAATGATCTGCTAATTTGTTTGAAATTCTGAAGATTTTTATGAAGCGAAGCGGGTATCATTTCTAGTACCTGGTCAGGCCGAAATTAGATAAGATAAATCAAACATTCACAGCTAATAAATGAAAGAACAATCATTTTATTGTAGAGTTTATGAAATTAAAAAAAAAATGACAATAGTCTCTGACAATTAATCTAACCGTTTCATTTTTAAAGCAAGCTGCAGAAATGTGGTGGGTAAACAACTTCTTTCTGTGTTGTACATTTTAAAAGCAGGAAACTAAATATAAGAACACGAGAACGATTTGCATTAAGTGACAACTTTTAATGCAGGAGATATATCCCATCATTCTATGTCACATCATAGAATCATGGTCAAACGTAATTGAGTGCCAAGTGAGTGGAAGATGTGTGGATAGTGTTGGCATAAGCTGCTTTGAACAGGTAACTTTAACAGAGTTTTTAAAGGAAGGGAAATAGGTAGAAGGTTTTTCTGGAGCGTTTTACAGAATCTGGCCATGCAATTCATAACATGTTCATTGTTTCTCACTGTTCCTGAGGAGCAGTATCCAGAGGCAGCGATTTTTGGGCATGTGAAGAGGCAGCAAAAAGGTGCATTTTTCTGTTTATTTTGTTTAACTGTTTATTTCTAGTTTAAGTCGCGAGTTTTTTGGCGTTTTTTTAAAAATTAGTTAGAAACCGGAAGTCGTCACTAGGACGCTTACCGGTAGTTGTAGTTTTTTTTTCTCTTGAGCCCTAAATCCTATAAATTAGCGCAGAGAGGATACCCGATCCTCTACACTGGTAGAGAATCCCACCCTCCCACCTCCTCTAACCTAAATTATAAGTGTGGGGAAAGTTTTTTTTTCTGCTGGTAATTGTTTCAGGGATGGCATTTCAGGCAGTAAGCTGCATCTCCTGTGGGATGTATGTGGTGAGGGACTCCAGTAGTGTATCAGGGGATTTTACTTCTAAGAAGTGTGTTAGATTGAAGCTTCTGGAGGAGCGTGTAAAGGAGCTGGAGGTGGAATTAGAGGAACTCCGCATAATTCGGGAGGCAGAGGTGGACATTGATAGGAGTTATAAGGAGATAGTCACTCCGAGAAATCAGTCTTGGGTCACTGCCAAGAGGAGGGGAAAGAAGCAAGTGGGGGGACAATCCCCTGGGGCTGTTCCCCTCCAAAATAGGTTTTCGGTCCTGGAGGCTACAGTTGAGGAGGAATCAATTGGGGATAGCGAAAGGGAGCAGGTCTCTGGGGGTGAGCCTATTGTAAAAGCTCAGGTGGTTAGGGGATGCAAAAGATTGGGCCTCGTGATTGGGGACTCCACGGTTAAGGGGACGGATAGGAGAGTCGGTAGTAATGGTAGGGACTCAGGGCTGGTGTGTTGCCTACCAGGGGCTGGGGTCAGAAGAACATAAGAACATAAGAAATAGGAGCAGGAGTAGGCCATCTGGCCCTTCGAGCCTGCCCCGCCATTCAATAAGATCATGGCTGATCTGTCGTGACTCAGCTCCACCTTCCCGCCCTCTCCCCATAACCCTTAATCCCTTCTCTTATCAAAAACCCATCAACCCGTTTCTTAAAAATATTTAGTGAGGCAGCCTCCACCACTTCAACGGGCAGAGAATTCCAGAGATTCACCACCGTTTGAGTGAAGAAGTTCCTCCTCAACTCTGTTCTAAACCGCCCCCCCCCCCCCTTTATCTTGAGGCTGTGCCCCCTAGTCCTACTGTCTTTTTTGAGCGGGAACAGTCTCTCCACCTCTATCCTATCCATCCCATTCATCATCTTATACGTCTCAATGAGATCTCCCCTCATTCTTCTAAACTCTAACGAGTACAAGCCTAGTTTATTCAGCCTCTCCTCATAGCTCAATCCCCTCAACTCCGGTATCAGCCGAGTAAACCTCCTCTGCACTCCCTCCAGGGCCAAAACATCCTTGCGCAGGTGCGGCGCCCAAAACTGCACACAGTACTCCAGCTGCGGCCTCACCAATGCCCTATACAGCTGCAGCAAGACCTCCCTACTTTTATATTCAATCCCCCTCGCTATGAAGGCCAGCATCCCATTCGCCTTCCTGACCACCTGCTGCACCTGCAAGCTGGGTTTTTGCGACTCATGCACAAGGACCCCAAGGTCCCTCTGCACTGTCGCCTGCTGCAGTTTTTCGCCCCGTAAGTAATAGTCCTTCCTACCATTCCTCCTACCAAAGTGGACCACCTCACACTTGCCAACATTAAATTCCATTTGCCATTTCCTGGCCCATTCGCCCAGCCTATCTAGATCCTTCTGCAGACTCTCCACACCCTCCGCACAATTTGCCTTTCCCCCAATCTTGGTGTCATCAGCAAATTTCGACACCCTGCACTCGGTTCCCTCCTCCAGATCATCTATATAAATGGTAAATAGCTGAGGCCCCAGCACCGACCCCTGGGGCACCCCACTAGTCACCAACCGCCAATCCGAATAGCATCCATTGACCCCCACTCTCTGCCTCCTATTTGACAACCAATCCTCTATCCACGCTAACACCCTACCCCCAACTCCATGTCCCCTGACCTTCTGCAATAACCTCTTGTGAGGTACCTTGTCAAACGCCTTCTGAAAATCCAGAAAGACCACATCCACCGGCTCTCCTCCATCCACTGCCCTAGACACATCCTCATAGAACTCCAGTAAATTTGTCAGACACGACTTCCCTTTAATGAAACCGTGTTGCGTCCGCCCTATCAAGCAATTCCCCTCAAGATGCCTCGCTATTTCCTCCTTAATGACGGTTTCTAACATTTTACCTACCACAGACGTTAAACTAACCGGCCTATAATTCCCCGCCTTTTGCCTGGCACCCTTCTTAAACAACGGCGTAACATTAGCCGTTTTCCAATCTTCCGGCACTTCCCCGGAATCCAGCGACGTCTGGAAAATAACCACCAAGGCATCCACTATCACCTCCGCCATTTCTTTCAGAACCCTCGGATGCATTCCATCCGGTCCTGGGGACTTGTCCACAATCAGCCCCTCCAGTCTGTCGAGCACCACCTCTCTAGTAACAGTAATGTCATTAAGACCCTCCATTCCTACCACCTTTCCATCGCTAACACCCGGCAAATTATTCACGTCCTCCTCCGTGAAGACAGAAACAAAGAAGTTATTCAAGATCTTAGCCATATCCCTATCCCCTACCACTAGCTCCCCTTTCTCATCCTCTAAAGGACCAACGTTTACCCTAGCCAGCCTCTTCCTTTTTATATATTTATAAAAACTCTTGCTATCCTTTTTTATATTAAGTGCTAGCCCAGCCTCATAGCTTCTCCTACCCTCCTTTATCAATTTCTTTGTCAATCTTTGTTGACATTTAAACCTTTCCCAATCCTCTTCTCACCCATTGCTCTTAGCTACTCTAAACTCCTCCGCTTTTAATTTAACACTTTCCTTCACCTCCTTCGTTATCCACGGCTTATTACCTCTCCTCCTACTGTCCTTTTTAACCATCGGAATAAATTTCTGCTGAGCACCAAGAAAGATCTCCTTAAAGATCCTCCACTGCTCCTCAGCAGACCTACCTTCCAACGCGTTCCCCCAGTCCACATTCGCCAATTCTTCTCTCATCCTACCATACTCCCCTCTATTCAAACAAAGGACGCGTGTCTGGGAACCCACTTTCTCCTCCTCCATCTGCACCAGAAACTCCACCATACAATGATCACTCTCTCCAAGAGGATCCTTCACCGCAAGGTCCCTAATTCTACCCGCCTCATTACATAGCACCAGATCCAAGATAGCTCGCTCCCTCGTTGGCTCCAACACACACTGTTCAAGGAAATTATCCCGGCAGCATTCCAAGAACTCCTCCTCGAGCCCACCTCGTCCAACATGGGTCGACCAATCAATATGCAGATTGAAATCTCCCATAACTACTGCCGTCCCATTCCTGCACGCTGCACTTATTTGCGTGTTAACAGCCCGCCCCACCTCCAGATCATTATTCGGGGGCCTATAGACGACACCCACTAGCGTCTTCCTCCCTTTTCTGTTCCTAATCTCCACCCACAACGATTCCACTTTCTGCTCCTTGGCTCCGATATCATCCCTTGCTACCACCTTGATACTATCCTTAATCAGCAGAGCTACGCCACCCCCTCTTTCCTCCTGCCTATCCTTCCTAAACACTTGATAACCCTGTACATTCATCTCCCAGTCCCTGTCACCTTGCAGCCACGTCTCTGTAATGGCCACCAGATCGTATCCATTTGTGTCGATCTGCGCCATCAGCTCATCCACTTTATTCCGAATGCTTCATGCATTCAGATAAAGCGCTTTCATCCCAGCCTTCACCTGGACCCTACTTGCCGTAACGCCACCAATTGGGACATCCTTTGCCTCTTCCCTTACCTGTACCCTATCCTTAACTTTAGACCTCATAGCGTCACCTACCCTCGCACCCTCCCCCCCCCCCTAATTAGTTTAAAGCCTTGTCTACAGTCCTCTTTACTCGATTCGCCAGCACTCTGGTCCCAGCATGATTCAGACCAACCCCATCCTGCCCGAACAGGTCCCACCTACCCCAATACTGGTGCCAATGCCCCATAAATTCGAACCCATTCCTCCCACACCAATCCCTGAGCCACCCATTTACTTCCTTTATCCTATCAACCCTACACCCGTCTGCCCGCGGTTCAGGCAGTAGCCCAGAGATAACCACCTTGTCGGTTCTACTTTTTAATTCCATTCCCAGCTTCTCATACTCCCTTCCCAGATCCTCAGTCCGCATTTTGCCTACGTCGTCGGCACCCACATGTACTACAACGACTGGGTTCTCACCCTCCCACTCCAGATTCCTCTGCAGCCCAGCTGCGACATCCTGTACCCGAGCACCAGGCAGACAACACACCCTTCTGTGCACTTTGTCATTGTGACAAAGGACAGTGTCAATCCTTCACCCCACTATCCCCAATCACTACTACGTTCCTTTTCCCCTTCTCTTTGCCTATGTCCTGCTGCATCACTGTACCGTGTGCAGTTTGCTCACCAACCTCTCTTGCCTCGTCCTCTTCCAGACTGGAAGCAAGAACCTCAAACCTGTTATGCAGGTTAAGAGGCTGAGGCCTCCTCTCCTCACCCCCCTTCCTCCTCCCAGCAGCCCCCTTTTGTCCCTGACCCTTAGATTTAGCCAGTCTAGGGGCACCCTCTCTCCCCCTGATGAGCCTCAGTGTCTGTAGCTCAGAGGCCAGCTCATCCACCTTGAGCTGGAGCTCCTCCAGCAACCTGCACTTACTGCAGACATGGTCACTGGGAAGGACCCTGGGGTCCACCAGTTCCCACATCATACAGAAACCACACATCACATGCCCCTCCATTATTCACTGTAATTTTTTATGTGAAAAAAATTTTTCTTTGTTTCTTGCTTTAGTAGTATTGGAAAAAAAAATTTTTTTTTTTCCTTGTTTTTTTCAAACGAACTCACCTGTCCTTTTTTCCCTCCAGCCCTTTTTGATATTAAGCCCTATTTGCTCACTCTGCTTCCCTCTCACTCCACTGCCCGCTCAGACGCTGCCCGCTTTCTACACCAGGCCTCCTTTTAAACCTGGCGCTGATTTGAAGCAGGCTCGTCCACAACTCGGTTCTAAACTAGCAGTAAAGACAATAAAATAAATGCTTTAAACAGTTCTACAAAGAACAAAGTGCTTTAAACTTATTTTAAACAGGTTTTTAACAGGTAAATTCTTAGCTCTCTCTCTCTCTGCTCAGCAAACAGTGAAAGGCTTCACCGTGTGGCCCTGATAATTAATTTAAATTAAAGCAGCTTCGTCCACAACTCGGTTCCAGGATGTATCAGAGAGGATATTCAAGACTCTTAGGGGAGAGGGAGATCAACCCCAAGTTATAATTCATGTGGGGACACATGACATAGGGAGGCTAAGGGAAGGGGACATTAAGCAGAGATTCATAGAGTTGGGGTGGAAACTAAAGGCCAAGTCAGACAGAGTGGTTATCTCTGGACTCTTGCCTGTGCCACGGGATAGTTTAGAGAGGAATAGAGAGAGGGAAAGTTTGAATCTGTGGTTGAGGGGATGGTGCAGGAGGGAGGGGTTCAAGTACTTGAGCAATTGGGGCTCATTCTGGGGAAGGTGGGACCTCTATAAAAGGGATGGTCTACACCTGAACCAGAGGGGAACAAATATCCTGGGGGGTAAATTTGCTAAGGCTATGCGGAGTGGTTTAAACTGATTCAGAGGGGGGGTGGGATCCTGAGTAGAGGGGGTGAAAGTGAGGGGGGCATAGATGGGGACTGCAATGCACGGCATTGTGGGGGGTGGGGCGGAGCAGGGTTTGAAATGCGTATACTTTAATGCGAGGAGTATTCGCAATAAAGTGGATGAACTTGCAGTGTGGATCAGTACCTGGGATTTTGATGTTGTGGCCATTTCAGAGACAGGGATAGAGCAGGGGCAGGAATGGTTGTTGCAGGTCCCGGGGTTCAAATGCTTTAGTCAGAAGGAGGTAGAAGGGGGGGTGGGGTAGCATTATTGGTCAAGGACTGTATCACAGTGTCAGAGAGGAAGTTTGATGAGGACTTGTCTGTTGAGGTAGTATGGGCGGAGATTAGAAATAGGAGAGGAGAGGTCACTCTGCTGGGAGTCTTTTATAGACCTCCAAAAAGTTCTAGAGAGGTTGAGGAAAGGATTAGAACAAAGAACACAGCACGGGAAACAGGCCCTTCGGCCCAACGAGCCCGCGCCGCCGTCCCATTGTCAGTGACCTATTCATGATTTTAGTCTATGTCTAATGTGTGAAGATCAGGGAGGTACAATATAGGGACAATTTGTTACCCAATCAATCAGCCTAAAAGCACATTTTTGGGATGTGAGAGGAAACTGGAGCACCCGGAGGAAACCCACGCAACGATGGGGAGAAAGCGCAAACTCCCACGGACACAGGCCCAAATCCATGTGTCCGCATAGCAACAGAGATAGTCTCTGAGCTGTCATGTTGCCCTCGAGATGGTCCAGTTTAAGCACACCAACGACATGAAGCAGTTGGCAACTCCCGAAGCAACATCCAAGAGCAGCCCACCACAGCCTGCCGCATGCATGCCCCTTGCTGGACTTAAATGCCTGTGGAGACAAAAAATTCATTATTAAAAAGACTCTACATCCATGAGGCTAAAACTGAATCCCAAGCCTACAATGTTTAGTAAGGCCTGCTATATCCCCCTATATGTAGACCGCTCATGTGGCTGTCCAAGTGACTCTTAAACAACCCTAGCGTGCCTGCTTCCACCACCTTACTCGGCAGTGCATTCCACATCCCCACTACCCTTTGCGTGAAAAACTGCCCTCTAATATTAGTCTTATACCTAGCCCCCCTCACCCTAAGCCCGTGACCCCTCGTTCTATCCATTTCTAATAGTGGAAAAAGCTTACCATCATTTACTCTATATATCCCCTTCATAATCTTATAAACGCAGGATTGCGGAGATGATCCTGGTTAGGAGTGAAAGTCATAGGGTAATTGTTATGGGGGACTTTAACTTTACTAATATTGATTGGAATTGCTATAGCTCTAGCTCGTTAGAGGGATCAGTTTTTGTTCAAAGTGTGCAGGAAGTTTTTTTGACTCAGTATGTAGATAGGCCAACGAGAGGTGAGGCTATATTGGATTTGGTGCTGGGTAATGAGCCAGACCAAGTGCTAGACTTGGAAGTTGGTGTGCATTTTGGTGATAGTGACCATAATTCGGTTTCGTTCACCTTAGTGATGGAAAGGGATAGGCATGAACCTCGGGTCAGTAGATTTAGCTGGGGGAAGGGTAATTATGAGGCTATTAGGAGAGAATTAGGAAGCATAGGTTGGACTGGGAGATTACAGGGACTGGGAACATCTGAAATGTGGAGTTTTTTCAAGGAGCAGCTACTGTGGGTCTGTGATAGGTATGTCCCCGTCAGGCAAGGAGGATTTGGTAGGGCTAGGGAACCGTGGTGTACTAAAAAAGTTGATTTGTTGGTTAGGAAGAAAAAGGAGGCTTCTGTTCGGATGAGGCTTGAGGGCTCAGGTAGTGCATTAGAAAGCTTTAGATTGGCTAGGAGGGAGTTGAAGAGGGAGTTAAGAAGGGCTAAAAGAGGACATGAGAAGACTTTGGCTGATAGGATTAAGGAGAATCCTAAGGCGTTCTATAGGTATGTCAAGAATAGAAGGTTGGTTAGGGCAAGATTAGGGCCAGTTACAGACAGTAGAGGGAAGTTGTGTGTGGAACCGGAAGAGATTGGAGAGGCATTGAACCAATATTTCTCTTCGGTGATCACGCAAGGGGACATGAATGTAGCTGAGGAGGACACTGGGGTGCAGGGGTGTAAAATAGACAGTATTGCAGATGATACCGGGGATGTGCTGGATATTCTGGAGGGCTTGAAAATAGATAAGTCCCCTGGTCTGGACGGGATTTACCCTAGGATTCTTTGGGAGGCAAGAGACGTGATTGCAGAGCCTCTGGCTCTGATCTTCAGGTCATCGTTGGTTTCTGGTATAGTACCGGAAGATTGGAGGACAACGAATGTTGTCCCATTGTTTAAGAAGGGGAACAGAGACTTCCCCGGGAATTATAGACCGGTGAGTCTTACTTCTGTTGTGGGCAAGGTTTTAGAAAGAATTATTCGGGACAGGATTTATAGTTATTTGGAGAGTAATAAATTGATCAGAGACAGTCAGCATGGTTTTGTAGCAGGTAGGTCATGCCTTACTAACCTTATTGAGTTCTTTGAGAAAGTGACCAAAGAGGTGGATAGGGGTAAGGCAGTTGACGTGGTATATATGGATTTTAGTAAGGTTCACCATGGTAGGCTTCTGCAGAAAATGCAGATGTATGGGATTGGGGGTGATCTAGGTAATTGGATCAGGAATTGGCTAGCAGATAGGAGACAGAGGGTAGTGGTTGATGGTAAATATTCGTCATGGAGTTCGGTTACGAGTGGTGTGCCTCAGGGATCTGTTTTGGGGCCATTGCTGTTTGTAATTTTTATTAATGATCTGGATGAGGGTATAGTTGGGTGGATTAGTAAATTTGCTGATGACACCAAAGTCGGAGGTGTGGTAGATTGTGAGGAAGGGTGTCATAGTTTGCAGGGTGACTTAGAAAGGTTGCAGAGCTGAGCTGTGAGGTGGCAGATGGAGTTTAATGTGGAGAAGTGTGAGGTAATTCATTTCGGTAGGAATAACAGATGTGTTGAGCATAGGGCTAACGGGAGGACTTTGAATAGTGTGGAGGTGCAGAGGGATCTAGGTGTATGTGTACATAGATCCCTGAAAGTTGGGAATCAAGTAGACAAGGTGGTTAAGAAGGCATACGGTGTCTTGGCGTTTATTGGTCATGATGCAACTGTACACAACTCTGGTGCGGCCACACTTGGAGTTTTGTGTGCAGTTCTGGTCCCCACATTACAGGAAGGATGTAGAGGCTTTGGAGAGGGTGCAGAGGAGGTTTACCAGGATGTTGCCTGGTATGGAGGGGAGATCCTATGAGGAGAGACTGAGAGATTTGGGGTTGTTTTCGCTGGAAAGAAGGCGGCTAAGAGGGGATCTTATTGAAACATATAAGAGGTTTAGATAGGGTGGATAGTGATAGCCTTTCTCGTCGGATGGAGAAAGCTAGCACGAGGGGGCATGGCTTTAAATTAAGGGGGGTAGTTATAGGACGGATGTCAGGGGTTGGTTCTTTACCCAGAGGGTGGTGAGGTACTGGAATGCCCTGCCTGCTGCAGTTGTAAATGTGCCTAGTTTGGGGGCATTTAAAAGATCTGTGGATAGGTTTATGGACAAAAAGGGATTGGTTTAGATTAGTGGGTCATTGTTTTTTTTAAAAAAAACTGGTCGGCGCAACATCGTGGGCCGAAGGGCCTGTTCTGCGCTGTAATGTTCTATGTTCTATGACATTCTTGAAATAGTTGAACAAAGTTTGCGAGTAAGTGAAAAATTGCTGTAATGAAATGAGCATATTTGGTATGTCGATGTGGGATGTGGATTGGATTAAGATGTAACATGACGTAAAGTACACATGAGGTTGAGGTGAGAGTTCATAATTGATGGCCTGTGGAACTGAATGCAAACTTAGGTCTTCAAAGTTAGGAATGATTTATGAGTATGTCTTGGTTAGTGAAAAGTATAACCAGGAGACAATTGGAATAATTCCATCTGCAGATGACAGGTCAACGGCTAATTGTTTTTGCAACCCAATTATTGCCACAAGGATGGGTAATGTTAAGAACATAAGAACATAAGAAATACGAGCAGGTGTAGGCCATCTAGCCCTTCGAGCCTGCCCCGCCATTCAATAAGATCATGGCTGATCTGTCGCTGCTCAGTTCCATTTTCCCGCTTTCTCCCCATAACCCTTAATCCCCTCGCTTATCAAAAACCCATCAACCCGCATCTTAAAAATATTTAGCGAGGCAGCCTCCACCACTTCAACAGGCAGAGAATTCCAGAGATTCACCACCGTTTGAGTGAGAGAGGAGAATGTGCTTTTTTATCTTGATAAAGAAGATATGATCTCTAGCATCTTAACAAGTTGGCTCACAACACGTAAGCAGTGTTGATCAGTATGAGATTGTGTCTATTGAGAAGGGTATATTGACAGGCAAGTGGATAGAGTTTGCTGCAGGAGCCAAGAATGTTGACTTCCCGAAGCTTAACTAGAGGAGATTACATCACATTCAATATTCGAAATAAAACCAGCTGTTCGATAGCAAATATAATTCATGTCAAGAAAAATGGTGGAGATATGATGCTGTGTCACATATATCATGTTTCTTGTCAGGAGTATTTCTAAAATTCAGATCTGATTTGCATGGTACCAAGTTGTGTGGGAATTATTTTAAACTGGGGGCAAGTGGATCACGATAATTACCTGGGTTATTTGTTCTAAGCTGATTTAATGCACATGTGTTTATGTAGTCTTTCTCTGGCATTTCAGAGGAGGGTTTTGTTTATTTTGATTGCTATGGATAGAGTTATATATTTAATGGGAGGAAACTTGTAGGGAAGACTGTCAAAAGGAAGCATTCACTTTCTCACTCTTTCTGAAAAGGGACCTTTGAAAGCTTTAGGGCTGTTAAACTGAGGCAATCAAATAAGCCTGTATTTTCATGAGTAAATCTAGGCTTACGTCAATAAGTATTGCTTTAATTGGAACTGACAGTGAGAGATTAGCTGTTACGAATTATATTTTGCCTTCAAGTACTGTTCAATTGTAAAAATGTAAGCTAATTCATTTATTGTAGTTAAACTGGATTGTTAAATAAAAATTGTTTTGGTAAAAGCCTCCCATTGTGCCAGTAGAATCGTGCCTAGAGTGAAACATCATAGCCTAATGTTAACACCAAAATAGCAAATTGTTGTAGTCTAATCTGAGTGCATTATATACTTTGAAGTTTCTGATCTCGTACTCCACCAACATGCCATGTTGCAATCACTGTCACATGACAATGTTGAATAAATTTTCAAAGGAGATTGAGTTATAATCCTCCTATTGCTGTTCAGTTTCATGTATGTGTGCAAACACCTGAACAATTACAATGAATGAACATTTAAGCCCATTCTTTAACTCCTCTCTAAATTTCCTCTGGGTTAATGCATAAATGTCTGAGGCCAGAACTCTCCATTCACCTGACGAAGAGGCAGCCCCCTCGAAAGCTTGCTTGCTTGTGAGAATATTATCAAATAAATCGGTTGGACTAAAACCTGGTGTTGTCAGACTTTTTACTGTGTTAATGCATAAATGCAAGTATTTGTGCACGAACTCAAAAGTCGTAGCATGAATCCACATTGTTGGATGACGTATGTTGGATTGTTAACATTTTTGTCTGTATAATTGTAGTTTACAACTTGCCAGTTTAAGGAATGTACAACATATGGAATCCACAGCAGTATAAAATTGGTGGACCAAGCAAAGAGCAACATGATGGATTTCTTTCGGTTCTCCACTTCTGGGTCAATATGATTTTCTGATTTGCCTTGGTACCTGAGTGTCCTCCGAAGCCGATTGACAATGATAATATTTCTCGCAGTCAGAGTATTGAAAACCAAAATCAAGACAAATGGAGGCAACGGTGTTAGTATGCTGTCAATCCACTCATACATTGCCCAAAAAGAGGAGGTATAATAATCTGATGTTAGAATGCAAAACCAGGATACGTTCTCAATTATTACTGCAGGTTTAAATATAAAGTAAAGAGGAATAGACCGTACACAGCTGGTAATGCCGACAGCTACAACCACCACAATCGCAGTTCCCTTGGTGCAATATCTTGCTTTTAGGTTCCTGCAAGAAATGGCTACAAAGCGATCAAAGGTAAAAGTGACCGTGAACCAGACAGAACAATGCAAAACTGTAAGAAATAAAACTACTTTGAGCGAACACACAGGGATAATGAATAAGACATTAAGTAGGTCATAAATATTATTAATTCGGTTCAGTATAACATCAATGATGACGAGTAGTCGATCTGCTGTCGTCATTGCCATTAGATACTGTGTGACACATTTGGAGAGGCCACATTTCCCTCGGTTCAGGATCACAAGTGCCGCTGAGTTAACTGTAGGAAATAAGAAATAGCAACACCTCAGTGGGAACATTCACGTAGAAATATAAAAACAGATTAATAGATGTTAATGTCAAATCTCCAATTGTACAGGAATCGCACCACATTTGTTCCTTTTAGTTCCTGCACAACAGTGAAATGCATGTTGACATTTTGACACTGTTAATGGTGCAAAATGCCAGTGAAGTGAATGCAGCAAAAATTTGGTTGACAACTAATGTTAATAGTGAGACAAAATTAGAACATTGAGTTTAAAGTCACTATGATCTGGTAATGAGAAATGGTGATGCAAAACAATTCACAAGCCCAAGGTCGTTATATCAAATTGCATTCACTAAAGCTGCTAATGTGGAGTGGAACATAGAACATAGAACACTACAGCACAAACAGGCCCTTCGGCCCACGAGTTGCGCCAATCACATCAACACCTACCAACCTACAGACCTATCTATAACCCTCAATCTCATTAAACCCCATATACTCATCCAGAAGTCTTTTAAAAGACCCAGCGAGTTCGCCTCCACCACCGATGACGGCAGCCGATTCCATTCACTCACCACCCTCTGAGTGAAAAACTTACCCCTAACATCACTTCTGAACTTCCCTCCCTGCACCTTAAATCTGTGTCCTCTCGTAGCAACCATTTCAACCCGGGGAAATAGCCTCTGAGAGTCCACCCTATCTATTCCTCTCAACATTTTGTAAACTTCTATCAGGTCGCCTCTCAACCTTCGTCTCTCCAGGGAAAAGAGTCCCAGCTCCCTCAACCTAACTTCATAAGGCATGCCTCCCAGCCCAGGCAACATCCTTGTAAATCTCCTCTGTACCCTCTCAATAGCTTCTACATCTTTCCTATAGTGAGGCAACCAGAACTGCGCACAATACTCTAAATGAGGCCTGACAAGGGTCTTATAAAGTTGCAGCATTACCTCCCGACTCCTAAACTCAATCCCGCGATTAATGAAGGCCAGTACACCATTAGTTTTGCTTATTTCACAAATAGATAAGGAAAATGTGGACCAAAGATAATGATGAACATATTGTTTTACCATTTTTTCTAAAAAGAAAATAAATACTGATGAGCTGGGAGCGATTAATTTTTTTTGTTATATTCATATTATTAACTGGAAGTATTAAATCTTGACTCTTAAATCGGCCTCGCAGGTGGAGGAGGTGGTCAAGAAGGCGTATGGTGTACTGGCCTTCATTAATCGAGGGATTGAGTTTAGGAGTCGGGAGGTAATGCTGCAACTTTACAGGACCCTCGTCAGGCCTCATTTGGAGTACTGTGCGCAGTTCTGGTCGCCTCACTATAGGAAAGACGTAGAAGCTATTGAAAGGGTGCAGAGGAGATTTACAAGGATGTTGCCTGGACTGGGAGGCATGCCTTATGAAGATAGGTTGAGGGAGCTGGGACTCTTTTCCCTGGAGAGGCGAAGGTTGAGAGGCGACCTGATAGAAGTTTATAAAATGTTGAGAGGAATAGATAGGGTGGACTCTCAGAGGCTATTTCCCCGGGTTGAAATGGTCGCTACGAGAGGACACAGATTTAAGGTGCGGGGAGGGAAGTACAGAGGTGATGTTAGGGGTAAGTTTTTCACTCAGAGGGTAGTGAGTGATTGGAATCGGCTGCCGTCGTCGGTGGTGGAGGCGAACTCGCTGGGGTCTTTTAAAAGACTTCTGGATGAGTATATGGGGTTTAATGGGATTGGGGGTTATAGATAGGTCTATAGATTGGTGGGGTTGATGCGATCGGCGCAACTCGAGGGCCGAAGGGCCTGTTTGTGCTGTAATGTTCTATGTTCTATTATGGGAAACCTGAAACTCACTGATCAAAAGGATGGTGAATGCAGAAAAAAAATCAAGATGCACCAAAAGGGCTATCACCAAAAGGTCTTTAGACTCAGTGCTGACTGAGGCCGAGAAAGCCTTTTCTCCATCAACCCTACCTCCTTCCATGTCTTTTTTTTATAATTCTGTGAGCAGTTGTGCATTCTTCACATCAACAGACAGACTGACTTCTGAATTTATATTTAAGAACATAAGAACATAAGAAGTAGGAGCAGGAGTAGGCCATCTAGCCCCTCAAACCTGCTCCGCCATTCAATAAGATCATGGCTGATCTGTCGTGGCTCAGTTCCACTTTCCTGCCCTCTCCCCATAACCCTTAATCCCCTCGCTTATCAAAAAGCCATCAACCCGCGTCTTAAAAATATTTAGCAAGGCAGCCTCCACCACTTCAACGGGCAGAGAATTCCAGAGATTCACCACCCTTTGAGTGAAGAAGTTCCTCCTCAACTCTGTTCTAAACCGCTCCCCCCCCACTTTATCTTGAGGCTGCGCCCCCTAGTCCTACTGTCCTTTCTGAGCGGGAAGAGTGGATGTGACGGCGTTGGACTGGGGTAAACACACTAAGAAGTCTGACCACACCAGGTTTAAGTCCAACCGATTTATTTGATAGTACACTCACTAGCTTTCAGGTTAGTCCCTTTGTCAGGTGAATGGAGAGTTCTGGCCTCAGACAGAGCATACTCTCCATTCACCTGACGAAGGGGCTAACCCCGAAAGCTAGTGAGTGTACTATCAAATAAATCGGTTGGACTTAAACCTAGTGTGGTCAGACTTTTTACTTTATATTTGCGTACAGTTTTTCCAAAACTGTCACAATGATTTCCTTCACTAACAAACACAAAAATGTTGGAAAATCTCAGCAGGTCTTGCAGCATCTATGGAGAGAGAATACAGCTGACTTTCAGAGCACAAGTGAGCCTTTGTCAGAGCTGTAAGAAACTCTGATGAGTTGCATCTAGACTTGCAAAGTTCGCTCTATTCTCTCCCAAAAGATGCTGCGAGCCCTGCATAGATTTTCCAGCATTTTCTGTTTCAATTTAAGATCCCAGCATCCCCAGTATGTTGATTTTATGCTGATTTACTTCCTGTGGAAACTTCATACCACAATTAAGGTAGACAAATATGTTGTTTAAAATAAGGATTTTTTTAATATATTAAAATAATGTGTTTTAACGATTATGGTAAGTCAGCAGAATGGTAAGCACAGTAATAACTATGAAGACAGGAGCACTAGTAAAATAGTTCTTATTTACAGTCACTTCCTTACTGGCTGGGAAATTTTCCAAGAACTGCCCTTGCTTAGAACTCTCAAGAGACGCCAGTAAAAATAATGACACAGGCAAGAAAACTTATAAGAGAACTGTACCAAAATGAAACTCTGCAACACTTTGTTCCTCTTTCAATTTCAATCCCACACCAGAACATAAATACAGTGTATGTAATGTCTTAATGATACAACGGATATCCTATCTTCTGTCAGGAGTTTTGTGGATATGTACCTATACAATATCACTACTTTTTTTAAATTCATTTCTAGGACATGGATGTCACTGACTGGCCAGCATTTATTGCCCATCCCAAGTTGCCCTTGATAAGGTGATGATCAGCTGTCTTCTTCAAATGCTGCAATCTGTTAGGAGGGAATTTCAGACCATTGACCAAGCAACTGTGAAGGAATGCCGAGATATCTATAGATGAGGTGGTGAATGGCTTGGAGGGGACCTATAGATAGGTGGTGGTGTTTCCACCTATCTACTGCCCTTGTCATTCCAGATGGAAAGGGCTGTGGTTTTGGAAAGTGATGTCTAAGGATCTTTGGTGAATTGCTGAAGTGCATCTTGTAGCTACTGATGCCACTGAGCATTGGTGTGGAGGGAATGGATGTTTATGGATGTCATTCCAATCAAGTAGGTTACTACATCTTGGATGGTGTCAAGATTCCTGAGCGTTGTTGGAGCTGCATAGTTCCGTAGATTCCCCATCCTCTGGCTGAAGAAATTCCTCCTTATCTCATTTCTAAACGGTCATCTCTTTATCCCGAGGCTGTGCCCACAGATCCTAGTCTCTCCAACTAATGGAAACAACTTTCTCACGCCCACTTTATCCTGGTCTTTCAATATTCTGTAAGTTTAAATGAAATCACCCCCTCCCCCCAATTCTTTTAAACTCCATTGGTTACAGACCCAGACTCAAATGCCCCTCATACTCAAGCTTTTCATTCCTGAGATCATTCTCATGAACTTCCTCTGAACCCTCTCCAGGGCCAACACATCTATTTTTAGATACAAGGCCCAAAATTGCTCAAAGTACTCCAAACGAGGTCAGACTAGAGCCTTATTGAGCCTCAGCAGTACATCCCTGCTTTTGTATTCTAGTCCACTCAAAATAAATGCTGACATTGCATTTACCTTCCGAACTGCCAACTCAATCTGTAAGTTAAACTGAACAGAATGTTAAAGTTATGAGTGCTGTTTATTCACAGAATGATGCCAGGGCTGAAAGACTTAAAACCTGAAATAGATTGTATAGACGGGGATCTGTTCCCCCATGATTATTGAAGGGTAATGGCTGATCTAAACTAGGTGCATAAAGTAATTTTTAAAAAATGACAGGGAAGAAAGCTAAAGTATTTTCTTCTGACTGGGTCATTCAGAACAAGGAGATATCACCTTAAAACACAATCTAGGGCACTTGGGCCTGGTGTTATGCATACTTCTTTAATCAAATAATGGAGAAAAGATGTAAGTCTTTCCCACAAAAAAAGCTACTCAAAATTTTAATACTGCATTTGATGGACTTGTTTTAAGCAAGACCATTAATAATTACAGAACCAGGGAAAGTATCAACCATGAGTTAAGTGAACGGTAGATCAGAATTGAACTGAATAAGACTAGAAGACAGAGGAGCAGAATTAGGCCACTCAAAGAACAAAGAACAAAGAACAACACAGCACGGGAAACAGGCCCTTCGGCCCAACGAGCCTGCGCCGCCGTCCCATGGTCAGTGACCTATTCATGACTCTAGTCTATGCCGAATGTGTGAGGATCAGGGAGGTCCAATATAGGGACAATTTGTTACCCAATCAATCAGCCTAAAAGCACATTTTTGGGATGTGGGAGGAAACCGGAGCACCCGGAGGAAACCCACGCAACCACGGGAGAACGCGCAAACTCCCACGGACACAGGCCCAAATCCATGTGTCCGCACAGCAACAGAGATAGCCTCTGAGCTGCCATGATGCCCTCGAGATGGTCCAGTTTACGCACACCAACGACATGAAGCAGTAGGCAACTCCCGAAGCAATATCCAAGAACAGCCCACCACAACCTGCCGCCCGCATGCCCCTTGCTGGACTTAAGTGCCTGTGGATAAAAATGTCATTATTAAAAGACTCTATATCCCTGAGGCTAAAACTGACCCCAAGCCTACAATGCTTAGTAAGGCCTGCTATATCCCCCTATATGTAGACCGCTCATGTGGCTGTCCAAGTGACTCTTGAACAACCCTAGCATGCCTGCTTCCACCACCTTACTCAGCAGTGCATTCCACATCCCCACTACCCTTTGTGTGAAAAACTGCCCTCTAATATTAGTCTTATATCTAGCCTCCCTCACCCTAAGCCCGTGACCCCTCGTTCTATCCATTTCTAGTAGCGGAAAAAGCTTATCACCATCTACTCTATCTGTCCCCTTCATAATCTTATAAACCTCTATTAGATCCCCCCTCAGCCGACGTCTCTCAAGGGAAAACAGCCCAAGTGCGTTCAATCTTTCCTCGTAAGACAGCCCTTCCATACCAGGCAACATCCTGGTAAATCTCCTCTGCACTCTCTCCAGGATCTCTACATCCTTCCGGTAGTACGGCAACCAGAACTGGACGCAGTACTCCAGGTGAGGCCTAACCAACGTTCTATACAACTGCAACATCAGACTCCTACTCTTATATTCTATACCCCTTCCTATGAAGGCTAACATGCCATACGCTTTCCTCACCACATTCTGCACCTGCACCGACACCTTCAGGGACTTGTGTACCTGCACCCCCAGGTCTCTCTGCGTATCTATACTCCGGATAGTTCTACCTTTTATCATATAACTCCCTTCCACATTATTCCGGCCAAAGTGCATCACCTCGCATTTCTCCGGATTAAATTTCATTTGCCATCTATCTGCCCAATCTACCAGCCTATCTATGTCCTGTTGCATTGCCAGGCACTGTTCCTCAGTACCCGCCAATCCAACCATCTTAGTGTCATCAGCAAATTTGCTGATCACACCACCTACCCCCTACACTCGGCCCATTAAATCTGCTCCAACGTTCATTTATGGCTGATATTTTTCTCATACCCATTAGAACATACATAGAACATAGAACGTTAGAGCACAATACAGGCCCTTCGCCCCTCAATGTTGTGCCAAGCTATGTCCAATCCCAAGATCAAGTGATCCCACTCTCTATAATTCTGTACGCTCCGTGTGCCTATCTGATAACCGCTTGAAGGTTCCTAAAGTGTCCAACCCCTCTATCACAGTAGGCAGTGTTTTCCACACCCCAACCACTCTCTAAGTGAAAAATCTACCTCACACATCCCTCTTATAACTCCCACCATGAACCTTATAGTTATGCCCCATAGTTACAGCTACATCCACCTGAGGAAATAGTCTTGCTAGTCCACTTTATCAATTCTTCTGTCTTTTCCCCATAACTCCCGATCCCCTTATTAATCAAGAACCTATCTATCTCTGTCTTAAAGACAGTCAGTGACATGGCTTCCACAGACTTCTGCGGCAAAGACTTCCACAGATTCACCACTCTCTGGCTGAAGAAATTCATAGAATCATAGCATCAAAGAATTCCTACAATGCAGAAAGAGGACCTTTGGTCCATCGAGTCTTTGCCAACCACAATCCCACCCAGGCCCTATCCCCATATCCCTACATATTTTACCTGCTAATCCCTCTAACCTAAACATCCGAGTACACTAAGGGGCAATTTTAGTATGGCCAATCAATCTAACCTGCACATCATGGACTGTGGGAGGAAACCGGAGTACCCGGAGGAAACCCACGCAGACACGAGGAGAATGTGCAAACTCCACACAGACAGTGACCCGAGCCAGGAATCGAACCCAGGTCCCTAGAGCTCTGAAGCAGCAGTGCTAACCACTGTGCTACCATGCTGCCAACCCCTCCTCATCTCTGATTGTCCCTTCAGCCTAAGGTTGTGTCTTCTGGTTCTAGCTTTTCTCCTATGAGTGGAAACATCCTCTCCACGTCCACTCTATCTAGGCCTTGTTGTATTCTGTAAATTTTAATAGGGTCCCTCCTCATCCTTCTAAACTCCAATGAATACAGACCCAGAGTCCTCAACCATTCCTCATACGAAAAACTCTTCATTCCAGGGATCAATCTTGTGAACCTCCTCAAGACTCTTTCCAAGGCCAGCACATCCTTCCTTAGGTACAGAGCTCAAAGTTGCACACAATGCTCCAAATGGGGTCTGACCAGGGCCTTATACAGCCTCAGATGTACATCCCTGCTCTTATATTCTGGCCCTCTCAACATGAATGCTAACATTGCATTTGCTTTCCTAACTGCCAATAGAACCTGCACGTTAACCTTAAGAGAATCTTGAACAACTTCCAAGTCCCTTTGTGTTTCTGATTCCCTAAGCATGTCCCCATTCAGAAAATAGTCTATGCCCCCATTCCTCCTTCCAATATGTATAACCTCCCACTTTTCCACATTGTATTCCATCTACCACTTCTTTGCTCACTCTCCCAACCTGTCCAAGTCCTTCTGCAGGACCCTCCCCACCCCCACTTCCTCAATATTCTCTGTCCCTCTACATATCATCTGCAAACTTACCAACAGTACCTTCAGTTCCTTCTTCCAAATCGTTAATGTATATTGTGAGAAGTTGTCGTCCCAGCACTGACCCCTGAGGCACACCACTAGTCACCAGCTGCCATCCTGAAATAGACCCACTCTCTGCCTTCTGCCAGGCAGCCAATTCTCTATCCATGCCAGGATCTTATCTTTAACACCATGGGCTCTTAACTTATTGAACAGTCTTCTATGTTGGAATGTAACCAGTGACAACTTTGTATTCATTGTAATGTGATCAATGGGAACAAGATGTAAGGGTCAGATGACCCAGTAAACCATGGAACCAATTACAGAGTGATGAACTAGTCAGATGACCAGCTGATTCATTATAAATAAGAAACTATGTAGAATTGTAGAGAGCTTAGAGTGGCCCAGGGCAAAGCCCTAAGTTTGGAGTAATGATGTTTCTTTATTAAAAACTTTCTTTGATTTATAAGTTGGGGTAAGTTTAGTTGTATTTTTGTTATCTATATTTCTGAAGAGTTCCTTCTGAAGAAACATTCTATGCGGCACCTTGTCAAAGGCCTTTTGGAAATTTAAATAAATCACATCCCTGGTTCTCCTTTATCTAACTTCCTTGTTACCTCCTCAAATAACTTTAACAAATTTGTCAGACATGACCTCCCCTTGATGGAGCCGTGCTGACTCAGTTCTATTTTACCATGCACTTCCAAGTACTCTGCAATCTCATCTTTAATAATGGACTCTAAAATCTTGTCAATGACCGAAGTCAGGCTTACTGGCCTATAATTTCCTGTCTGCTGCCTCCTTCCCTTCTTAAACGGCAGTGTTGAATTAGCTATTTTCCAGTTACCTGGGATCCTCCCTGCTTCCAGAGATTCCTGAAAGATCAACTCCAATGCCTCCACAATTTCCTCAGCTATCTCTTTTAGAACCCTGGGGTGGAGTCCATCAGGTCCAGGTGATTTATCCACCTTCAGATCTTTCAGTTTCCCCAGAACCTTCTCCTTAGTGATGGTCACTGCACTCACCTGTACCCCAAATCTCCTGGAGCTCTAGCATCCCACTGATGTCTTCCACCATGAAGACTGATGCAAAGTAACTATTCAGTTTCTCAGCCTTTTTTTGTTTTCTATTATTACTTCTCCGGCCTCATTTTCCAGTGGATCAGTGTCTATTTTTGCCTCTCTCTCACCTTTTTATAAATTGGAAAAAAAAACTCACATAGAACCTACAACCCACATAGAACCCTACAGTGCAGAAACAGGCCCTTCGGCCCATCGAGTCTGCACCGAACATAATCCCACCCAGACCCTATCCCCACACATTTACCTGCTAATCCCTCTAACCTACACATCCCAGGACACTAAGGGGCAATTTTAGCATAGCCAATGAACCTAACCCGCACATCTTTGGACTGTGGGAGGAAACCGGAGCACCCGGAGAAAACCCACGCAGACACGAGGAGAATGTGCAAACTCCACACAGGCAGTGACCCGAGCCGGGAATCGAACCCGGGACCCTGGAGCTGTGAAGCAGCAGTGCTAACCACTGTGCTACCGTGCCGCCCTAACTCTTCCTATCTTCTTTCATCTTACTAACCTACTCCATTTTGATAGAGTAGAACTTTATGGCCCTTCGGGCGAAATGTGATGAAATGCTCAAAAGTCCAAATACATCAGTGAGATCATAAAATCACTTCAGAATTAAATTCCACCCATAGTCCTATTTCACAACTTTAAAATTGTACTAAACAGTAGTCCTTGTAAGTCGATGATATTGCCATCTTGAACTTCTAAATTTATACTGAAAGCTTCATTTTCTTTCAGATGTAAACTGGAAACAAATATATGACATACTGTTCGGCTGCAACAGAAGATATATGAAATACAACAGGAGTTGGATATTCAGCCTCACGCATGCTCCACCATTCAACAAGATCACGGCCAATCTCTTTATTTTGAATTCCATAAATCTTCTCCCCCAATAATCTTTGATTCCCATGCATAACAACAAAATATCTACCTCTTCTTCTAACTCCATCACCTGTTGAGGCAGAGAGTTTCACACAAATCTCTGTGGAAACTTAGTCATTGCAAAAATCTGAAAAGGCAAGTAGCAAAGCCAATATCACTTATTCTGAGTTTAGTAAAGAGAGAGCAATACTGAAAACCCAATTTTTAAGTGCTGCAAATAAAAGTTCTTAGTGACTTTTTAAAAATGAATAATTCCTTCAAGTAGCAATTTGTGGACTATTGCAGTGATATGGGGAGTGATAAAACAGAGAAGGCAAACCAGGGATTGTATGATTTCACTAACATCATAGATGTATCTGAACTGCATTGTTTTAAATCTGTTTGAAAATTGTCAATTAATAAGTTTACAAGTATCCATCTTAACTATTCCCTTCATAATCTTATATTTCTTTCAGATCTCTGCTCACACTTCTTAATTCCAATGAATATAGCCCCAGTCTACTCAGCCTCTCCTCATAAGCCAACCCTCTCAACTCCCACATCAACCGAGTGAATCTCCTTTTTACTCTCTCTAGTGCCAGTATATCCTTTCTCAAGTAAGGAGACCAAAACTGTATACAGTGGAACCTCACCAGCATCTTATACAGCTGCAACATCACCTCACTGCTTTTAAACTTGATCCCTCCAGCAATGAAGGACAGCTTTCCACTTGCCTTCTTAATTACAGTGCATCTCTATCCATACAAAAGAGGACATTCACTTCGAATAATATCATTGTCGTCATTTATCCTCATGCTATCCACCTGCCTTGGTTCCATATCTCATGGCACACTTGCCTAAGAATAATATTATCAACCATTTTCTAAACTTATGAATTTAGTAAGAATGCTTTCTGGAGTGAGAGCTCCAAGCTTCCACAGTCTTTGAGTTAAAAAAAAAATTGCTAACATCTCTCCTTAATGGACTAGCTCTAATTTTAAGCTGATGCTTGACCTTGACTCTTCCGGCAGCACAAGAAATTTTCTAATGACATCCATGCTATCAATTCCTTTCAAATCCGATCAGGGACAGAACTACTTTGAAATCCTTTCCAAAATGTATGCATCAATCTCTGATGAGCCAATCACCAGTCTGAACTACATTTCCTTTGACTCTGCGCCTGTGTACTGAGCAGCAGCAGTATGCAATCAGGGATACCCAGCCTGCGATGCTCGATGGTAGTTATAGTTGCAGCAGCAGTTCAGGAGTTCCAATCTGAGAAAGTAGGTAGAGTCTGTGTAAATCTCAGACTCAGGTGGCTGGAACCAAGATCGCAGCTCTACCTCAGCCATTTCTTTACATTCCCTTCCATCACCCACCAACTTCTGCCCCCTCCTTAACCATCCCTCACAAGAACCCCTTCACCAACTCGCCTCCTTCACCACTATCCCTCAATTTCCCTACTTAACTCCCAATTCTCACCCACAGCTTCCAGTTTAATACCGTTACCCCTCTCCCCTGTCATCCTCCTTTATGCCCCATCCATCCTCTCAGCAAAGAGTGGCAAGCAGTGATAGGGACCTGGGTTCGATTCCCACCTTGGGTCATTGTGCAGAGTCTGCACGTTCTCCCTGTATCTGTGTGGGTTTCCTTTGGATGTCCGGTTTCGTCCTACAGACCGAAAGACATGCTGGTTAGATGCATTGGCCACACTAAATTCTCCCTCAGTATACCCAAACAGGCTTCAGAGTGTGGCGAATGAGAGATTTTCACAGTAACTTAATTGGGTCATAAATGTAAAGCACTTCTGACACTAATAAACATAAGAACATAAGAAATAGGAGCAGGAGTAGGCCATCTGGCCCTTCGAGCCTGCCCCGCCATTCAATAAGATCATGGCTGATCTGTCGTGACTCAGCTCCACCTTCCCGCCCTCTCCCCATAACCCTTAATCCCTTCTCTTATCAAAAACCCATCAACCCGTTTCTTAAAAATATTTAGCGAGGCAGCCTCCACCACTTCAACGGGCAGAGAATTCCAGAGATTCATCACCCTTTGAGTGAAGAAGTTCCTTCTCAACTCTGTTCTAAACCGCCCCCCCTTTATCTTGAGGCTGTGCCCCCTAGTCCTACTGTCTTTTTTGAGCGGGAACAGTCTCTCCACCTCTATCCTATCCATCCCATTCATCATCTTATACGTCTCAATGAGATCTCCCCTCATTCTTCTAAACTCTAACGAGTACAAGCCTAGTTTATTCAGCCTCTCCTCATAGCTCAATCCCCTCAACTCCGGTATCAGCCGAGTAAACCTCCTCTGCACTCCCTCCAGGGCCAAAACATCCTTGCGCAGGTGCGGCGCCCAAAACTGCACACAGTACTCCAGCTGCGGCCTCACCAACGCCCTATACAGCTGCAGCAAGACCTCCCTACTTTTATATTCAATCCCCTTCGCTATGAAGGCCAGCATCCCATTCGCCTTCCTGACCACCTGCTGCACGTGCAAGCTGGGTTTTTGCGACTCATGCACAAGGACCCCGAGGTCCCTCTGCACCGTCGCCTGCTGCAGTTTTTCGCCCCGTAAGTAATAGTCCTTCCTACCATTCCTCCTACCAAAGTGGACCACCTCACACTTGCCAACATTAAATTCCATTTGCCATTTCCTGGCCCATTCGCCCAGCCTATCTAGATCCTTCTGCAGACTCTCCACACCCTCCGCACAATTTGCCTTTCCCCCAATCTTGGTGTCATCAGCAAATTTCGACACCCTGCACTCGGTTCCCTCCTCCAGATCATCTATATAAATGGTAAATAGCTGAGGCCCCAGCACCGACCCCTGGGGCACCTCACTAGTCACCAACCGCCAATCCGAATAGCATCCATTGACCCCCACTCTCTGCCTCCTATTTGACAACCAATCCTCTATCCACGCTAACACCCTACCCCCAACTCCATGTCCCCTGACCTTCTGCAATAACCTCTTGTGAGGTACCTTGTCAAACGCCTTCTGAAAATCCAGAAAGACCACATCCACCGGCTCTCCTCCATCCACTGCCCTAGACACATCCTCTTAGAACTCCAGTAAATTTGTCAGACACGACTTCCCTTTAATGAAACCGTGTTGCGTCCGCCCTATCAAGCAATTCCCCTCAAGATGCCTCGCTATTTCCTCCTTAATGACGGTTTCTAACATTTTACCTACCACAGACGTTAAACTAACCGGCCTATAATTCCCCGCCTTTTGCCTGGCACCCTTCTTAAACAATGGCGTAACATTAGCCATTTTCCAATCTTCCGGCACTTCCCCGGAATCCAGCGACGTCTGGAAAATAACCACCAAGGCATACACTATCACCTCCGCCATTTCTTTCAGAACCCTCGGATGCATTCCATCCGGTCCTGGGGACTTGTCCACAATCAGCCCCTCCAGTCTGTCGAGCACCACCTCTCTAGTAACAGTAATGTCATTAAGACCCTCCATTCCTACCACCTTTCCATCGCTAACACCCGGCAAATTATTCACGTCCTCCTCCGTGAAGACAGAAACAAAGACCCTCCTCCATGTCCTATCTACACTCCTTCATGAACAAGTCAGAAAACGTTGATTGTGTGGAAATGAAAGTGTGTGCGTGGGAGACCTATGAAGGTTTCTCCAACAGTGAGCCTTTCCTTGCAGCAGCCTCCACCCAGGGAGGTGCCACCTGGCATTGATAGATTTCCAAAGAGCAGCTGCCATCGCAGTAGGATATAGCCACAGGAATGTACAACCAGCTCGCTGGCAGAGAAGCACAACCTCCAGGTAAGTCTCTCACTCAAGCATTGAGCTGAGGCTAATTTAATTCACTTTTAAGCCTGCATTGCTGCAAAGAGAACAATGCATTTGATTTAGTGATTGATGTCCTTTCTTCCTTTCTGTTACAAACAGGATTGAATCAAGGCAATGGCATCTACTATAGAATCTCAGCAACAGGGCTGTAACAGCTTGAGGCTTTCCAACCTAATAACGTCAGAACAACTGCCTCAGGCAAGGCAGTTGGGTCTTTCTTGATCACATGCTGCCACTTCTCACTGTGCAGGAGCATAGCACCACAAAACAGGAAAGAACAGCCCCCTTTTCTATGATTAGGTCAGCAGAGTAATTGACATAAATTCTGGAAGGAATTTCAAAGTAGTTCTGCCCCTTATTGTGAGAGACTCACAACATTTTGGGGCTCCTGTCATTTGGAGGCTTAGTCATGATGTAGGGATGCCGACGTTGGACTGGGGTAAACACAGTAAGAAGTCTCACAACACCCGGATAAAGTCCAAGCAGTTTATTTGATAGTAATCCCGCAACTTTCGAAAACACTGTTCCTTCGTCACGTGTGTGGAAGGTTCTGATCAGAGAAGGGCATATAGAGTCACACACAGTTTACGGAATACTGATTAGGATGCAAGTCTTTACAGGTAACCTGCTTTTCAAGTCTTAAAGATGCAGACAATGTTGTCTACACATTGTCACATTGTCTGCATTTTTAAGACTTGAATAGCAGGTTAGCTGTAAAGACTTGCATTCTAATCAGTATTCTGTTAACTATGTGTGACTTTATGTACCCTTCTCTGATCAGAACCTTCCACGTACCTGACGAAGGAACAGCATTTCCGAAAGCTTGTGGGATTACTTTCAAATAAACTACTTGGACTTTAATCAGGTGTTGTGAGACTTCTTACTGTGTTTGGAGGCTTATGCATGGTGTGATTCATTGTAAATCCACCTAGTCAATGCTGGGGATGTTGGCCTCAGTGAAAACCCTGACGCTGGTGCCTATCCTGCCAATGTAATTGCAGAATCTTGCAAAGACAATTCTGGTGGTGCTTCTACAGGATTTTGAGATGCCTGCTGTACATTGTCCCAACTCTGTATATATAGGGTGGGTAAAAGTACTTCTCCGTAGACAACAAGCTTGGTGCTAAGTCTGAGAACCTGGTCTTTGAACACTCTTTCTCTGTGATGTATTGTAAACCAATGCATCTCTGTGCAGTATGTCACATGATTGGGTGGTGACCTCATCAGAAGCATTTGGGAGATTTTCCCTCTCATCCATTCTGGATTGCAAACAAGCAACATCTGTCTAATAATACTCCACTAACTGTTTAAGTAACTCACTGTGTGGCAATCTTTCATTCTTTATCTTTGCTGTTAAACTGAGCTGATTACTTTAGTATACAACATTCAGGCAACCAAAAATTGTGTTGGTACAATGAAGGCAATGTTGAACTTCATTATTGATGTCTGCTTTTGTTAACAGCAGACTCCCAAAGCATATAAACTTGTTCACGTTGTCCAAAGCTGGTTGATTTTGATTACCTGGGACAGTGCTGTATAGTGGGGGCAAGTTAGTAAAAGACTTTTATCTCATGGATATATAGAGGCAGGCTCATGCTCTCATACATCTCGTGAACATGTTAATAATGATGGTTTGGACTTCAGCCCCTAAGTGTGTGCAGATGCAAGGATTGTCTGCAGTTTAATGACAGAATATGGGATGATGTTAGATCTGGCCTGCAGACAGCGAAGATTGAACAGATTACATAAAACAATAAGACCATAAGAAATAGGAACTGGAGTAGGCCATTCACTCCTCGAGCCTGGTCTTCCTTTTAATAGATTCACAGTTGATCCACCATTCTTCACCTTCTTTCCCCATAATCTATAATTCTCTTACCAATCAAAAATCTATCTATTTTAGCTTAAGTAAACACATCCACAGCTCCCCGTAGCAATAAGTTCCAAAGACTCTCAACCCTCAGAGAAGAAATTACTCCTCTCAGTCCTAAATTGGCACCCCTTTATTCTGAGACAATGCCCTCTGGCCCTGGGCACTCCCAAAAGGGGAAACATCCTCTCAGCATTTAATCTGTCAAAACCTTTTCCTATTTGTTCTGTAGTTTAGCTCCACTCCAGCAGGAACTTGCTGAGATTGAGAATGGAACATTGCAGCAAGGAAGATCAAGAAGATGGTCAGATGACACAGCCTTGCTTGATCACACATGAATTGGATCTGTGTCAGGATTACTGCTTGCATATCATCATGGAGCAGTTGGTGACAAAGTTTTGGGGTAGCTGAAATGATGCTTTATGCTTTTGGTTGATGGTGTTGAAGTCCTTTGGGCCAAAGAAGGTCTTATCCTGCATTTATCTTACAGTTGCAATGTGGGGAAGATCATGGTATTGTGCCTCTTGGTGGGTGGAATCTTCATTCCAACTCCGGGAGTATTCTTGCGATGACCTTCCTTGTGGATGCCATCAGGGAAATTTCTCTAGTTGTTGTAGTCAGAGTTGTCATCTTTCTTGAAGATGGCCATTGACTGAGGCCCATGCACATGCCCAACTGATCCAGTAGTGCAACATAACCTCACTGATCCAGCCCCTTACCCAAACACAACTGACCCAGTCCCATATCCCGTTAAGCCAGTCCCACAACCAGCTGGTCCAGCCCCACACTTGCACCTTACTGAGCCAGATCTACACCCACTGACCCAGGTCCACACCCACTCCTGTGTTCAATGAATCACTGACCTGGTGTGTAGGGATATGGGGATGGGGTCTGGGTGGGATTGTGTTCGGTGCAGACTCGATGGGCCGAAGGGCCTGTTTCTGCACTGTAGGGTTCTAGATGTTGGTAATTTGACAATTATTCCGTGACATGTTTCCATTACTCTTTTATGTTGTGCATTTCAGATCTTCATGACTTACCACATTTTTTTTCATTTTCCCTCTTATTCTTTTCAAATCTCTGACCTCTACTGCTGACACTTACCATTCACCTATTTTTTCTGACTTGTTTTATGAAAGTTCTTCCATTTTGAATCACTTTTTTTTGCTACTGTTGTCTTTCCTTGTTCTAAAGGGACCAACACCAGTTTCTGTTTAGGGAAGAATTAAATATAAAAGCACTGGTCAGATCACATCTGGAGTACTGTACACAGTAATGGACACCTTATTTAAGGTACGATGTAAATGCAGTAGAAGTAGTTCAAAGAAGGTCTAACAGGCTACTATCAGGCACGGGCTCGATTTGTATCCACTGAATAAGAAGCATCTTGATTGAAATCTTGAAGATCCTTTCAAAGTGGAAGTGGAGAGGATGAATGGGATTTTTCTATACCCATGCAGTGGAAAAGGGGGCTAATGGCAGGAGATAGTTTCAGACCAGTGTAAAACAATGGTGGGATCTCGCACTATTGCACACATTATGTGAATGTGACACAGAAGACCTGAACAGAATCACAAAATCCATCCCTTTTCCAAACATCCACGAAGCATTGAGAAATTATGTGGATCTAGAACATGTCTCGATCAATGTGGTGTGAAAAAGTCATTACGTATGCTAAGAAGGTTTGGGCAGCTCGTGAAGATTCAAAGAGAAGATGGAAGCTTCCTGCGACCAGACGCTGGATGAGTGGAGCATCAACCATATGGCTGTTCTCCATGAAGTAGCATCCAGAGATATTCTGGCCCCAAGTGAAGGCGATGCTCTGGGAACTATCAGGAAGAGACATTATGCCACCGCATCTCTATCAACCCTTTTCCCATCGACTCTCTGTGTCCACCATCCCTTTTGGCGTGACTCTCTTTCACTTCTTTCCCATTTCTTCCCTTCCTCCTTTTCCTATGTCACTCTTCAACTCAGTAAAAAGTCTGACAACACCAGGTTTTAGTCCAACCGATTTATTTGATAATATTCTCACAAGCAAGCAAGCTTTCGAGGGGGCTGCCTCTTCGTCAGGTGAATGGAGAGTTGACGAAGAGGCAGCCCCCTCGAAAGCTTGCTTGCTTGTGAGAATATTATCAAATAAATCGGTTGGACTAAAACCTGGTGTTGTCAGACTTTTTACTGTGTTTACGCCAGTCCAACGCTGGCATTCCCACATCATGACTCTTCAACTCCACAGATCATAGAAAAGTCATAGAATCCCAACAGTGCAGGAGGCCATTCAGCCCATCAAGTCTGCACCGACCACAATCCCACCCAGATCCTAACCCCATATCCCTACATATTTGTCCACTCATCCATCTAACCTACACATCTTACGGCCTAAGGGGCAATTTTAGCATGGCCAATCAACCTAACCTGCACATCTTTGGACTCTGGGAGGGGACCAGAGCACCCAGAGGAACCCACGCAGACACGAGGAGAATGTGCAAACTCCACACAGACAGTGACCCGAGCCAGGAATCGAACCCAGGTCTCTGGGGCTTTGAAGCAGCAGTGCTAACCACTGTGCTATCCCAAAGTGATATTTCTCACTTTCCCGTTTCTGATCAAATGTCCCTCCCTAAACCCTTAACTCGTTAAACATTTCAGCTCGTCAGAAGATGGCGGACCTGATGAACATTTCGAATATTTGCTAAGGTTAGTTTGGATAAATTACAGCGACTGGTGACATTTCCTTTCCTATTGGCTGGGAACGGGTGATTGACAGACAGTCTAACGAACCAGGAGAGGGAGATCATCAGGTCCCGCCCACGTCACTGGGCGGCCGCAGAGCGATTCGGGAGCGCGAGGCTCGGCTGTTAAACCGCACGAGCGCGAGCCGGAGCTCTCGCGACAAAATGCGCACGTGCACAATCTCGAGCTGCTGCTTTTTGGGTGTGCGCAGATTGAGCTCACAATCTGCTTCAGTCGATAGTTTCCGATAGGAATATTATACGGCTAAAAAATACATAATTAGAACAACGGCTGGCCCAGACTAATAGTCGATGTGCGATTAATGTGCGATTTGAAGTGAAAAAGGCGAGTTCCGCCTGCAGCAAATCCTGTGAGGATGGAGCCGGTGAAACCAGACGTTGGGTAACCCTGTTTACTGGAAATGGTATGTTGGCCTGGATTTGAGTATAGGCATTGCGCATTTTACTGCAGTTGTATAGGGCGTTGGGAAGGTCCCACGTGGAGTACTCTGTGCAGTTTTAGTGTCCTTTATCTGAGGAAGGATGTCCTTGCTTTCGAGAGCGTGCAACAAATGTTTACCCGGCTGACTCCTGGGATGATAAGTCTGCCATGTGAGAAGAAACTAAAATGGTTGTATTCATTGGAGTTTAGAAGAATGAGAGGGGATTTCATAGACAGGACTGATGTGGAAAGAATGTACCTAATGGTGAAGGTGTCCAGATCTAGAAGCTGTATTTTGAGGACAAGGGTTAAGCCTTTGAGGATTTAAATGAGGAGAACTTTTTTCTTTTTCACCCAGAGAGTGGTGAATTTGTGGAATTCAGTACCACAAAGTAGTTGAGGCTAAACCATTGTGTAATTTCATGAAAATATTAGAGCTCTTGGGGATCAGGGGATATGGAGGGGGAGATGGGATCAGGATATTGATAATCAGTATTGAATGGTGGAGCAGGCTTGAAGGCCTGAATGGCTAACTCCTGCTTCTATTTTCAGTGGTTCTATGGGGTTAGACAGTGTGTGGGCCAATATGATAGGACAGTCTGTAATCTGGGGAGGATGGAGCCAGTAAGATTGAAAAGTGTGTTATTTTCCTTGAAACAGAGCAACAAGGTTCACCAGTTTTGCTGGGTTAGTGGAACTCTTACGAAGAGAGATTTGGGGAAATTGGATTTATAATATGTAGAGTTTCAAATAATGGAAGGTAACTTACTGTAACCTAGAAAATACTTAAAAGCATGGATAGGGTAAATAGATAAAGATTCTTCTCCTATTTGGGAGTCTGGAACCAGGAGCATCACAAAATAAGGGAAAAATCATTTAAGACTGAGGTGAGGAACAACCTTTTTATTCAGAAGGTTGTGAATCTTTGGAATTCTCTGCCCCAGATGTTTGTGGAAGCTCAGTTGTTAAGCTTAAAGTTGAAATTGACGGTTTCTGAAAATACCAATGACATAAAGGGTTAGGGGGATGGTATGAGGGGAAAAAAACATTGAAGTGGATGATCATCTTTGATCCTATTGAATAGTGGAGCAGGCTTGATGAGCTAAATTATGATTTCCTGTTCCTATGTAAAAATTGCTTCATTCAAATCAAAGAGTTGTGAATTTTTGTAATTCTCTGCCTGGAGGAGCATGAATTCTTCATTGCTGAATATGTTTAAGACTGGGATGGACAATTTTAATGTCTCAAGAAATCAAGGGATTTGGCGAATAGACAGAAAAGTGGAGTTGAAACCCAAGATATTCCACAATCATATTCAACGGGAGAGCATGCTTGCCTATGTGTCGAAAGATGCTCTTCTTTCCTGCGAGCAGTGAGCGTATAATCCACAATGACTGAGGGCATTTTGTTAAATCACATCTGTCTTTCAAATGAGCAATTTAATCCAGGTCTGATCGATCTGTACAGGTACAAGGGAAGGATCACACAGTGCAGTGAAAGGAAGTTCAGAGAGCATCTTCCAATATCTTTATCCAAAGTAAGAAATCCTAAAAGTAAAAACCGGATTATCCTCCCTCGTCTTATTTAAATCATTCAAATTTTGATGTATCATCTCCTGTAGCTTTCATCTACATATACACTGACCAACAAAACGGGGAATGGATTTATTTATACTGATCTCGATTCATATCTTTCAGGCATGACCAGTTACAGATTTGTGTGGTTAGGTCACTGCATTAGTTGAAGCTATGGAACTGTCCCTACTGTGTGTACTAAGACTAATTATTTGATTTGTGTCATTGCCAGTGAGTCTTGAGTGTTGGTATACACATCAGTAAATCTCAAGTATGCTGACTGTGACTCGTAGACTAGAAGACCCTGGGTAGAGAGTCAGCCATCAAACTTTCTGAAACTTAATATTTCGGAGATACAAGAATATGACCATCCAATTTTTTTTCGTAGAATTCAGTATTTTAGCAGCAATTTAAACTTATTGTTCACCGATGTTAGGTGTTAAGGCAGTTAGATTTTCAGAGATGATAAGGAGTATGCCGAACAAAATGACTGATGTGTTACTGTAGACATGGAGATGATTAATGTCCTATATAGTGGTGCAGACAATGAATTCAGTAAATCTGCAGTGTCTGGTCAGATGGTGTTTAAAAAGATGCTTTATTGGAATCACAACCTTGTGGTTAGAAAAACTGAATGTTGAGGGTTAGTTATCCTCTTAAATTATCTCAGTTTATTCTAATTTACATCCTGAAAGATGGTGAAGCATTCAGTTTAAACTGACTATATTTGACAGTCCAGGAGTTGGGAAAATCTAAGGATAATTTTAAATGAATGTTTGTATTAATAAAATATTATAAACTTGTTTCTAAAGAGTATTCAATATCGATATATATTAGTAATGGTTTCATAAGGAGTTCCTCAAATTGATAAAGCCTGTTGCAATAACAAAAACAGAAAATGCTGGAAAGACTCGGCAGGCCTATCAGCCTGGAGAGAGAAACAGAGTTAACTTTTGGAGTCCATATGACTCATCTTCAGAGTTTCTTCAGCTCTTTGCGAGCTTCTTCAGGTATTTTTGTGTCTCTGTTCCAAAGAAGTAGTATTGAACAAGCAACATTCACACTTCTTCTCTCCACAGAAGCTGTGAGTGTGTTGCTGAGTTTTTCCAGCACTTCCTGTTCTCATTTTATATCTCCAGCAGCTGCAAATGTTGCTTTTCTTTTGCATTAGAATAGAGCCTGTACTTAAAGTTGATCCAGGATCAGTTAGGAGGCCTCTGAGGATGTTGTTTATCCATCGTCATCGATGAGGACCTTGACACAAGATCAGTCAATTTGAGGCTGGTTGTGGTGTGTCTGAAGATGACTGATCAGGCCAGTTTGGGCACAGAATGTCCTGGCACACATTGGACAGACTTGTGTGGGCATTGTAGCTGTTGCGCTGGTGGTTCTGGACTTGTGCAGCACGCACTTAAGCTGTGCTTCAGCAATACATCTTTCTTCATGAGCTTGACAGCCTTTGTGGATGAGGCAGTGTCAGATAGGGTGGTTTTGTGCCAGTGTTTCTCAGGTGGTTGTGTCTATGTCCAGTGACTTCAGGGAGGTCTTGAATGTGTCTTTGAAACAAATCTTCTGGCCTCCGTGGGACTGTCTTTCAGCAGAGACTTCTCCAAAATGGAGCTGCTTGGGTATGCGCTCATCTGGCATACAGATGACATGATCCTGCCCACTAGGTCTGCGCTCTCATTTGCAGTGTGTGGACTGATGGTAGACTTGCTCTAGAGAGAACTTCAGTGTCTGGTAGTTTGTCTTGTCTAATGCTTCAGTTGTATAGAACGTTGGTTAGATCACATTTGGAGTACTGCGTCCAGTTCTGGTCACCTTACTATCGGAAGGACGTGGAGTCTCTGGAGAGGGTGCAGAGGAGGTTTACCAGGATGTTGCCTGGCATGGAGGGGCTGGGTTACGAGGAAAGGTTGGAGAAACTGGGACTTTTCTCCTTGGAAAGACAGAGATTGAGGGGGGACATGATAGAGGTATATAAGATACTGAAGGGAATAGATAGCATCAATAGTAAGAGACTGCTCCCTAGACTGGGTACAAATACGAGAGGTCATGATGTAAGGGTGAGGGGGGAGAGGTATAATTTGGATGTGAGCATAGAACATAGAACATTACAGCACAAACAGGCCCTTCGGCCCTCGAGTTGCGCCGATCACATCAACCCCACCAATCTATAGACCTATCTATAAACCCCATATACTCATCCAGAAGTCTTTTAAAAGACCCCAGCGAGTTCGCCTCCACCACCGATGACGGCAGCCGATTCCATTCACTCACCTCCCTCTGAGTGAAAAACTTACCCCTAACATCACCTCTGTACTTCCCTCCCCGCACCTTAAATCTGTGTCCTCTCGTAGCAACCATTTCAACCCGGGGAAATAGCCTCTGAGAGTCCACCCTATCTATTCCTCTCAACATTTTATAAACTTCTATCAGGTCGCCTCTCAACCTTCGCCTCTCCAGGGAAAAGAGTCCCAGCTCCCTCAACCTATCTTCATAAGGCATGCCTCCCAGTCCAGGCAACATCCTTGTAAATCTCCTCTGCACCCTTTCAATAGCTTCTACGTCTTTCCTATAGTGAGGCGACCAGAACTGCGCACAGTACTCCAAATGAGGCCTGACAAGGGTCCTGTAAAGTTGCAGCATTACCTCCCGATTCCTAAACTCAATCCCTCGATTAATGAAGGCCAGTACACCATACGCCTTCTTGACCACCTCCTCCACCTGCGAGGCCGATTTAAGAGTCCTGTGGACCCGGACCCCGAGATCCTTCTGCTCTTCAACGCTACTAAGACTCCTGCCCTTGATAGTGTACTCGTTCATCCCGTTGGTTCTGCCGAAATGAGAGGAAGGTTCTTTACGCAGAGAGTTGTGGGGGTATGGAACGTGCTACCGAGTAGGGTGGTGGAGGCAGGAACGTTGGACTCGTTTAACGTTCAGTTAGATAGACACGAGTGAAATGAGGATGGAGGGTTATGGTAGGGGCTATTAGATAAGGTCAGAACCTCGGGAGACACCGGGAATGCAGACCTGTAAGTTAACGTTTTTGTCTTTTTATTCCGCAGGTGGAGGTCCACCTCTGTCAAACGAGGGTCATGCACATGGTGGGTCGTGCGTGGGCTGCTCTTGGAGGTTCCGGGAGTGGCCTAGTACTTTGTGTCGGTGTGTGTGCTTGATCCTGGACCAGTAGACGGGCGCCGCAACAGCTCGGTGACTAGCACTGCTAGCTGTGCAGATACATGGATTTGGGCCTGTGTCTGTGGGAGTTTGTGCATTCTCCTTGTGGTTGTGTGGGTTTCCTCCGGGCACTCCGGTTTCCTCCCACACCCCAAAGATGTGCTCTTAGGCTGATTGGTTTTACCAAATTGACACTATTCTCCCCTGAATCTGGCTAAGTTAGGGGTTCCATTTGTAGACACGCAGGGTAGAATAGGTGTAGGGTGATGCGGCGGCGCGGGCTTGTTGGGCCGAAGGGCCTGTTTCCCGTGCTGGGTTGTTCTTTGTTCTTTGTCATCTGATGCATAATATTCTGCAAAGACAAGTCATGAGGAAATGATTGAGTTGCCTTGCATGCCTTTGATACATAGTCCATGTTGCAGAGGCACACAAAGAACAAAAACAGCCCGGGAAACAGGCCCTTCGGCCCAACGAGCCCACGCTGCCATCTCAACACTACCAGTCTCCCTCTCCACCCACGATTCTTGTCTAATGTTTTATGGTCATCCAGATTGAGGGAAACTGATTTAGGGATAATTTATTACTGCCAATCAGCTTAACAGCACATCTTTGGGGTGTGGGAGGAAACCAGAGCACCTGGAGAAAACCCACGCAAGCACGGGGAGAATGTGCAAACTCCCACAGACACCGGCCCAAATCCATGTGTCTGCACAGCAATCAGCGATAGTCACTGAGCTGTTGTCTTGCCCAGTATCTGGTCCAGTTTAGGCACACACTAACGACATGAAGCACTAGGCCAATCTCGAACAACCAAGAGCAGCCCCAGTACGGCCCATCGCGTGTATGCCCCTCATTGGACACAAGGCGGACCGACTTAAAACCTGTGAATGAAAAGGGAAAAAAAATTGGTAATGTACCATATCGATTTACCTTACCAGGGACGCCCCAATGCTAATGACCCTTATTTAAAACAATCTCCTATATCCACCCATCTCCAACCCACTCATGTGCCTGTCTAAGTTACTCTTAAATGACTCTAGCGTGTTTGCCTCCACCACCTTACTTGGCAGAGCATTCCATACCCCCACTATCCTCTGTGTGGAAAAACCTCACTCTAATATCTGTGTTGTACCTCTCCCCCCTCACTTTAAGTCTATGGCCCCTTGTCCTACATGTCTTTATCATAGGAAATAGCTTATCTCTGTTTATCTATACCCTTCATAATCTTATATACCTCTATTAGATCCCCCCTTAGTCGGTGTCTTTCAAGGGAAAAGAGCCCCAATTTCTTCAATCTTTCCTCGTACCCCAGTCCTTCCATACCAGGCAATATCCTGATAAACCTCCTCTGCACTCTCTCCAGAGTCTCCACGTCCTTCCGGTAGTAAGGCGACCAGAACTGGACGCAGTACTCTAAATGCAGCCTAACCAACGTTCTGTACAACTGCAACATTAGACTCCAGCTCTTATATTCTATACCCCTTCCTATAAAGGCTAACACACCATAGGCTTTCTTCACCACACTCTCCACTTGCACTGCCACCTTCAAAGACTTGTGCAGTTGCACCCCCAGGTCTCGCTGCAATTCTATACTCCTTATGGGCTTACCCTTTATCATATAACTGCCCACTACATTATTCCGGCCAAAATGCATCGCCTCACATTTATCCGGATTAACCTCCATTTGCCATGTATTTGCCCAATCAACCAGCCTATCAATATCCTGCTGTATTGCCAGACACTGCTCCTCACTGCCCACCAACCCAGCCATCTTTGCTGATCACACCACCTATTCCCTCTTCCAAATCATTTATATACACTACAAAGAGAAGAGGTCCCAGTACTGAATCCTGCGGCACACCACTAGTGACAGACCTCCTGCTAGAAAAGGACCCCTCCACTACTACTCTCTGACTCCTCTTTGCAAGCCAGTTCTCTACCCATCTAGATACCTGACCACATATCCCATGAGCTTTAATCTTCTGTACCAACCTACCATGAGGGACTTTATCGAACGCCTCACTGAAATCCATATAGACGACATCAACGGCATATCCTTCGTCAACCGTTTTTGTCACCTCCTCAAAGAATTCTACCAGATTCGTAAGGCAAGACTTCCCCTTTACAAAGCCATGCTGCGTTTCTTCAATCAGATCGCAACATCCTATCCCTAAGAATCCTCTCCATCAACTTGCCTACCACTGACATCAAACTCACCAGCCTATAGTTACCCGGGCTATCCCTCCTACCCTTTTGAAACAAAGGTACCACGTTCGCTATCCTCCAGTCATCTGGGACCTCACCTGTGTCCAAAGAAGAGACAAAGATTCGCGTCGGAGGCCCAGCAATCTCATCCCTCGCCTCCCTAAGCAGCCTAGGATAAATGCAATTGGGCCCCGGAGATATATCGGTTCTCTTGCTAGCTAAAAGCCCTAACATTTCTTCCCTCGTAATTGATAGATCTTTCAATTGGTCTGTCACTCCCGCGATGACCGTACCAGACATCAAGCCCCTCTCCTTCATGAATACCAATGCAAAGTATTCATTCAGGATCTCCCCCATTCCCTCTGCCTCTAAGCACAATTCCCCACATCTGTCCCTGAGAGGACCGATTTTACCCCTAGCCCCCCTTTTGTTCTTAAGATAGGAGTAAAACGCCTTTGGATTCTCCTTAACTCTATGTGCCAAAGCCATCTCATGCCCCCTCTTTGCTCTCCTAACTCCCCGTTTGAGATCCCTCCTACTCTCTCTGTATTCCTCCAATGCTCTCTCCATTCCCAGCTGCTTAGACCTGATATACGCCTCTCATTTCTTCCTAACCAGGTCTTCTATATCTCTAGTAATCCATGGCTCTCTAATCCTACCTTTCCCATCCTTTCTCCTAACTGGCACATGCCTTGCCTGCACCCATTGCAGTTTTCCCTTGAAAGACTCCCACATGCCTAACGTGGTTTTGCCTTCCAACAGTCTATCCCAATCTGTATCCCTAAGCTCCTGCCTAATCTGGCTGTATCTAGCCTTCCCCCAATTTAGCACCCTCCCCTTAGGACTGCTCTCATCTTTTTCCATTCGTATCCTAAAGTAGATGGAGCTGTGGTCACTATTAGCCACATGTTCGCCTACCGCAACCTCAACCACCTGACCCGGCTCATTTCCCAGAATTAAATCCAATATAGCTCCCTCTCTAGTTGGGCTATCTACATACTGTTGCAAGGATCCTTCCAATACACATCTTACAAATTCCTCCCTATCCGACTCCCCAGCTCTAGGCACCTTCCAATCCTCCCCAGGGAGATTAAAATCTCCCACTACAACAACTCTGTTCTTCCTACACTTATCCAAAATACCCTACGTATACCCGCTTCCACTGCCCATGGGCTATTGGGCGGCCTATAGTTCACTCCTAGCATAGTAATGGCCCCCTTCCTATTCCTCAACTCCACCTACAGAGACTCAATTCCCAACCCCCCCATGTTATCCTTCCTCTGCACCGCTGTGATCTGCTCCCTAACTAACAGCGCCACTTCCCCCTCCTGTTTTCAACCCTCCCCTATCACGCCTAAAACACTTATAGCCTGGAATATTTAGCTGCCAGTCCTGCCCCTCCTTTAACCACGTCTCTGTCACTGCCACCACATCTAAATTCCTCGTCAACATCCCTAAGTTCATCCGACTTACCCGTCACACTCCTCGCATTAAAACAGATGCACCGAAGACCCTCAGACCCACTCGGATCCTCCTCCTCCTGGGAGATTTTCCTATCCCCTAGACTTACCCTGACCTCCAACTCACTCCCACTCTCAGTGCCTGAGCTGTCTCTCTCCTCCCCACCCCTCCTCCATATTAGTTTAAACCCTGCCTAAACACTCCAGCCAACCTCCCAGCTAAAATATGTGTACCCTTCCCATTTAAATGTTTCCTATCCCTCTTATACAAGTGCCCTTCCTTTGCAAAAACTTCCCAATGGTCAACAAAACTAAAACCCTCTGTCCTGCACCAATCCCTCAGCCACGCATTCAGCTGTAGGATCTCATTATTTTTATTCCTGCTATTGCTGGGCACTGGCAGCAGCCCAGAGATTGCCACCCTGGAGGGTGGCGATCTCTTCAACCTGGCTCCCAACTCCCTGAACTGCCTACGTATTTCCCCCCTACTCTTCCTTCCTACGTCCTTCCCCCCCTACTCTTCCTTCCTACGTCCCTCTCACCTACATGTATAATTACATCCGCCTGAGTCCCTTGGCCCTTCAAGATTCCCTCTACCCTCTCTGACACATCCTGTACCCCTGCTCCAGGGAGGCAGACTACCATCCTGCAGTCCCGCTTTTGCCCACAGAAATGCCTATCAATTCCTCTAATCCTCCCGTCCCCCACCACTATCTCACATCCAGCCCCCTTCCTTCCCTCTGAGGCATTCTGCTCTTCCCCTCGTGCCCTTTCCACCTCAGTTGGCACCTTACCCCTGCTATCTTGAGAGACTACCCCCGGGTAGCCTTTGGAACATTACTCTTCTTTTTCCCCTTCCTAACTGTAACCCACCCATCCTCCCTCCTAGGCTCTGGAATCCCCTCTTAAACATGGTTCCTATTCATTAGCTCCTCACACAGGAGGGAAGTGAGTACCACGGTGCTGTAGACCTTCAGTTTTGCTTCTGGGCTGATTCCTTGATCCCATATAGTGGAGTGCAGTCTACCGAAAGCAGAATTTGCCTTTGCTTTTCTGCAGTTAACTTCTGTATCAATAGTCACTGCTTGGAAGAGGGTGCTGCCAAGATAAATGAACTGGTCCACTGCCTGTGGTTTCTGCCCTTTGTCTGTGATTATGGGTTCTGTGTAGAGTGCATGAGGAGCAGGCTGGTGTGTGACTTCAGTCTTTTTAATGTTGATGGTGAGTTGAAAGTTGTCACAGGCCATGGAAAATTTGTCCAAACTGACTTGCATCTCTGGCTCTGAGCCAGCATACAAGGCGTAATTACTGGCAAAGCCAGGCATCTTGCATTTTATGTAGTTTATTCTGGACTATCCTGTGAGCACCGGTAAAAGCATTTTTCTTGGCAGCAGATGATGGATCATTCTGACAGGCCCGATGAAAACAGTGCTTTTCAACAAGTATCTCCTCATCATTCTCATCGAACCAGTCATGCTGCTTGCGGGTAGAGGGCCCGAGCGTCTTCAATGCACATGTATGGACAGCATCCCTGAAGTGTTCCCAGTCGTCCTCAGCACTGCTTGCGAGGTATATGTCAGCAAGCTTTATTTCTAAGTCTTCAGTCAGTGCTGAGGCTGTGCTGGGGTTCTTTAGCTTGGCCGCATTGATTCTTTACATAACCTTGCTTCCTTGTGGTCGCCTCTTGGGTCTGATGCGGATCTTCATTGTCTCGAAAATGAGCCTGTGATCTGTCCAGCAGTCAGTACCACTCATGGCCTTGGTTACTCTGACATCCTGCCTGTCTTTTCTCCTAACAGTGACATTGTTGATAAGTGTAGTCGTCCATTTCGGCAGAACCAACGGGATGAACGAGTACACTATCAAGGGCAGGAGTCTTAGTAGCGTTGAAGAGCAGAAGGATCTCGGGGTCCGTGTCCACAGGACTCTTAAATCGGCCTCGCAGATGGAGGAGGTGGTCAAGAAGGCGTATGGTGTACTGGCCTTCATTAATCGAGGGATTGAGTTTAGGAGTCGGGAGGTAATGCTGCAACTTTACAGGACCCTTGTCAGGCCTCATTTGGAGTACTGTGCGCAGTTCTGGTCGCCTCACTATCGGAAAGACGTAGAAGCTATTGAAAGGGTGCAGAGGAGATTTACAAGGATGTTGCCTGGACTGGGAGGCATGCCTTATGAAGATAGGTTGAGGGAGCTGGGACTCTTTTCCCTGGAGAGGCGAAGGTTGAGAGGCGACCTGATAGAAGTTTATAAAATGTTGAGAGGAATAGATAGGGTGGACTCTCAGAGGCTATTTCCCCGGGTTGAAATGGTCGCTACGAGAGGACACAGATTTAAGGTGCGGGGAGGGAAGTACAGAGGTGATGTTAGGGGTAAGTTTTTCACTCAGAGGGTGGTGAGTGAATGGAATCGGCTGCCGTCATCGGTGGTGGAGGCGGACTCGCTGGGGTCTTTTAAAAGACTTCTGGATGAGTATATGGGGTTTAATGGGATTGGGGGTTATAGATAGGTCTATAGATTGGTGGGGTTGATGTGATCGGCGCAACTCGAGGGCCGAAGGGCCTGTTTGTGCTGCTATGTTCTATGCCAGTGCTTAGAGTGGGGATGCATCCAAGAGGTCTTATGGGTTGGCAGACGGAAGGTTGTGCTGGTGATGAGGTGGTGTGCTGCACAGGTCTTCATTAAGAGTAGGCCATTACTGTTACACTTGCCCACTCCATGCCTCCCAATGACGTCCTACCAGATTGCAGAGTCACATCCTACTCTTGCATTGAAATCGCCAAGGAAGATGAGCTTGTCGGTACTGCTCATTGTTGATAGTCGGACATCTAGTTCTTCCTCGATCTTGTCTTTCATCTCATCTGGGTTGTTCATTGTGGGGGCATAGGTGCTGATCATGGTGGCTTGACTTCTGTTCTGTAGCGGAAGCTGTAATGTTATAAGATGGTTGTTCACATCCTTGGGTAGATATCAAGTTTCTGAACAAGGCGACTCCTGACGGCGAACCCAATTTGAGCATCACGAGGCTCATTGCTGCTGCGACCACTCCAGGAAAAAAAAAGTGTATCCACCTCCAGTTTCAGTAACTGACCTACGTTGGAAGGACGAGTTTCACTCAGGGCTGCAATGTCAATGTTGTATCTTGCAAGCTCTCTGGCAACTAAGGCTGTTCTTCTCTCTGGTCTGTCTGCTGTAGGGTTGTCCAAAAGCTTGCGCACATTCCAAGTGTCAAAGGTGAGTGGTATCACCTTTTGTGTTTTTTATTTTGTTTGTTCGACCACAAGATAGAATCCCTGCCAGCCGTAGTAAACTGGCCAGAGTGTAGTGAGGCAAGCAATTGTAGGGCACTTTTTCTAGCCCCTTCCTCATTCGACAGAGGTGAGTGCTGTGTTCCTGAGTTTCACTGCTGCCTTGGTCAGTGGAAAACGACCATTAGACCTGATGGTGTGCAAGAGCAGAGGGACCTGGGTGTTACATGCATGTCATCGAAGGTGACAGGACAGGTTGCAAGTAGATAATGAAGCATACACTATCTTAGGCTTTATTAATAGTGGCATGGAGTACAAGAGCAAAGAGGGTATGTTGAACTTAAACAGGATGCTAGTTTGCCCTCAACTGGAGTATTGCATAAAATTCTGGATGGCACAGTTTAAGAAATATGTGAAGGCGTTGAAGAGGAAACAAAGATTCACAATGGTTTCAGGAATGAGAAATTTCAATTACAAAGATTGTGAAGTTAGGACTATTTTCGTGGGGGGGTCGGGGTGGGGAGAAAGGACAGATATGTTAGCCTTAGATTGTGTGCAACAATGATTTACCTGATTGATTCCTGAGATGGAAGGACTGCCGATGAGGGGAAATTGAGTAGGATGAGCCGATATTCAATGGAGTTCAGAAGAATGAGAATTGACCTAATTGAAACAAATAAAGTCGAGGAGATCTTGACTGGTTGATGCTAATGAGCTGTTTCAGCTAGCTGGAAAAGTTGGAACTGGAGCTCCTGGTATCACGTTAACAGGTGGTTGGTTTAGAGCTGAGATTAGCAGAAACTTTAATCTAAGAGTTGCAAATGTTCAGATTCCTATTCTCCAGAGGGCTGTTGATACTAAGCTGAGAGCTGCGTTCAAGAGAGTGTACCATAGGTTTGTCAGCAAAGTAAGGGCCCATAGGAATAAGAGCAACAAATATTTTGAACAGAGGGGAGTACGGTAGGATGAGAGAAGAATTGGCGAATGTGGACTGGGGGAGCGCGTTGGAAGGTAGATCTGCTGAGGAGCAGTGGAGGATCTTTAAGGAGATCTTTCTTGGTACTCAGCAGAAATTTATTCCGATGGTTAAAAAGGACCGTAGGAGGAGAGGTAATAAGCCGTGGATAACAAAGGAGGTGAAGGAAAGTGTAAAATTAAAAGCGGAGACGTTTAGAGTAGCTAAGAGTAGTGGGCGAGAAGAGGATTGGGAGAGGTTTAAATGTCAACAAAGATTGACAAAGAAGTTAATAAAGAAGGGGAGGATAAACTATGAAGCTGGGCTAGTGCTTAATATAAAAAAGGATAGCAAGAGTTTTTATAAATATATAAAAAGGAAGAGGCTGGCTAGGGTGAACGTTGGACCCTTAGAGGATGAGAAGGGGGACTTAGTGGTAGGGGATGGGGAAATGGCTGAGGTCTTGAATAACTTTTTTGTTTCGGTCTTCACGAAGGGGGAAGTGAATAATTTGCCGGGTGTTAGCGATGGAAAGCTGGTAGGACTGGAGGGTCTCAATGACATTATTGTTACTAGAGAGGCGGTGCTCGACAGACTGGAGGGACTGATTGTGGACAAGTCCCCAGGACCGGATGGAATGCATCCGAGGGTTCTGAAAGAAGTGGCGGAGGTGATAGTGGATGCCTTGGTGGTTATTTTCCAAATGTCACTGGATTCCGGGGAAGTGCCGGAAGATTGGAAAACGGCTAATGTTACGCCGTTGTTTAAGAAGGGTGCCAGGCAAAAGGCAGGGAATTATAGGCTGGTTAGTTTAACGTCTGTTGTAGGTAAAATGTTAGAATCTGTCATCAAGGAGGAAATAGCGAGGCATCTTGAGGGGAATTGCTTGATAGAGCAGACGCAGCACGGTTTCATTAAAGAGAAGTCGTGTCTGACAAATTTATTAGAGTTCTATGAGGATGTGTCTAGGGCGGTGGATAGAGGAGAATAAGTGGATGTGGCCTTTCTTGATTTTCAGAAGGCGTTTGACAAGGTACCTCACAAGAGGTTATTGCAGAAGGTCAGGGGGCATGGAGTTGGGGGTAGGGTGTTAGCGTGGATAGAGGATTGGTTGTCAAATAGGAGGCAGAGTGTGGGGGTCAGTGGGTGGTATTCGGATTGGCGGTTGGTGACTAGTGGAGGACCCCAGGGGTCGGTGCTGGGGCCTCAGCTATTTACCATTTGTATAGATGATCTGGAGGAGGGAACCGAGTGTATGGTGTCGAAATTTGCTGATGACACCAAGATTGGTGGAACGGCAAATTGTGTGGAGGGTGTGGAGAGTCTGCAGAAGGATCTAGATAGACTGGGCGAATGGGCCAGGAAATGGCAAATGGAATTTAATGTTGGCAAGTGCGAGGTGGTCCACTTTGGTAGGAATAATGGTAGGAAGGATTATTACTTACGTGGTGAAAAACTGCAGCAGGCGACGGTGCAGAGGGATCTCGGGGTCCTTGTGCATGAGTCACAAAATCCCAGCCTGCAGGTGCAGCAGGTGATCAGGAAGGCTAATGGGATGCTGGCCTTCATAGCGAGGGGGATTAAATATAAAAGTAGGGAGGTCTTGCTGCGGCTGTATAGGGCATTGGTTAGGCCGCAGCTGGAGTACTGTGTGCAGTTTTGGGCGCCGTACTTACGCAAGGATATTTTGGCCTTGGAGGGAGTGCAGAGGAGATTTACTCGGCTGATGCCGGAGTTGAGCTATGAGGACAGGCTGAATAAACTAGGCTTGTACTCGTTAAGAGTTTAGAAGAATGAGGGGAGATCTCATTGAGACATATAAGATGATGAATGGGATGGATAGGATAGAGGTGGAGAGACTCTTTCCCCTCAGAAAGGACAGTAGGACTAGGGGGCACAGCCTCAAGGTGAAGGGGGGGCGGTTTAGAACGGAGTTGAGGAGGAACTTCTTCACTCAAAGGGTGGTGAGTCCCTGGAATTCTCTGCCCATTGAAGCGGTGGAGGCTGCCTCGCTAAATATTTTTAAGACGTGGGTTGATAAGTTTTTGATAAGAGAGGGGATTAAAGGTTATGGGGAGAGGGCGGGAATGTGGAACTGAGCCACGATAGATCAGCCATGATCTTATTGAATGGCAGGGCAGGCTCGATGGGCTAGATGGCCTCCTCCTGCTCCTATTTCTTATGTTTTTATGTTCTTGTATGCAATTGGCTGAGTGGCAGGAAACAGAAATAATTATGAGTGATATTCTTTTTTCAGACTGGAGGTTCAGCAGAGTTGGGCACTGCACTGCACTGCACTGCACTGCACTGACTTGGACTTGAGAAAACAGGGTACGTTTCAAAAATTGCAGATGACCCAAAACTTGGAATTACTGTAAAGAAAATCGAGGTAGACCTCAAGAGGATTTGGACAGGTTAGTGGGATGGACAGATAGGGATTAATGTCATTTAATGCAGAGAAGTGCAATATGATGCATTTTGATGAGAAGTCCGAGGAGAAACACTATAAAAAAGTGTAATGATCCAAAGTAGATGCATGGATGAGAGGCCTGTTGAATATATGCTGAAGTTGAGAGAATTGTTAAGAAGGCAGACGAGAACCTATATTTGAGGGTATGGGAGAGACTAGGTAAACTGCTCTTGCAGAGCCGACATGTGATTGATGGACCATATTGGCTTCTATGCTGGTCTATGACTGCAACAGCAATAAATTTCCTGTTGTAACTTGCAGAAAGGCACAATGTGCTGTAAACCAAAGTACTCAATAGTCTTGAAGTTGGACAACATGTAAAAAGAAGGGATTGTATCGCTGGGAATAGTTGGGTAATTTTGCTGTGAGTTCAGTTCCTCTGAATAAACAGTTGGCAATTACTCCCGGAACCGTGAGGTTAACTAATTTAGAAAATGGGATTGAGTTTGTTGGGAACTGAGTGGTTTTGTTGTTGGGAGAGAATGGGCATAAGACAGAGGGGCAAAAGGAAGGAAACAGCAATGAATAAATGGACAGAAGGGATGTGTTTGTTATGATTGTAATTTTCTGTGAATATTTGTCACCTTTTCTACCATGCTATTAGATCTAACAATAAATGATGGAGTAATGGGAATGGATACAGCTGGGATTGTAATCTGGGAAACAGCAACATATGAACCAGATCAGGATTATGAGAATCTCAACCAGAACCCTTCTGATTCAAAGCGTTTCCATGGATTGAGTGGGAAGAAAGGTAAGAGAAAATCTAATTTACTATGATAGAACTGGTCCTGTAGACGGTACACAGAGGTTACAAGATGAGGCAGGAAATGTTCAGACTCAAACTGAGAGATTCTGATATGAAGTTAGATCAGTTCTACTTTAAACCAGACAGTCACAAATGAATACACAAAGCGTGTACTTTGAAGTGAGGTAATTGACTCCAATCTAGGACAGCACTAATTCACTGACACGTGTTTCTTTATTATGTGTATCTGAACTCTCACTGACTTCACCAGATCTCAGTATTCTGAAATGTGATGACAAATCAAATGGGGATTAAACTGAGAAACTATTCTCTGTAATTCACTGAATATGATGCAGAGGTGAACCTCAAAGATCTGCACTGCCTCTGACCAGCAGTTACAGAATTGTGGAATAGTATGGTTTCAACACAGGAGAGGGCTTCGGTCACAGTAATTTCATTGCAGTGTTAATGTATGTCTTACTTGTGACTAATAAATAAATTTTAACTTTAGCTATTCGGCCAGCTTTGTCTGTGTTGGCCGTCTCAAAGGGCAACTCACCTGTGCCACTCCCCTGGCTCTCAGCTATGGAGTGTTGTCAGATAGTCAACACTGAACACAGGCTTATTACCTATCAACATCCTAACTTAATACTGGAGACTGAAATGCATTAAACTTAGTGAGTGTTTTCTTCCTGTTTTATTGCTCACAGTGAAATTTCATTAGTCATATTTACACATTGTTCTCCCTTCCAGGATCATCATAAAATTCCAAGTTAAGCTGTTTTCATTTTACTGCAAAATATGTTTTGTCCCATCTCTTCTGTCCTCACCTCCAATAATGAAATGCTTTGATCCATGATGTTTTAGCTGCTTGGATTCAGAATTGGCTTGCCCATAGAAGTCAGGGAGTAGTGGTGAGGGCGTTTTGCTGACTGGAGGTCTGTGACCAGTAGTTTTCCAAGGGATCCATATTCGGACATCTGTTATTTGTGATATTTTGCAGGCGACAAAGAGTTGTGGATAGTGTAGAAGGTTGTCAAAGAATACAATGGGATGTGGATCAGGTGCAGATATGGGTGGAGAAATGGCAGCTGGAATTTAATCTGGGCAAGTGTGAGGTGCTGCACTTTGGAGATCAAATGTTAAAAGTAAGTATACAGTTATTGGCAGGATCCTGATCAGCATTAATGTACATAGGGACTTGTACATAGGGAATTCAAGTCCATAGCTCCCTGAAAGTTGCCACACAAGTAGATAGACTGATAAAGAAGACACATGGTGTGCTTGCCTTTATTGGTCAGGGTATTGATTACAAGAGTCAGGATGTCATGTTGCAGTTTTATAAAACTTTTTTTAGGCTGCAATTAGTATATTGTGTTGGATTCTGGTCACCACATTACAGGGAGGATGTGGAGGCTTTGGAGAGGGTGCAGAAGAGGTTTACCAGGTTGCTACCTGGATTAGAGGGTATGAGTTAGAAGGAGTAACTACATAAACAGGATTGTTTTCTCTGCAATGTCGGTGCCTGAGTGGAGACCTGATAGAAGTCTATAGGTAAGGTTGACGGTCAGAATTTTTTCCCCAGAGTTCAAATGGCTAATACTCGGCGGGGGCTGGGGGTGGGGGGCAGGCAGGCAGGCACTTAAGGTGAAAGGGGAAAAGTTTTATACAGAGTCGTAGGTGTCTGAAACACACTAACGGGTGGTAGCGGAGACAGATATGATAGGGCGTTTAAAGCACTTTTCGATTTAAAACAAAAATGCAAGAAATAGATGAATTGGACCAAGGGCAAGCAAAAGTATTAGTTTAATTTGGTGTCATGTTTGGCACGACGTTATGGACTGAAGGGCGTGTTCCTGTGCTGTACGTTGATAAGTGTGAGGTGTAAATAGATTCCTTTGCCACTGGATACCATCCAATCAGCTACCTCTACTGCATGTCTCTCTTTCCCCTTTCTCATGTTTTTCTCCGATATCTCCTCATGTTCAGTGTGAAGCTGGGATTTTTCAGCCCTTCTGTGGCAGGTTTCTCCTCAGCAGATGTGGTGAGCCAATTCAAATCTCCACCTACTTGGATGGACCGGAAGTTTATGCCAAAGCGGGAGAGGTTGCCAAATCCTGCCCTGAGCTCCCCTTTCCATGAGATACACTCCTTGAACTTTGGCCATCATCCCACTAAACTGCTGACCAACCAATTCTACAACCTCCCTGCCACACCCACCCCTGTGCCTTCTGCCAGCCCTTATATTAGTTGATGATATTGACACCATATTTCTCAGGTGCTGTTGCTCTCTCCTTTAAATTTATTCTCCATGTATTTTCTAACCTCTGTGAACTTCATCCAAAATTGTCCATGTTGTAGCTCAGTAATAACCCTCTGTGATCACTGACCTACATTGATTGCTGGTGATTACCAGTCACACTGTTCCTGCAATCTGTCTGAGGCTGAACCACACTGCTCACAACTTTGGTTTCATACTGAGATGGCTTTCTAGCCACATAACTGCACCGTCACTCTTGGATTTCTACCTCAGTAGCATCACCTGACCCCACTCCTACCTCAGTTCATCTGTTGACACCGTAATCCTTGACTTTGCCATATCTAAACCGGAATATTCTAACACAGTCCTGTCGGCCTCTTAACATTCTATCATCTATAAAGCTAACATCCTCCAAAACTCTGCTGAGAATCCAAAGTTGTACCACGTCTCATTCACCCAACATCACTTTGCTTAATGACCTACCTGGCTTCCATTTTAGTCATAGTCATACAGCACAAAAACTAGTCCTTCGGTCCATCATGTCCATGCTGACCATCAGATATCAGTCTCTACTAATCCCTTTTACCGGCACTTGGTCCATAGCCTATTATGTCTTGGCAATTTAAGTGCTTATCTAGATATTACTTAAAGAACAAAGAAAATTACAGCACAGGAACAGGCCCTTTGGCCCTCCAAGCCTGCACCAGCCATGCTGTCCAACTTAACTAAAACCCCCTACCCTTCCAGGACCATATTGCTCTATTCCCGTCTCATTTATGCACTTGTCAAGATGCCCCTTAAAAGTCACTATCATATCCGCTTACACTACCTCCCCGGCAATGAGTTCCAGGCACCCACTACTCTGTGTAAAAAAAAAATCTGCCTCGTGCATCTCTTTTTCAAAACTTATCCCTCACACCTTAAACCTATGCCCCCTAGTAATTGACTCTTCCACCCTGGGAAAAAGCTTCTGACTATCCACTTTGTTTATGCCTCTCATAATCTTGTAGACTTCTATCAGGTCTCCCCTCAACCTCCGTCGCTTCAGTGAGAACAAACCAAGTTTTTCCAACTTCTCCTCATAGCTGATGCCCTCCATACCAGGCAACATTGTGGTAAATCTTTTCTGTACCCTCTCCAAAGCCTCCACATCCTTCTGGTAATGTGGCTACCAGAATTGAACATTTAAATTCCAAGTGTGGCCTCACTATAAAGCATCAACATGACTTGCCAATTTTTAAACTCAATACTCTGGCCTTCACAAATATGCCATATGTCTTCTTGACTACCTTCTCCACCTGGATTGCCACTTTCAATGACCTGTGTACCTGTACACCCAGATCCCTTTGCCTATCTGTCATTTACTGCAAATTTCCTAACTGTATTAGATCCTTGAAAATGCACTGCTTCACAGCTTTCCAGATTAAACTCCCTCTGCCATCTCTCTGCCCAAGTCTTCAACTGATCTCTATCCTGCTGTATCCTCTGATAGTCCTCATCACTATCCCCAATTCCACCAACCTTTGTGTTGATGGCTAACTTATTAATCAATCCAGTTACATTTTCCTCCAAATCATTTATATATATATTACAAACAGCACTTATCCCTGAGGAACACCACTTGTCATAGCCCTCCATTCAGAAATGCACCCTTCTACTGCTACCCTCTGTCTTTGATCGAGTCAGTTTTGTATCACCTTGTCAGCTCACCTTTGATCCCATGTGACTTCACCTTCTGCACCAGTCTGCTGTGAGGGACCTTGTCAAAGGCCTTACTGAAATCCATGTAGACTACATCAATTGCCCTGCCCTCATCAATAAGCTTCGTTACTTCTTTGAAAAACTTGATCAAGTTTGTGAGACACGACCTTGCCTTCACAAAACCATGTTGCCTCTCACTAATATGTCCACTTATTTCCAAGTGGGAATAAATCCTGCCTCAAAGAATCCTCTCCAATAATTTCCCTATCACTGATGTAAGTATCACTGGCAGTAATTACTTGGATTATTCTTGCTACCCTTCTTAAACAAAGGAACAACATTGGCTCTTCTCCAATCCTCTGGGACCTCCCCTAAACACAGTAAAAAGTCTGACAACACCAGGTTTTAGTCCAACCGATTTATTTGATAATATTCTCACAAGCAAGCAAGCTTTCGAGGTTGCCCTCTTCGTCAGGTGAATGGAGAGTTCTGGCCTCAGACAGAGCATATAAAGCACAGACAGTTTAGAGACTTCACTTCCCGTAAAGCCAGTGAGGATACAAAGATTTCTCTCAAGGCCCCAGCAATTTCCTCTCTTGCCTGTCTCAGTATTCTGGGGTCTATCCCATCAGGGCCTGGAGACTTTTCTACCTTGATGTTTCTCAAGAACTCCAATACCACCACCTTTTTGATCTCAACATGACTCAAACGATCTAACATCCTTTCCCAGACTCATCGTCCACCATGTCGTCCTTTTTGGCGAATACTGATGCAAAGTACTCATTTAATACCTCGCCCATTTTCCTCTGGCTCCACACATAGATTCCCTCCCTTGTCCTTGAGTGGGCCAACCCTCTCCCTGTCTACCCTCTTCCTCTTTATATGAACAAAGAACAACCCAGCACGGGAAACAGGCCCTTCGGCCTAATGAGCCCGCGCCGCCCCTTCAACAAAGCATTTTCCTACACCTACCCTGCCCTGTGTTTAAAGAATAAAAAGCCTTGAGATTTTCCTTAATCCTGCTGGCCAATGCTTTTTTATGACCCATTTTAGCTCCTCTTAGTCCTTGCTTAAGTTTCTTTCTACTTTCCTTGCATTCTACACTTGCTTCGTGTGTTCCCAACCACCAAGCTTTGACAAATGCTTCCTTTTGCTTTTTGATAGGCTCTCATTATCCAAAGTTCTCAAAACTTGTCACACTTATCCTCCATTCTTACAGGAATGTGCCGGTCCTGAATCCCTATCAAATTACACTTGAAAGCCACCCACATGCTAAATGTTGATTTGCCCTCAACCATCTGCCTCCAATCTACATTCTTCAGTTCCTGCCTAATATTGTTGTAATTAGCTTTCCCCCAATTTATCACCTTAACTTAAGGACTACTACACTTATCTTTATCCATCAACACTTTAAAGTGTACCGAATTGTGGTCACTGTTCCCGAACTGCTTCCCTACTGAAACATCGACCACCTGACTGTGCTCATTCCCAATATCAGGTCCAGTATGGCCCTTTCCCTAGTTGGACTATTTACATACTGTTTCAGGAAGCCCTCCTGGTTGCTCCTTACAAATCCTGCCCCATCCATACCCCTAGCGCTAAGTGAGTCCCAGTCACTAGGCAGATGTATGGGATTGTGGGTAATCTAGGAAATTGGATCAGAAATTGGCTATCAGATAGGAGATAGAGGGTGGTGGTTGATGGTAAATATTCATCATGGAGTTTGGTTACGAGTGGTGTGCCTCAGGGATCTGTTTTGGGGTCACTGCTGTTAGTAATCTTTATTAGTGATCTGGATGAGGGTATAGTTGGGTGGATTAGTAAATTTGCTGATGACACCAAAGTCGGAGGTGTGGTAGATTGTGAGGAAGGGTGTCATAGTCTGCAGGGAGACTTAGACAGGTTGCAGAGCTGGGCCGAGAGGTGGCGGATGGAATTTAATGCGGAGAAGTGTGAGGTAATTCACTTCGGTAGGAGCAATAGATGTGTCGAGTATAGGGCTAACGGGAGGACTTTGAATAGTGTGGATGAACAGAGGGATCTAGGTGTATGTGTACATAGATCCCTGAAAGTTGGGAATCAAGTAGATAAGGTTTTTAAGAAGGCGTACGGTGTCTTGGCGTTTATTAGTAGGGGGATTGAATTTAAGAGTCGCAGCGTCATGTTGCAACTGTACACTACTCTGGTGCGGCCGCACTTGGAATACTGTGTGCAGTTCTGGTCCCCACATTACAGGAAGGATGTGGAGGCTTTGGATAAGGTGCAGAGGAGGTTTACTAGGATGTTGCCTGTTATGGAGGGGAGGTCCTATGAGGAGAGACTGAGGGATTTGGGGTTGTTTTCGTTGGAAAGAAGGCGGCTAAGAGGGGATCTTATTGAAACATATAAGATGATTAGAGGTTTAGACAGTGATAGCCTTTTTCCTCGGATGGAGAAAGCTAGCACGAGGGGGCATGGCTTTAAATTAAGGGGGGTAGCTACAGGACGGATGTCGGGGTAGGTTCTTTACCCAGCGGGTGGTGAGGGATTGGAATGCCCTGCCTGCTGCAGTTGTAAATGCGCCTAGTTTGGGGGCGTTTAAGAGATCTGTGGATAGGTTTATGGACGAAAAGGGATTGGTATTGGCTAGTGGGTCATTGTTTTTGTAACTGGTCGGCACAACATCGTGGGCCGAAGGGCCTGTTCTGCGCTGTTATGTTCTATGTTCTAATATAGGGGAAATTAAAATCTTCCATCATAATAGTGTTGTTACTTTTACACCTTGCCAAAACTTGCCTACACATCTGTTCCTCAATCCCCTGCTGGCAGTTGGGTGGCCTATAGTAAACCCCCAACACTGTGACTATATCTTTCCTATTTCTGAGCTCTATCCAAATTGCCTTGCTGTACGAGCCCTCAGTGTCCTCCCAGAGTACAGTTGTGATATTCTCCTTAACCAGTAGTGCAAGTCCCCCATCCCTTTTAAATCTCCCTCTATCACACCTGAAACATCTGTATCCTGAACTGTTAAGCTGCCAATCCTATCCTTCCCTGAATCAAATCTTTGTAATGGCAAATACATCTTGGTTTTTAGTACTAATCGAAGCTCTAAGTTCATCTGCCTTACCTGTTACACTTCTCACATCGAAACAAATGCACTTCAGTCCACTAGATCCTCTCTGATTTGCAATCCCACCCTGCCTGCTGCTGTTTCTGACACTAGTAAACCTCCTGGCCAGAATATTGGTGCCCCTCCTGTTTAGATGCAACCTGTCCTTCTTGTACAGGCCCCATCTGCCCTGGAAGAGACCCCATTGGTCCAGATATCTGAAATCCTCACTCCTACGCCAGCTGTTTAGCCACATGTTGAGCTGCGCTATCTGTCTACTCCTAGCCTCACTAGCACGTAGCACAGGGAGTAATCCTGAGATTACAACCCTAGGAGTCCTGCTTTTTAACTTTCTACCTAAATCCCTAGACTGCTGCTGCAGGACCTTATCACTCTTCCTGCCTATGTCGTTCGTCATGATGTGGGTACGCCGGCGTTGGACTGGCGTAAACACAGTAAAAAGTCTGACAACACCAGGTTTTAGTCCAACCGATTTATTTGATAATATTCTCACAAGCAAGCAAGCTTTCGGGGTTAGCCCCTTCGTCAGGTGAATGGAGAGTTCTGGCCTCAGACAGAGCATATTCGGATTGGTGGTTGGTGACTAGTGGGGTGCCCCAGGGGTCGGTGCTGGGGCTTCAGCTATTTACCATTTATACAGATGATCTGGAGGAGGGAACCGAGTGCAGGGTGTCGAAATTTGCTGATGACACCAAGATTGGGGGAAAGGCAAATTGTGAGGAGGGTGTGGAGAGTCTGCAGAAGGATCTAGATAGGCTGGGCGAATGGGCCAGGAAATGGCAAATGGAATTTAATGTTGGCAAGTGTGAGGTGGTCCACTTTGGTAGGAGGAATGGTAGGAAGGACTATTACTTACGTGGCGAAAAACTGCAGCAGGCGACGGTGCAGAGGGACCTCGGGGTCCTTGTGCATGAGTCACAAAAACCCAGCTTGCAGGTGCAGCAGGTGGTCAGGAAGGCGAAGGGGATGCTGGCCTTCATAGCGAGGGGGATTGAATATAAAAGTAGGGAGGTCTTGCTGCAGTTGTATAGGGCATTGGTGAGGCCGCAGCTGGAGTACTGTGTGCAGTTTTGGGCGCCGCACCTGCGCAAGGATATTTTGGCCCTGGAGGGAGTGCAGAGGAGGTTTACTAGGCTGATACCGGAGTTGAGGGGATTGAGCTATGAGGAGAGGCTGAATAAACTAGGCTTGTACTCGTTAGAGTTTAGAAGAATGAGGGGAGATCTCATTGAGACGTATAAGATGATGAATGGGATGGATAGGATAGAGGTGGAGAGACTCTTCCCGCTCAAAAAAGACAGTAGGACTAGGGGGCACAGCCTCAAGGTAAAGGGGAGGCGATTTAGAACAGAGTTGAGGAGGAACTTCTTCACTCAAAGGGTGGTGAATCTCTGGAATTCTCTGCCCGTTGAAGTGGTGGAGGCTGCCTCGCTAAATATTTTTAAGAAACGGGTTGATGGGTTTTTGATAAGTGAAGGGATCAAGGGTTATGGGGAGAGGGCGGAAAGGTGGAGCTAAGCCACGACAGATCAGCCATGATCTTATTGAATGGCGGGGCAGGCTCGAAGGGCCAGATGGCCTACTCCTGCTCCTATTTCTTATGTTCTTATGTTCACAGACAGTTTAGAGATTGCTGATTAGAATGCGAATCCTTACACCTAACCTGCTTTAAGACTTGAACAGCAGGTTAGGTGTAAGGATTCGCATTCTAATCAGCAATCTCTAAACTGTCTGTGCTTTATATGCTCTGTCTGAGGCCAGAACACTCCATTCACCTGACGAAGGGGCTAACCCCGAAAGCTTGCTTGCTTGTGAGAATATTATCAAATAAATCGGTTGGACTAAAACCTGGTGTTGTCAGACTTTTTACTGTATGTCGTTCGTGCCAATATGTACCACGATCGCTGGCTGTTCACCCTCTCCCTTCAGAATGCTTTCTGTCTGTTCACAGATATCCTGGACCCTGGCACCAAGGAGGCAACATACCATCCTAGAGTCTCTTTCACGTCTGCAGAAATGCCATCTGTACCACTAACTACAGAGTCCCCTATAACTATTGCTCTAGTCCTCTTTGTCCATCCCTGCTTAACAACAGAGCCAACCATGGTGCCACTGCTTTGGCTGCTGCTTCTGATATCCTTTAACAGCCCATCTCCTCTAACAGTATCCAAAATAGTATATTTTTAGAGAGAGGGATGACCACAGGGGATTCCTGCACTGACTGCCTGCCAATTCTGGCGGTCGCCCGTCTGTCTGCCTCCAGAGTACCTGCCTCCACCCCACTTCCCTCTCAGGCAGTATGTTCCATATTTCCACCAGATCTAAGTGATTTTCTTTTTCCCCAGATCCTCTTGAAATCGAAGCCCTGTGGTCTAGACACCTCTGCCATGGGGAAAAGTTTCTTTCAATATCCCTGAACTATGCCTCTTATGATTTTGTATACCTCTAGCAGATTACCTTTCAACCTTCTCAGCTCTAGAGAAAACAAACCTAGCCTATCCAGTCTCTCTGCATTGTTTCCATCCCAGGCAACATCCTGATAAATCTCCTCTGCACCCTCTCCAGTGCAATTATGCTCTTCTGATCATATGGTGACCAGAAAGTCTCATAATATTCCATCTGTGGCCGAACCAATGTTATATAATAAAGACTTATAAAATTCTAACAGGACTAGGCAGGGTAGATGCAAAGAGGATATTCCTGATGGTGGGGGAAGCCCAGAACTAGAGGTCACAGTTTGAGGAATTGGGGCAGACTTAGTAGGATGGAGATGAGGAGACATTTCTTCACCCAAAAAGAAGTGAGCCTGTGGAATTCATCACCACAGGAAGTAGTTGATGCCAAAATATTGAAAGTGTTCAAGAGGTGGCTTGATATAGCACTTGGGGCAAATGAGATCAAAGGGGAGAAAGCAAAATTGGGCTTTTGAGTTGCATGATCAACCGTGATCATGATGAATGGTGGAGCCAAAGAGCTTGCTCCTATCTTCTATGTTTATACCAAGACCTCCCTGCTCCGATACTCCATGCCTGGATAATCATAGAATCATAAAATTCTTACAGTGCAGAAGGAGACCCTTCGGCTCATCGAGCCTGCATCAACAACAATCCCAGCCAGGTCTTAATTCCATAGCCCCACATATTTACACTGCTAATCTCCCTGATACTTTGGCCGTGGTCAATTGCCCCTATCAACCTAACCCACACGTCTTTGAACTGTGGGAGGAAACTGGAGCACCCAGAAGAAACCTGTGCAGACATAGGGAGAATGTGCAAACTCCACATAGACAGTTACCAAAGGCCAGAATTGAATCCGGGTCCCTTGCACTGTGAGACAGCAGGCTAGCCACTGCCACTGTGAAAGCAAGCATTCCGTATGTCACCTTCACCACAGTATCTACCTGTGCGGCCACCTTCAGGGATCTGTGTTTGGACTTGTGCACTGAGGTCCCTTTGTTCCTCAACACTCCAGAGGAACTTACTATTCATGTATATCCTCTCTTAATTAGACCACCTAAAATACATCACCTCACACTTATCAAGATTAAATTCCATCTGCCTAACTTACAAGCTGACAAATGAGTCTGAAGCCTAAGACTATTGTGTCTACGAACACATAGGTGAGGGGAAACAATAGTATTATCGCTCGTATTATTAATCTAAGAACTCAGCTAACGTCCTGGGGACCCGGATTCAAATTTTGCCATGTCAGATGGTGGGATTTGAATTCAATTTTTAAAAAAAATCTAGAATTAAAAATCTACCAATGACCTTGAAGCCATTGTCGATTTGTTGGAAAAATCCATCTGGTTCTCTGTTGTCCTTTAGGGAAGGAAATCTGCCATCCTTACCTGGTCTGGCCTACATGCGACTCGAGAGCCACAGCAATGTGATTGACTCTCAACTGCCCTCCAAGGGCAACTTGGGATGGGCAACAAATGCTGGCCAACTGATGCCCATGTCCCATGAATGAGTTTAAAAAAACCCACCAATTTTTGTGTTATCTGCAGATCTACTAATTATATCTTTAACAATCACACCCAAGCCACTAATGTATATAACAAACTGCAAGGTCTCAGCATTGATCGATCCCCATTGTCAAGGCTTGGAGTCATGAAAGCAACCTTCCACTATCACCCTTTGCTCTTGTTTACAAACCAATTTTGGATCGAATTTGCCAACTTGCTCGGATCCATGGGCTTTAACCTTTTGGGTCAGTCTTCCATGTGGGACTTTTTCGTGACGCTTCAATTTTAAAACGTTCATCTGCATTTTAAAATGCATTCACAGCCTCGGTCCTCCTGTACAACTAATCTTCTCCAGCTTTACAGCCATCCAAGATAGAATCATTATTGTCATAGATTCACAATTATCATAGAGTCAGAGAATGGTGATAGCACAGAAGGAGGCCGTTCATGACGTGTCGGTTCTTTGAAAGAACAACCTAGCTATCCTCGCCTTTTCCCCAGAGCACTGCAGACTTTTTCTTTTCAGGGGTTTATCCAATTTTCTATGAAAGCCATGAATTAATCTGTATCTGACGAATTCTATACCCCATCAATTAAGGTATAAGATCTGTCTGCAGGTTTCTTATCCCTAGAACCATTTTTTTGTAGTCTATTTAATGCTTTCACATCATTCCCAAGGTGTATGCCCAGAACTGGCCACGGTTCTTCAATTCAGATTGCTTTATGAAAATTTATCCTATCTCTATTTTCCCTCTCAATCCCATAAGCCTTACTAACTGCTTTCTCAATGTGCCTCATGACCTTCGATGATTTGTGCATCAATTGCAGAGTTGTTTCATGATGTGGAGATGCTGGTGTTGAACTGGCATGGGCACAGTAAGAAGTCTCTCAACACCAGGTTAAAGTCCAACAGGTTTACTACGGAGTTGAGGAGGAACTTCTTCACTCAAAGCGTGGTGAATCTCTGGAATTCTCTCCCCGTTGAAGTGGTGGAGGCTGCCTCGCTAAATATTTTCAAGAAGCGGTTGATGGGTTTTTGATAAGAGAGGGGATTAAGGGTTATGGGGAGAGGGCTGGAATGTGGAACTGAGCCACGACAGATCAGCCATGATCTTATTGAATGGCGGGGCAGGCTCAAAGGGCCAGATGGCCTACTCCTGCTCCTATTTCTTATGTTCTTATGTTTATTTGGTAGCAGGGGCTTTTGGAAGGAACCCTGCTCCAAAAGCACTCACGTGATGAAGCAACAGTGAAAACTTATGCTACCAAATTAACCTGTTGGACTTTAACCTGGTGTTGTGAGACTTCTCAGAGTTGTTTCAGATTACAAAGAACGCCATTTGGACAATTATGTTTGTATCAGCCCTCTGTATGAGCAACTCTATCTTAATGCCATTCTGCCACCTTTTTCCTGGAAGTCTGCGCATTACTTATTCTCAGATAACAGCATAATTCCCTTTGGAATGCTTCAATTGAATGTGTGTGCACCATACTTTCAGGCACTGCATTTCACAACTTAATCACTTACTGTGTGAAAAAGTTTCATTGTGTCATTTTTGCTTAGTTTGATAATTTGAAATCTGTGCTGTCTTATTTGCAATCCTTTCACAAGTGGGAACAGATCCCATATTATTTTGAAAATCTCTACCAAATCACCTTTGAGTCTTTTCTCCAAGGAAAAATGGCCCTCGTTTCTGAGATTTCTCTTCATAACTGAAGTTCCTCATTTTCAGAATCATTCTCATTAATCTTTTCTGCACTGTCTTATGCCTTCACATCCTTCCTAAAGTGTGGTGACCAAGTATGGACGTAATACTCCACCTGGCTCCAAACTAGTGACTTATACAAATTCATCACAACCTCCTGCTCTTGTACTTAATGGCCATGTTAATAAAGCCTAGGATATTGTATGCTTTATTAAAAATGCTCTCAGCTTGTCCTGTGCTACCTTCAATGACTTATGCATTTAACTCTTAGACCCTTGTGCTCCTGCACACCCTTAAAATTGTACCCTTTGTTTTACATTGTCTTTCCATGCTTTTCTGAGCAAAATGAATCACCTCATCCGGAAATTGTTGTGAAGTTGAGCGGGACCCACTGATTTTACTGGACGGCTGCCTGTGTCACACCTGATGTGGAAAGTTGATTATAGCACTCAGGAAATGTTCGATTCCAGAATTAACAGCTGTTACGATTGGGGAGGAAGGATTTGTATCAGGTTCAACACGGAAATTGTGTTCTCGTTTAAACCCCCCCCTTTAATATTATGGGCAGAATTTTATGATCCTTAACTAGCATGTTTGTGCAGTGGGGAGCGTAACATTTTCAGATGACCTTCCTGCCAAATTTGCCTTAAATGAGATGGGTGATGCCTGTACACCCTGCCCTTCAGCCAATTGGAATCTTTAAGTGACCAAATATTAACTGATTACAGGCCACTTCCCTCCCGACCTCGATTTTCAGACTGATGGCAGGAGTTTCTGAGCAGAGGGGTGGCTTGCAAATTAACCAGATTCGGGTTTTGGATAGGAAGTGTGTGCAGAAGCACCTCCTCCAACCCTTTTGAAATTGAAGGCATTATGCTTCAGAAGGTCTGCCCTTCCCCCAGACCTCTGTCAACACCCTGAAATCCCTTCTCCCCCTGCCTTTCTCTGGGTCTTGCATCTCCTCCCTGAGACAAACACAATTTACTTAGCTCTGGAATCCAGGAATTTAGCCTTCGGGAACATGCAGTCCAAGTCCTGTCCACTCCAGCTGTGACGAGAGAGTTGCCTGTAAATTAGATTGCTGTCAGTGCGACCATTGTTATTAAGCAGGGCTATGATGAAGAAAATGCAAATGATTTGAAGCAGGATAAAGCCATGGTATTTGGGAAGTCTGTGGACCTACGTTTTACAAGATCTTCTCTTAAGCATACCAAAATTGTCCAAAGGATTCGTGACATATTAGTGGACAAAGAGATCATTCTGGAAGTCCATAAGCAGTTTGCTTATCCTACACCAGAGAGACCGAGAGCACTGATGCAGGTGTTCTGGACAAAGAATGTAATGATCCCATTGAGCAAGAATCAACCCAGTGTGAAATTTGCAAGAAATATAGAAGGATATAGATTCCAACATCCAGTTGTGAGTCTACCACTGGCACTGGACTTCAATGATGATGTGGCAATGGATGTAAAGATATGGGATAAGGACAAAGACATCTATTAATTGCACTTCGTGGACGTAGCCATATCTATAGTGATTTACAGCAAAGATAAAAAGACCATGATAAATAAATTTATGACCCACTGGATTGGAACAGGGTTGGGGGCACTGTCAAAATTTTTTAGTCAGTGAGGTGAATTCACAAATGTTGAGTTTCAAGGTATGTGCAAAAATTTAAACAATAATGCATACTGCAGCAGGAGAGCACATTTAGCAATGGCCTCTATGAAAGGAATCACACTTATAAATGACGTAAATAAAATATTGACGGATCAACTGGGCTGTAAATTGTAGATTGTGTTAGCATGAGTAGTGCACATGAGAAACTCTTTACAGATGGTCAGAAGGCTATACTCCATATACAGGAGAAATCCAAAGTTGCCGTCAGTATTAACAGAAGCTTCTCCAGCATTAAAAGGGACAAGTATTAGCTATTTTTTTGGCACACGTGAACGCTATGCATGCAGGGAGAAAGGCCTTTATTAATATTGAATATTCAGAATGGATAATACGAGCCCTAAGGCATCGCCTTAGGAGTATACTTTGAGAAAGGGGATATGGTCTATTATAGAAGAGAGAGCCTAAAAGAGTGGAAAGGGCCCAGGAAAATTGAAGGGACAGATGGCAAAGTAATTACACTACAACACGGTAACCAGACTGTGAGCCCACTCTTTGAGAATAGAACATAGAACATTACAGCGCAGAACAGGCCCTTCGGCCCACGATGTTGCGCCGACCAGTTACAAAACAATGACCCACTAGCCTAAACCAATCCCTTTTCGTCCATAAACCTATCCACAGATCTCTTAAACGCCCCCAAACTAGGCGCATTTACAACTGCAGCTGGCAGGGCATTCCAGTCCCTTACCATCCTCTGGGTAAAGAACCTACCCCTGACATCAGTCCTATAACTACCCCCCCTTAATTTAAAGTCGTGCTCCCTCGTGCTAGCTTTCTCCATCCTAGGAAAAAGGCTATCACTATCTACCCTGTCTAAATCTCTATTCATCTAATATGTTTCAATAAGATAATAGTGAGAATTGGTTATGAATTTGGAGCATCTGAGCAGGATGTAGAAGTTCCAGAGGCATCTTGTACGTCACATGCACGTACCTTCAAGTTCTATGAAGATCAAACAGTAGTAGATGAGAGGGAATCATATGATCAACTAAGTAACAGTGAGACAAGGAGTGAAACATTACTTCAAAGGTTCAGTTACCCAAAGTAGGCACAGTTGTATCATTCATACCCATAAGATTCAACCGTGTGAAGAGACTCCACTATTGTCGGGACAGTAGGAAAAAGCCTTGGGTAAATATAAACACTGGCTCAACATCTAAGAGTGAAGGCAAAAAGCGAAGGCTGGAGTTTGGAAAAATGAGGTGTAATGTTGGAAACAAAAAAAAAGGCGAGATCTAAACCCTGAGGATGAGACAGAGTTTTTGTGAACCCAGAAAAAAAGTCCCAATCTGTGACTGAAGTTGTCTCAACAGAAAGTGGTTTGAGAGTAGCAGCATGATAGAAATAGACATGGCGGTAGAGGCTGGAGTTTAATGAGGAAGGCTAGGAATCAAAACCATGATAGTAATAGGAGTAGAAGTCCCCAGGATGGGCAAGTATGAATAGCTGCCAACAAAATAGTGCTTGTGGAGATAAGAGAGGCCAAAAAAGAGTTAGAAATTGGAAAGCGTTTGGGATGTACAACGAGGTACCAGATGAAGGGCAGCTTCCTTTGTCCCATCGATGGGTTTGCATAGAGAAAGTTTGGCAAGACGGGATGTATAAAGTAAATGGCAGATTATTAGCCTATGGGTATGAGAAATACTTGGGTTATTGCAGAAGGTCAGGGGACATGGAGTTGGGGGTAGGGTGTTAGCGTGGATAGAGGATTGGTTGTCAAATAGGAGACAGAGTGGGGGTCAATGGGTGCTATTCGGATTGGCGGTTGGTGACTAGTGGAGTGCCCCAGGGGTCGGTGCTGGGACCTCAGCTATTTAAGAACATAAGAACATAAGAAATAGGAGCAGGAGTAGGCCATCTAGCCCTTCGAGCCTGCCCCGCCATTCAATAAGATCATGGCGGATCTGTCGTGGCTCAGTTCCACCTTCCTGCCCTCTCCCCATAACCCTTAATCCCTTCTCTTATCAAAAACCCATCAACCCGCTTCTTAAAAATATTTAGCGAGGCAGCCTCCACCACTTCAACGGGCAGAGAATTCCAGAGATTCACCACCCTTTGAGTGAAGAAGTTCCTCCTCAACTCTGTTCTAAACCGCCCCCCCTTTATCTTGAGGCTGTGCCCCCTAGTCCTACTGTCTTTTTTGAGCGGGAAGAGTCTCTCCACCTCTATCCTATCCATCCCATTCATCATCTTATACGTCTCAATGAGATCTCCCCTCATTCTTCTAAACTCTAACGAGTACAAGCCTAGTTTATTCAGCCTCTCCTCATAGCTCAATCCCCTCAACTCCGGTATCAGCCTAGTAAACCTCCTCTGCACTCCCTCCAGGGTCAAAATATCCTTGCGCAGGTGCGGCGCCCAAAAGTGCACACAGTACTCCAGCTGCGGCCTCACCAATGCCCTATACAGCTGCAGCAAGACCTCCCTACTTTTATATTCAATCCCCCTCGCTGTGAAGGCCAGCATCCCATTCGCCTTCCTGACCACCTGCTGTACCTGCAAGCTGGGTTTTTGCGACTCATGCACAAGGACCCCGTGGTCCCTCTGCACCGTCGCCTGCTGCAGTTTTTCGCCACGTAAGTAATAGTCCTTCCGACCATTCCTCCTACCAAAGTGGACCACCTCACACTTGCCAACATTAAATTCCATTTGCCATTTCCTGGCCCATTCGCTCAGCCTATCTAGATCCTTCTGCAGACTCTCCACACCCTCCGCACAATTTGCCTTTCCCCCAATCTTGGTGTCATCAGCAAATTTCGACACCCTGCACTCGGTTCCCTCCTCCAGATCATCTATATAAATGGTAAATAGCTGAGGCCCCAGCACCGACCCCTGGGGCACCCCACTAGTCACCAACCGCCAATCCGAATAGCACCCATTGACCCCCACTCTCTGCCTCCTATTTGACAACCAATCCTCTTGTGAGGTACCTTGTCAAACGCCTTCTGAAAATCCAGAAAGACCACAAACACCGGCTCTCCTCTATCCTAGACACATCCTCATAGAACTCCAGTAAATTTGTCAGATACGACTTCCCTTTAATGAAACCGTGTTGCGTCCGCCCTATCAAGCAATTCCCCTCAAGATGCCTCGCTATTTCCTCCTTAATGACGGATTCTAACATTTTACCTACCACAGACGTTAAACTAACCGGCCTATAATTCCCCGCCTTTTGCCTGGCACCTTTCTTAAACAACGGCGTAACATTAGCCGTTTTCTAATCTTCCGGCACTTCCCCGGAATCCAGCGACGTCTGGAAAATAACCACCAAGGCATCCACTATCACCTCCGCCATTTCTTTCAGAACCCTCAGATGCATTCCATCCGGTCCTGGGGACTTGTCCACAATCAGCCCCTCCAGTCTGTCGAGCACCACCTCTCTAGTAATAGTAATGTCATTAAGACCCTCCATTCCTACCACCTTTCCATCGCTAACACCCGGCAAATTATTCACGTCCTCCTCCGTGAAGACAGAAACAAAAAAGTTATTCAAGACCTTAGCCATATCCTCATCCCCTACCACTAGCTCCCCTTTCTCATCCTCTAAAGGACCAACGTTCACCCTAGCCAGCCTCTTCCTTTTTATATATTTATAAAAACTCTTGCGATCCTTTTTTATATTAAGTGCTAGCCCAGCCTCATAGCTTCTCCTACCCTCCTTTATCAACTTCTTTGTCAATCTTTGTTGACATTTAACCCTTTCCCAATCCTCTTCTTGCCCACTGCTCTTAGCTACTCTAAACTCCTCCGCTTTTAATTTAACACTTTCCTTCACCTCCTTCGTTATCCACGGCTTATTACCTCTCCTCCTACTGTCCTTTTTAACCATCGGAATAAATTTCTGCTGAGCACCAAGAAAGATCTCCTTAAAGATCCTCCACTGCTCTTCAGCAGACCTACCTTCCAACGCACTCCCCCAGTCCACATTCGCCAATTCTTCTCTCATCCTACCATACTCCCCTCTATTCAAACAAAGGACGCGTATCCGGGAACCCACTTTCTCCTCCTCCATCTGCACCAGAAACTCCACCATACAATGATCACTCTCTCCAAGAGGATCCTTCACCGCAAGGTCCCTACTTCTACCCGCCTCATTACATAGCATCAGATCCAAGATAGCTCGCTCCCTCGTCGGCTCCAACACACACTGTTCAAGGAAATTATCCCGGCAGCATTCCAAGAACTCTTCCTTAAGCCCACCTCATCCAACATGGGTCGACCAATCAATATGCAGATTGAAATCTCCCATAACTACTGCCGTCCCATTCCTGCACGCTGCACTTATTTGCGTGTTAACAGCCCGCCCCACCTCCAGATCATTATTCGGGGACCTATAGACGACACCCACTAGCGTCTTCCTCCCTTTGCTGTTCCTAATCTCCACCCACAACGATTCCACTTTCTGCTCTTTGGCTCCGATATCATCCCTTGCTACCACCTTGATACTATCCTTAATCAGCAGAGCTATGCCACCCCCTCTTTCCTCCTGCTTATCCTTCCTAAACATTTGATAGCCCTGTACATTCATGTCCCTGTCACCTTGCAGCCACGTCTCTGTAATGGCCACCAGATCGTATCCATTTGTGTCGATCTGCGCCACCAGCTCATCCACTTTATTCCGAATGCTTCGTGCATTCAGATAAAGCGCTTTCATCCCAGCCTTCACCTGGACCCTATTTGCCGTAACGCCACCAATTGGGACATGCTTGGCCTCTTCCCTTACCTGTACCCTATCCTTAACTTTAGACCTCATAGCGTCAACTACCCTCGCACCCCCCCCCTAATTAGTTTAAAGCCCTGTCTACAGTCCTCTTTACTCGATTCGCCAGCACTCCGGTCCCAGCATGATTCAGACCAACCCCATCCCGCCCGAACAAGTCCCACCTACCCCAATACTGGTGCCAATGCCCCATAAATTCGAACCCATTCCTCCCACACCAATCCCTGAGCCACCCATTCACTTCCTTTATCCTGTCAACCCTTCGCCCGTCTGCACTCGGTTCAGGCAGTAGCCCAGAGATAACCACCTTGTCGGTTCTACTTTTTAATTCCATTCCCAGCTTTTCAAACTCCCTCCCCAGATCCTCAGTCCGCACTTTGCCTACGTCGCCGGTACCCACATGTACTACAACGACCGGGTTCTCACACTCCCACTCCAGATTCCTCTGCAGCCCAGCTGCGACATCCTGTATCCGACCACCAGGCAGACAACACACCCTTCTGTGCACTTTGTCATTGTGACAAAGGACAGTGTCAATACCCTTCACCCCACTATCTCCAAGAAGGATCTTCTAGATATTCTGGAGGGTCTGAAAATAGATAAGTCCCCTGGTCCAGATGGGATTTATCCCAGGATTCTCTGGGAGGCAAGAGAAGTGATTGCAGAGCCTCTGGCTCTGATCTTCAGGTCGTCGTTGGCCTCTGTTATAGTACCGGAAGATTGGAGGTTAGCGAATGTTGTCCCATTGTTTAAGAAGGGGAACAGAGACTTCCCCGGGAATTATAGACCGGTGAGTCTCACTTCTGTTGTGGGCAAGGTTTTAGAAAAAATTAATAGGGATAGGATTTACAGTTATTTGGAGAGTAATGAATTGATTGGAGATAGTCAGCATGGTTTTGTGGCGGGTAGGTCGTGCCTTACTAACCTTATTGAGTTTATTGAGAAAGTGACCAAAGAGGTGGATGGGGGTAAGGCAGTGGACGTGGTGTATATGGATTTTAGTAAGGCATTTGATAAGGTTCACTATGGTAGGCTTCTGCAGAAAATGCAGATGTATGGGATTGGGGGTGATCTAGGGAATTGGATCAGGAATTGGCTAGCGGATAGGAGGCAGAGGGTGGTGGTTGATGGTAAATATTCATCATGGAGTTCGGTTACGAGTGGTGTGCCGCAGGGATCTGTTTTGGGGCCACTGCTGTTTGTAATTTTTATTAATGATCTGGATGAGGGTACAGTTGGGTGGATTAGTAAATTTGCTGATGACACCAACGTCGGAGGTGTGGTAGATAGTGATGAAGGGTGTCATAGTTTGCAGGAAGACTTAGACAGGTTGCAGAGCTGGGCCAAGAGGTGGCGGATGGAGTTTAATGTGGAGAAGTGTGAGGTAATTCACTTTGGTAGGAAAAACAGATGTGTCGAGTATAGGGCTAACGGGAGGACTTTGAATAATGTGGATGAGCAGAGGGATCTAGGTGTATGTGTACATAGATCCCTGAAAGTTGGGAGTCAAGTAGATAAGGTTGTTAAGAAGGCATACGGTGTCTTGGCGTTTATTGGTAGGGGGATTGAATTTAGGAGTCGCAGCATCATGTTGCAACTGTACACAACTCTGGTGCGGCCGCACTTGGAGTACTGTGTGCCGTTCTGGTCCCCACATTACAGGAAGGATGTGGAGGCTTTGGAGAAGGTGCAGAGGAGGTTTACTAGGATGTTGCCTGGTATGGAGGGGAGGTCCTATAAGGAGAGGCTGAGGGATTTGGGGTTGTTTTCGCTGGAAAGAAGGAGGCTGCGAGGAGATCTTATTGAAACATATAAGATGATTAGAGGTTTAGATAGGGTGGATAATAATAGCCTTTTTCCTCTGATGGAGAAATCTAGCACGAGGGGTGGTAGTTATAGGATGGATGTCAGGGGTAGGTTCTTTACCCAGAGAGTGGTGAGGGATTGGAATGCCCTGCCTGCTGTAGTTGTAAATGCGCCTAGTTTGGGGGCATTTAAGAGATCCGTGGATAGGTTTATGGACAAAAAGGGATTGGTTTAGGTTAGTGGGTCATTGTTTTTGTAACTGGTCGGCGCAACATCGTGGGCCGAAGGGCCTGTTCTGCGCTGTAATGTTCTATGTTCTATGTTCATAGCTAATGCCTCCATACCAGGCAACATCCTGGTAAACCTTCTCTGCACTCTCTCTCTAAAGCCTCCATGTCCTTCTGGTAGCGCGGAGATCAGAATTGGATGCAGTACTCCATATGTGGCCTAACCAGCGTTCTATACAGCTACAACATCAGACTCCAGCTTTTATATTCTGTACCCTGTCCTATAAAAGCAAGCATACCATATGCCTTCTTCACCATCTTCTCCACCTGTGCTGCCACCTTCAAGGATTTGTGGACTTGCACACCTAGGTCCCTCTGTGTTTCTATACTCTTAATGGCCTTGCCATTTATTGTATAGCTCCCCCCTACGTTATTTCTTCCAAAATGCATCACCTCACTTTTATCTGGATTAAATTCCATCTGCCATTTCTCCACCCAATTTTCCAGCCTATCTGTATCCTGCTGTATTGTTCAACAATGTTCATAGCTGTCTGCAAGTCCAGCCATCTTTGTGTCATCTGCAAACTTGCTGATAACACCAGTTACACCTTCTTCCAGATCACTTATAAATATCACTAATAGCAGAGGTCCCAGTACAGAGCTCTGCGGTACACCACTGGTCACAGACCTCCAGCCGGAAAAAGACCCTGCGACTGCTACCCTCTGTTTCCTGTGGTACTTCTCCGTACTTTGTGTATTGCTGAAGACTGGCTGTGTCCAGTTAAAACCATATCTAGCAACGTTCCACTGGAGATGTGAAGGAAAAATAGCTAGAATTTTCGTGACGCATGTTGATGATTTCCTATGGGATAGCGCAGAAGAGTTGGAAAAAGGATAATTGAGAAGCAAAAGATAGAATTTAAAGCAGGGAGTCAAGCAGCTGGTGTTTTTTGTTAGAGTCATAAGGTTTACAGCATGAAAACAGGCCCTTTGGCCCAACTTGTCCGTGCCATCCTGTTTTTGTAGTCCCAAAGCTAGTGCCAATTGCCTGCATTTGGTCCATATACTTTTGTACCCATGTAACTGTCTAAATGCTTTTTAAAAGACAAAATTGTACCAGCCTCTACTGTTACCTCTGGCAGCTTGTTCCAGACACTTACCATCCTGTGTGTGAAAAAATTGCTGCTCTGGACACTTTTGTATCTCTCCCCTTTCGCCTTAAACCTATGCCCTTTAGTTTTAGACTCCCCTACTTTTGGGAAAATATATTGACTATCTAGCTGATCTGTGCTCTTCATTATTTTATAGACCTCTGTAAGATCCCCGTCAGCCTTCTACGATCCAGAGGAAAAAGTCCCAGTCTATGTAGCCTCTCCTTATAATTCAAACCATCGAGTCCCAATAGCATCCTGGTAAATCTCTTCTGCACTCCTAGTTTAAAAATATCCCTTCTATAATAGGGTGACCAGAAATGTACACAGTATCCCAAGTGTGGTCTTACCAATGTTTTGTACAACTTCAACAAGATGTCCCAACTCCTGTATTCAAAGTTCTGACCAACGAAACCAAGCATGCTGAATGTCGCCTTCACTACTTTGTCCACCTGTGACTCCACTTTCAAGGAGCTCTGAACATGTACCCCTAGATCTGTGTTCTGTAACTCTCCCCAGTACCCCACCATTAACTGAATAAGTCCTACTCTGGTTCGGTTTACCAAAGTGCATCACCTCACATTTATCTAAATTGAACTCCATCTGCCATTTGTCACTCCAATGGTCCAATTGATCAAGATTCCATTGCAATCCGAGATAACTTTCTTCACTATCCACTATGCCACCAATCTTGCTGTCATCTGCAAACATTCCTCCTATATTTTTGTCTCTTGATATCCAACAAAGTAAATCTGGGATAACGATGAGTCAACAGGGATATCGAAATAGCATTGTTCCCATTCCTATCACCAGAGAGAGGTTGATGGAGAAAGAGGAATTGGCCAACTAAAAAGAAACAGGGTTGTTGAGGATCATGGTAGTAGAGCTAAATTGGCTATCCACACAAACAAGACCAGATGGGAGCTATGTTGTCCTAGAGCTAAGTGATATGTTGAGGCATGACTGAGGAAGAGAGATCTTGCAGGGAAATAAAACTTCAGGAAAGCTAAAATTAGAGGAATGTATAATTGAATTCCCAGCACTAGGAGAATAGGAAGATATGCAGTTGTGTTTAGAACATAGAACACTACAGCACAAACAGGCCCTTCGGCCCACGAGTTGCGCCGATCACATCAACACCTACCAACCTATAGACCTATCTATAACCCTCAATCTCATTAAACCCCATATACTCATCCAGAAGTCTTTTAAAAGACCCCAGCGAGTTCGCCTCCACCACCACTAACGGCAGCCGATTCCATTCACTCACCACCCTCTGAGTGAAAAACTTACCCCTAACATCACTTCTGAAAGTTTAGTGATGCTTCACATGCCAATCTACCAGATGAACATTCTGGCAGTGCCAGATTGATGATATTTTTGGTAGGTGAGAAAGGAAAATGTTGCCCCTTGGTCTGAGAAGCAAAGAAAGTAAAAAGGGTAGTCAAAAGTACATTGGGAGCTGAAACCTAGCGTTAGTGGCGGCGTTGGATATGGGAATTTATTTATCTAACACATTAACAGAGTTAGTTTTTTTTATGGCAATGTCGAGAAAGAAATGACCAAATGAGTGTTTCGTGGACATTCCGTCTTTATGGGACAATATTCACTCAACAAAAAGGGTAACAGTAAAACTGAGAATTGATTTGGCCAGCATTAAACAAATACTGGAAAACAAAGATGTTTCCAAACTCAACTGAGTTGGTGCAAATTTATAGTTATCTGACTGTTTTAGTAAAACGGGTGCAGGCACTGGAAAGTTGTTCAGAATACTGGAGGATGGTTGTCTTAAATTTTTTTGAAAAATAAAGAAAAATGTAACCAGTGAAACATTGGATCTGTTGTAGTGTGACCAATGGTAACAAGCTGTGAGGGTCAGCTGACCCAATAAACTATGTAACCAATGACAAAATGATGTGATGGTCTACTGACCAGCTGACTCAGTATAGATAAGAATCTGTTGGGAAAATTAGGGGGAGCTTGGAATGGCCCATGGTGAGGCCTCACTTATTGGAGTAATTAAATTTCTTTATTAAACCTTTTTGTTTGATTTATAAGTTGAAGTAAGTCTTGTTTTTTATTGCCAATAACTGAAGAATTCCTTCTGGTGGATCAACAACTGTCACCACAATGGCTGAAGGTCCGGACTGGAGAGAAGATTCAACAGCATTAAGAATGGGCATCGGTAGGTTCACAATATATTTGGAAATGTGATTTCTGTCCTGATTAAAATATGCAAGTTTTGAGCAGAACTCTGAAGTTCACACCGGAAGAGAGAGCAAATTGGAGCTGGTGGAAATAGGGAAGTGAATGACCACCTCATGGGTCTTCATCAGCAACTTATGCACCTGTAGGTGCATTTTTGTCCTCTGCAGGCTCCCCATCAACATCCCCAACCTCTCAGTCCAGCCTCCTGGATCTGACCTTTCCTCCTCGCCCTCAGATCCCTTCACCTACCTGGTCCTGGATTTCCAGGACTTAGGCTTTGGGGAAATGTGACCACTGCAGGTTCTGGGACTAGAGAACTGCTATCCAATCAGGTTGGCTAGCATACAAAGGCTTAACAGATGGGATGTACAAATATATTACATAGGTGATGATATGTCATGACTCCATCATGTTAGATTTCTCATGCCCATGCCTGCTTTTCAATTTGTTTAGACATAGTACTAATAAACAAGTACTTTTATCAGATGTCAGAGTATGTCTACAGTCTACCCGGTAATAGAAGGGCTAGAATACTCAGACAGAACATAGAAGCAATAGGTGATGCAGAAAATGCAATAGTTTTATCAACAGAACCACATTGTCAAAGAAAACTCAATAGCAGCTCATGCTTACGACTTGATGAAAGGAGGAGGCTAGCTGGAGAGAGGTAACAATGGGCATACCTGGTGAGCAGTCCCTGAACTTTTTAAATCTGTCAAGAATCTGTAGGAAGGTCAGAACTGTGAGTTCATATCAAGCAGCATCAAGCCTGCGTACTAAGAAGTAGAAGCATCAAGTTCCATTTTTTATACTTTAGGTCCAATAGCAGAGAATAAAGCGGGAATGGAAGTGCCTCCTGCAGATTTTGAGATCATTCTCAAAGCCTTTGGAGCCATTTTGGCCTAAAACAAAGACTTGGTAATAGAATGAGTTTTAATCAGAGGTCACAATGACCTGGGAATCATAGAATCCTTACAGTGCAGAAGTAGGCTATTCAGCTCATCGAGTATACACCAGCAAGAATCCTACCCAGGTTCTATCCCAATTGAATTAATTCTAACTGACTTTTGTTGCCAAGTTAGTATTTGCAGGTATGTGGCACTGGATGATGAGCTCATCCACAATGGCATTTTCATGGGATCCAAAAATTCCAATTTTTTGCAAACCAAAGATGACCTTACTTTAGATCACTTGGTCCAAGGAAGCACACTGAGCTTAGAGAATTTAGCTGGGCAGTCATTTGTTGCTATTCCAAAGCTTAACGTGACTCTGTTGACAAAGTAGGCACGTGGGCAGCAGCTCCACTTATAGCAAAGCCCAGAAAACTCAAAGGGTGGGATACTTCACATCAGCCCCTAACTTGAGAGGATTATCTTGTTACACAAAAACCAACATAGGCAGTAGGACTGCCTGTACAGGGACCCAGAATGCTTCAGTGCATTCCAGTCCAGTTACAGGGAGAGGCTGGATAGATTGGGACTTATTTTCCCTGGAGCATAGGAGACTTAGGGGTGACCTTCTAGAGGTCCATGAAATTTTGAGGGGCATAGGTCTGCTAGATAATCTACATCTTTTTCCAAAAGTAGGGCAATCTAAAACCAGAGAGCATAAGTTTGAAGTGAGAGGGGAGAGACACAAAAGGATCCAGGGCCCAATTTTTTCACACTAAGGATAGTAACTGGAATGAGCTGCCAGAGGTAGTGGTAAAGGTGGGTACAATTTTGTCTTTGAAAATGCATTTAGACAGTTACATGAGTGAGATAGGTATAGAGAGATAAGGGCCAAACTCGGCAATTGGGACTAGTTTAGTGGCTTAAAAGAAAGGAAGGCATGGACAAGTTAGGCCTAAGGCCTGTTTCCATGCTGTAAATCTTTGTGACTCTATGATTATGACTATGTAGTGAAGCTGGAAGTGTTTCTCAAATCCAACAACTTTAATGGAGGTAGAAGATGTGAATTTTTTTGATAAACCACACATCTTCCAAGGAATTGGAAATCAAGGTAAGGACGGAATTAGAGTATTGTTATTTTAATAGCCTTCACCTTACTTACTGTGGAAGACACAACATAAGCTCATTGAAGGCGGAGCACGTCAGAGGACCGAATGTCTTATCCTTGCTCCTAGTTTGCATGTTTGTCGCAAAATGTTATAAGGTTTTGTTTAGTTGAAATATTGTAAATGTAGTCAATGGGTTTGAGAGTTTTGTTTTTCAATATAGTGAATTTAGCAGCACTTAAAAGTTCTATTAAATTTGTATTCCATCTCTGCATGGTCCTGAGGTCTGCCCATGGTGGAAAATGGTTGAATTGACACAGTAGATTTAAAGGTAGGAGGTAGTAGGTGGGAGGCATGGGTTAGCATGAGTTGGCAGTAAATTGATTTAGGACTATAAAGGGCAGGTGAGCGGGGGCAGGAAGAGGGCATACCTTGCCATGGGAGCCCAGTGAGCTTCTTTGGGGAGTTGTACCTGCCATCAGGCCACGAGGGTTTTTTGAGGTTGGAATATGTTGTCTTGGGCTGTATGAGGAGCCGAGGAATGTTTTTCAGTATAGTTTGATGTGGAATCATGAGTGGCATTGATGGGGCATGGCTGGTGGGTGGCCTCAGCACCTGGCAGTCTCCTCACTTCATCCTAAGTTGCCTGCCTCAATAACAATTCTACCCCAGCCCTTTGAACTGAAAATTGGAAACTCAGGCAGATGTTTTAAATGGAGGCTTTCTGAAGCCAATCTCAAGGCAGAAATCTAGTCTTGGTATTTGGACTTTGGAGTCAAATTAGTGAACATTTGGAGGTACAGGGATAATCCGGAGGTTTGGAATTGAAAAAAACAAAAATAAGTTGTGCTTGAAGCACTGCTGCCTCACAGCGCCAGGGACCCAGGTTCAGTTCCCGGCTTGGGTCACTGTCTGTGTGGAGTTTGCACATTCTCCCGATGTTAGTGTGGGTTTCATGTGGGTGCTCCAGTTTCCTCCCACAGTCCAAACATATGTGGGTTAGGCAGATTGTCTGTTCTAAATTGCCCATTAGTGTCAGTGGAACAAGCTAGGGTGAAGAACGGTGGTATGTGCAGGTTTTAAGGGATTCTTGATGAAATGATTTGAAGAGGAAATTACTTCTTTGATAAAAGAAATTAAAGTGGACTGAGTAGAAAGCCAATGATGTGTTTTAATTTCATTGATGTTCACAGATCCAAACTCTACAACCACTCAATTCTTGATGAAATACAATGATTACAAGCTATTCCAGTTTTCAAAATTCTATCGGGACAGACTAGAGCATGTGATTGAAGAAGTGGTGGACGGAATCAGCTCACAGTTAACATTTAAAAGGCATTTCAGTGGACAAGAACATTGGGTAAGTGCGAGAGACTCTGAATGAGTTTGGATTATTTTCTCATCACAAAAGAGACAGAGTAAGCACAAATTAATTATGATGTGGGTAAAATGTCTGTCTAAATCACTTTTTAACATCATGACCATAATCTTTGTGATGACATTGAAGTTATTGACTAATCATTGCAATCAGTTTGTCTACAACAAACCCAGATATGAAATGGGGAAAATCCCAGCAGAGCTTTTAAAACCACTATCACCTATTTCTCCCACAAATGTTACACCCAGCAGACGCTAGACCCTTAATTAATCATATGGTACATTCCAAAATGTTATTTTGTGAAACAAATCTGCCTAATTTGCATTTGAATAATTCAGTGCTGACAGCAATGGCCCAAGAGAGCGTGTTCCACATATTGCCCACCTGCTCACTGAAATATGATCACAATTTTAACTCTAGGTAAGAGATTGAGTTTTAAATAACATAAAATCTTACCTATTGTTTGCTCAGATTTGTTTCTCATTTACCACTGCCACCTCCCAACCAATACCATTTAAGCTTGGGCAAGTTGTCTCTTTCCATCTAGAACATAAGAACATAAGAGATAGGAGCAGGAGTAGGCCATCTAGCCCTTCGAGCATGCCCCGCCATTCAGTAAGATCATGGCTGATCTGTTGTGGCTCGGTTCCACCTTCCCGCCCTCTCCCCATAACCCTTAATCCCTTCTCTTATCAAAAACCCATCAACCCGTTTCTTAAAAATATTTAGCGAGGCAGCCTCCACCACCTAAACGGGCAGAGAATTCCAGAGATTCACCACCCTTTGAGTGAAGAAGTTCCTCCTCAACTCTGTTCTAAACCGCCTCCCCTTTATCTTGAGGCTGTGCCCCCTAATCCTACTGTCTTTTTTGAGTGGGAAGAGTCTCTCCACCTCTATCCTATCCATCCCATTCATCATCTTATACGTCTCAATGAGATCTCCCCTCATTGTTCTAAACTCTAACGAGTACAAGCCTAGTTTATTCAGTCTCTCCTCATAGCTCAATCCCCTCAACTCTGGTATCAGCCTAGTAAACCTCTTCTGCACTCCCTCCAGGGCCAAAATATCCTTGCGCAGGTGCGGCGCCCAAAACTACACACAGTACTCCAGCTCCCTGAACTGGAGAGAGAAGAAACAGTGTGGACCTGATGAATGTATTTCCAAATATGTAATGAATAACTCATAGGATTGCAGCTTGATAACTATTTACTGAATGTTGTTTTTTTTTCCCTCTAACTTTGTAAACCTTCTCTGCAGTCTTTCAACCTTATTAATATCCTTCCTGCAATTAGGTGACCAAAACTGCACACAATACTCCAAATTTGGCCTCACCAATTTCTTATGCAACCTCACGAAAATATTCCAACTCTTATACTCAATACTTTGATTTATAAAGGCCAATGTTCCAAAAGCACTCTTTACGACCCTATCTACCTATGACGCCACTTTTAGGGAATGATGTATCTGTACTCCCAGATCCCTATGTTCTACTACATTCTTCAGTGTCCTACCATTTACCTTGTACATTCTACCTTTGTTTGTCCTTCCAAAGTGCAATGCCTCACACTTGTCTGCATTAAACTCCATCTGCCATTAAACTCTATCTGCCATCATCCATGTATCTGTCCAAGTTTTTCTTAAATGTTAAAAGTGAGCCTGCATTTACCACTTCATCTGGCAGCTTATTCCACACTCCCACCGCTCTGTGTGAAGAAGCCCCCCCCATATTCCCTTTAAACTTCCCCCTTCACCCTTAACCCATGTCCTCTAGTTTTTTCTTTCCTAGCCTCAGTGGAGAAAGCCTGCTTGCATCCACTCTATCTGTACCCATCATAATTTTATAAAACACTATCAAATCTCCCCTCATTAACCCCTCCACGACCTGGAGTTGTGGTTTTAATTACTAATAAAAGAAAAATCAGTAATGTATTGTATTTCTATAGTAATTAAACTACTTAACATTTCAGTCAGGGTAAGTATAAGAATAAAGGAATTATTATTCAGAGACTTATCACAGTGTGTCTAGAAGCATTAATTAATGTACAAGGTTGTAATTAGATTCTAAAAAATAAATTTTTTTCCTAAGACTTACAGTCTTGCATTTACGACTGCAATGAAGTTGCTGTGAAATTCCTCTTGTCGCCTCAGTCCAGCAACTGTTCAGGACAATGCACCTAACCATGTCTTTCAGAATGTGGGAGGAGACTGGAGCACCCGGAAAAACCCACCAGCCATGGGCAGAATGTGCAAACTCTACACAGACAGTGACCTACGCTGGGAATTGAACCCGAATCCCTGGCACTGTGAAGCAGTAGCGCTAACCACTGTGCTACCATGCCGCCAAGTATCTTAAGATGTTCTAGGAGATGGCCAGCAGAGAGACGGTGAAAGTTCAGCATAGTAAATGAATGGCTGTCTGGAAGATACATGGTACGTGGATGAGAGGAGTGTGGAGGGATATGGTCCAGGTGTAGGTCAGTGGGGCAAGGCAGAAAAATGGTTTGGCACAGCCAAGAAGGGCCAAAAGGCCTGTTTCTGTGCTGTAATGTTCTATGGTTCTTAGAGTAGCTTGTATAGGAGCCATTGGCGTTTGTGCCATTCTCAAACTGTAACTCAGCATTCTAAATCGCTGGGGGGAAACAACAGTTTTGTGGTGTGCAGACCAGGGCAGAATTGAGCAAACAACTTCGCAGAGGTACCAGCTAAGAATAGAAATGCAGTCATTAAAGGAGGCTCCATAGTTAACAACATGCCGTCTAAGATACTGTTAATCCTGGTAAATGGAAGGAGGTTCCATAGTTAGTGGCCAGACAGATAGTTCTGTGAGCCCTATGTTAATACATGATATTTTGCTTCCATTTGCCAGGATTAACAATACCATGGATGGCGTGGTGGTTAGCACTGTTGTCTCGCAGCTCCAAAAGACCTGGGTTTGATTGCCACCTTGTGTCACTATCTGTGTGGAGTTTGTACATTCTCCATATGTCTGTATGGGTTTCGTCTGGGTGCTCCAGTTTCCTCCCACAGTCCAAAGATGTACAGGTAAGGTTGATTGGCCATCCTAAATTGCCCCTTAGTGTGCTTGTATGCATAGCTTAGAGGAATTAGCAGGAAAAATATGTGGGGTTGCAGGTGGGATTGTTGTCCGTGAAGACTTGATGGGCTGAATGGTCTCCTTCTGCACTTTTGGGTTTCTGTGATAGAGAATATTTTACAGGGAATGGGATTGAGCCAGAAGGTGTGGTACACAATGTAGAAATGGCAAATAGAAGGAAGTTATTGAAGTTCTAGAGTAAGACTTTTAGGAGTTCGGATAAAGAACCTTGAAGGTAGTAATCTCTGCTAGCAAATGTTGAAACAGAAAAGTCAAGAGGACGGGAAGGACGGCTTCAAATTCTTGGGGCTAATCTTCATTTTGTAAGGCTTGCTTTGGTTTGCATTTTTACCCAGTTAAGTATTGGATAACAAAAGCCATAGTTTATTATTCCCAGTACAGACTCTTAATTCCATGCCCCTCTTCAGTTCTGATATTGAATCGTACTATCCATTATTTCCCAATCAAACCAAGTTGAACTGCCAAACCCATCAAAAATATCACCTGTTTCTATTCTCATAACATTGCCTGTTTCAAATCCTGCATTAGCTCGTATCCTGCTGAATTTTCATACTTAGCTTTGTTCGCTCCTGGCGGCCTTCCATTACTTCTAATCTTGAGGAAATCAAAAATTCCACTGCTTGTTTCCTGATCTCCCTCAGATCCTATTCAAATTCTACACTTACGCTGACTTATAATGACTCCTTTGAATTATTCAGTTTAAAATTTCCACCCTCATGTTTAAATAAACTTCATTGTCTTGACGTGTAAGCTAATCCAGCTGTAAAACCTTCCTGTGTCCCTGAAATTTTTTGATGTGTTGCTGATCTCTTGTGTGCTTACTCCTTCACACCATGACTTGTGGCCATGGATTCAACTCTCTTATTCCTCACTCTTCAAAATTCCAGTTATCTATTTTCCTGTATTGTTTAAAACATACCATTTCTGTTTTGATCACTCATGCTCATCTGCTTTGTATTGGGTTTATCAAATGACTACTTATGTGAAAAGCTGTGCAACATTTATCTATAGTAAATGCTGTATATAATTCTAATCTGGTGATTAGAGTCTTGACTACATAAGGTTCACCGATGCTCATGTGTCCCTTGTTACCAAGCGTTTGTACAGATAGTAGATGTGTAGGATAATGAATTTGTATGTCTTAATTACTAAGGGAAGTGTTTGAATTGTTATATTTTAATCATTAGCTGATTTGTCAAATAAATCAAACAATAATTTCTTTGTTGTAACTTCTGACTTTTCTTGCTGACTTTCTCTATTCAGAAACTCTCCTTCCCTGCCATCTGAGTTCTGATTCACTGCTCTTTTATTTCTGAGCAAATTACCAAATGTGACAACAGGAAGTAAATGATCACATTGTCACTTAGCAATCTGATGTCATGCACTTGAGTACAGAGAAAACTAATCACATTCAAATTACTGTAGATTCTGATTCCTCCTCCTCCTTGAAGTATATATCTGATTTAGTTTCATCAGCTTTACTTTCCTTATTGACTAAATTATAATATTTGCAAAATATTCACCCAGGTTCACCATGGATCAGGAACTGGCCAAGTGACTGTGTTCTGGGCTTAAAACAACTGGAAAATCCCACCACTGAGCAGATCAATTCTTCCTCATTTTCAGTGTTTACCTTTTGCTCTTCTCCTCATTATTATTCATTACTATACTTTACAGAAAATCATTGAGCTCGCACAGAAGGAAAACCGGAAAGATAGTTCCAAACTGCTGCTAAATCTGGTGATGGAGAAAGGATCTAAGGCCCGAAGAGCGATGTGGGAATCCTTTGTGCAAATGCGCAACTCTGTACCAAAGTTGGATAAAATATTGAAAGAAATACAGGAACTTGGTATGGTAAAATCACACAGTGATTTCAGATCACAATTTCAGATTCAAACACTGCAGTTATTGCAATACCATCTCATACATTTGATTTCATGACACATGAATTGATTTAAACAGGTCCTGATTTCGATATGAACATGAAGGGAAATGTATCCGAAATATCCAATCACCTGAAAGGTAAATGATGAAATGGAGATTTTAAACTGTATGTTTCACTTTTGAGAATCACTTGTTCAGTGATTGTCAGAATCTGAAAATCAGAACTGCAAAGGCTGAGACAACAGGATTAAATGTATTTTAGATTTGCCATAAACTCTCAAATGTTTTGCATAAAGTTATAATTCATACCATCTCTAAATATAGAGATTGCTATCACTTGTGAATTATTGTACACACTTGGCACAATCCTGAAATCCCATACACAAATGGCAGGGTCCTGATACTCTCTAAAATTCTACACACACCTTAGGATCCTTACTGAAATTCTTCTCTGCACAGCACATTCATGCCGTGGTCACAGCAAAGCATAGTGCCTTGGGCGAGATGTGAAGAATTAACTGCTTCCTTGGAAGCTATCTCAATATAGGCTTCCAGGGAAGAGTTGGAGAATTGTTATCCTTTTACAGCACAAAATAACTGGTCAGGAAATGTATCCAATCTCAAGAGTGTTCATCCATGAAGCAGTAGCCATGGAGAAAAGTAAAAGACGATGTTCATGGTAACTTCAAATTAATTGAGTAGTTTTCCAATGGATTTTAATAAGAAAGAGAACCTTCTTCTACCTCATTCTACTCTGAGAATAACCTTGTATTCACTTTTTAAATTATTTTTAAACTGACATGTTTGTACTTTCCCAAAGCTGCATTATCGGAATCACAGACCAAAACAAAATTAGAAAGTATGTTTATTAGTCGATCAGTTCCAATACACTGTAAATGTTTTTTGTCTGAATAGGATGTGATGAGGTGGATTAGAGTTCTTATACTCATGCTTATTACTGATCTGACAGGGCTGTTATAAAAATTATCCAATAGGACACTTTCTAAAAGGTTAAAAGCTGCACACAGTTGAGATTCGCCGACATTTGGGGATTCAGTATGTCAAGAACAGAAAAGAAGTAAAAGGTCTAATGGAATGCTGACCTTCATATCTAGAGGAGAGAATACAAGGGAATAGAATTCATGCTTCAGCTGTTCAAAAACCTGCTTAGATGAGAGCTGCAGGATGATGAGCAGGTCCTCGAGCACACACATTGTTTATATTGATCTCCAAATGAGTATAGTATAGATATGATAGCACTGATAAGACCTGAACTCTAAGACATTAATTATGAAAAGAGATTCCTCAGACCAGATTTCCAGTCCCTGGAATTTAAAAGTTGAAGAGGTGATTTGATCAAAGATTTTAAGGAGGACTGAAAGGGTAGATTGGAAAAAATAACTATTTCCTCTGGCTGTGGCATCGCGAACTGGGGTGCATAGCTGAAAGTTTAGAGATAGACCTTTGAGGGGGGAATTCGGGAAATATCTCTAATGTTGTGAATTCCATTAAAACATTCGAGTAGCAATGTCTTGACCACGTAAAATCCATTAAAACCTTATCCTTCCCTTAATCTTGTCTTCTATTATCTTAATTCACTGACTGTGGATACTGAAAATCTGCAACAGAAAGCAAATGTTGGAAACACTCAACAGGTCTGACGATATATTTCGCGAGAGAAAGAGAGTTAACTTATCTTTTGAAAGTGCGAATAAAGTCTTGTCCCATTACTGAATGCTGAAATAGACTTGGAAAATTGTTTTTATAACATAGTTAAACTGAGAGCCACTTTCTGTCTGTCTGTTTTAATTTAAGATGTTCAACAGAAACACAAGGAGACACTCCGGCTACAAACTGAAACACTGACAGTGAACACGATTCTAATGAAGGAGAAGGTTAAGATTTTCCAGCTGGTTGATCGGTACGCTGAGCTAACAGTTATTTCTGCTGTTCGAGATCGGACACTTGTCGAACATGAATTGCTGGCAAGAGGCCGAGACCATGAAGAATGGAGAAAGAAACATCTCCGGAGAGAACTAGAAAAAATCCGATTGGATCAGTTGTTCCACAGTAGCTTTTCCTGGAGAAAATCAGAAGCTGGGAATTCAGCAGCAGTGAGTGGGGTACCAGGAATTGGAAAAACAACAATGGTACAGAAGATTGTTTATGACTGGGCCATTGGAAAAATTTACCCACGCTTCCAATTTGTTTTCAGTTTTAAGTTCCGGGATTTGAACACTGTTAACTGCAGAATAAACCTGAGGAATCTAATCCTCAATTTCTATCCTTATTTTGGGAATACTCTGATTGAAGTCTGGAAGAACCCAGAGGGATTGCTGTTTATATTTGATGGTTTGGATGAATTCAAGGAAACTATCAATTTTTCTGGCAATGAGTCCATGTGCACAGGCCCCGAATGCTGGGGTGAAGTGTCTGACATTGTGTACGGTTTAATACAGCACAAACTGCTCCCAGGATGTTCAGTGCTAGTGACCACCCGCCCTACTGCATTACATTTATTGGAAAAGGCTACAATCAGTGTCTGGGCTGAAATCCTGGGTTTGGTTGGTGATGAACGCAAGCAATATTTCAACAAGTTTTTTGAAAATAAAGAAGTGGCAGCAGCTGTTTTCAAACATGTGGAGGAGAATGAGATCTTGTACACCATGTGCTACAACCCCTCCTACTGCTGGATCCTCGGTCTGTCACTGGGTCCCTTCTTTACACAAACAGGCAGGAAACATCATATTCCCAAGACCATCACCCAACTATATTCCTACTATATTTACAACATTTTGCAACACCATAGCCCAGAGATTGAAAACCCCTGTGATATATTTCTGAAGATTGGTGAGATGGCCTTCACAGGAGTCTCTGACAAGAAGATTCTGTTTAGAAATGGTGATTTGATCAACTACAATCTGCAACCTTCCCAGTTCCTGTCTGGGTTCCTGATGGAACTTTTTGAGAGACATGATTCTGTCCAGAGTGTAGTTTACACATTCCCACATCTCACCATCCAAGAGTTTGTAGCTGCACTCTTTCAATTTCTGATCCCAAATCCTGGGGACATTGGGAAACTCCTTAGGGAAGCCCACAGCAAAGAAGATGGGCGATTTGAAATATTTCTCCGTTTTGTTGCTGGTCTCTCCTCTTCACAGGCAGCTTGTCCTCTGGAGAAGTTCCTGGGTCCATTTGTTAAAAAAACAACCTGTCGAGTGATTGATTGGGTGATGGAGAAGGTTGAAGGACAGATTGGAAACACAAGAGGTGAAACTGGTAAAAGGAACCTCCTGAATACATTTCATTATTTGTTTGAATCTCAGAATAAAGCATTGGCTGAGAAGACAGTGGGATCTATGGAAACACTTTCATTTCGTGAATTGCGACTGACTCCAGTTGACTGTGCAGTCTTGTCTCAGACCATTGGACTCTGTGATACAATAAAATATCTCGATCTACAAAAGTGCTATATTCAGTGTGAAGGTCTCCAGCGGCTGGAACCCATTCTGCACAAATGCGAGGGACTGAGGTAACTGTTTGTTTACTTCGTAGCTAGTATTTCATTGTTTAAAGAGCATTTAAGAACATAAGAAATAGGAGCAGGAGTAGGCCATCTAGCCCTTCGAGCCTGCCCCGCCATTCAAAAAGATCATGGCTGATCTGTCGTGGCTCAGTTCCACCTTCCCGCCCTCTCCCCATAACCCTTAATCCCTTCTCTTATCAAAAACCCATCAACCCGCTTCTTAAAAATATTTAGCGAGGCAGCCTCCACCACTTCAACGGGCAGAGAATTCCAGAGATTCACCACTCTTTGAGTGAAGAAGTTCCTCCTCAACTCTGTTTTAAACCGCCTCCCCTTTATCTTGAGGCTGTGCCCCCTAGTCCTACTGTCTTTTTTGAGCGGGAAGAGTCTCTCCACCTCTATCCTATCCATCCCATTCATCATCTTATACGTCTCAATGAGATCTCCCCTCATTCTTCTAAACTCTAACGAGTACAAGCCTAGTTTATTCAGCCTCTCCTCATAGCTCCATCCCCTCAACTCTGGTATCAGCCTAGTAAACCTCTTCTGCACTCCCTCCAGGGCCAAAATATCCTTGCGCAGGTGTAGCGCCCAAAACTGCACACAGTACTCTAGCTGCGGCCTCACCAATGCCCTATACAGCTGCAGCAAGACCTCCCTACTTTTATATTCAATCCCCCTTGCTATGAAGGCCAGCATCCCATTCGCCTTCCTGACCACCTGCTGCACCTGCAAGCTGGGTTTTTGTGACTCATGCACAAGGACCCCGAGGTCCCTCTGCACCGTCGCCTGCTGCAGTTTTTCGCCCCGTAAGTAATAGTCCTTCCTACCATTCCTCCTACCAAAGTGGACCACCTCACACTTGCCAACATTAAATTCCATTTGCCATTTCCTGGCCCATTCACCCAACCTATCTAGATCCTTCTGCAGACTCTCCACACCCTCCGCACAATTTGCCTTTCCCCCAATCTTGGTGTCATCAGCAAATTTCGACACCCTGCACTCGGTTCCCTCCTCCAGATCATCTATATAAATGGTAAATAGCTGAGGCCCCAGCACCGACCCCTGGGGCACCCCACTAGTCACCAACCGCCAATCCGAATAGCACCCATTGACCCCCACTCTCTGCCTCCTATTTGAGAACCAATCCTCTATCCACGCTAACACCCTACCCCCAACTCCATGTCCCCTGACCTTCTGCAATAACCTCTTGTGAGGTACCTTGTCAAACGCCTTTTGAAAATCCAAAAAGACCACATACGATGAAACAAAATTAAAAAATACTTTCCAGGTCAAGCAAAAAGAGGCAGACTCAGAAAAGCTTCTCAAAAGAAGGATGTAAAATTACAAGGTGGAAAATAAGGCCTTTGCTAACAAGTTGTGGCTTACTTAGTGATGACTGAAGAGTATGAGCATAAAACTATGATGAAAAGAAACAGTAATATCTATTTACAAGAATGGAATATGGATATTCTAAACATAAGACACCAGAGCAGAAAAAAATGCTTTAGAAATTCTAATCCTAATTGAGCACAAACTGAGCTGTGCCGATCCCAAAGGAAAATAAGTCCCATATAACATCCTAAATGATGAGATGGTTTCTGGTGTGGAGACTGAAATATTTTTAATTTGATAATTGTATGGAAAGATGTTGTCAGGTCTAATTATTTTAAATTTCTCTTGGTTCTATTCATTACTTTTTCATTCATTCATATGTTAACAAAGAACAAAGCAGCCCGGGAAACAGGCCCTTGGGCCCAACGAGCCCGCACCACCATTTTAACATTGTCTCCCCTCCACCCATGACCCTTGTCTATGCTTATGGCATTCCACATTGAGGGAAGACTAATTTAGGGACAATTTGTTACACCATTACAATTTATTGTGGGTTTCATTAGATAGGCCAACATTTATTATCTATCCCTAATTGACCTAGAGAAGCTATGGAGAGATGCTTGAACTGCTGCAGTCCATGCATTGTACAAAAACCCACAGTGCTTTTAGGAAGGAAGCCCCAGGCTTTTGAATCAGTGACATTGAATGGATGATGATATATTTACAAGTCAGGATGGTATGAGGCTTGGAGGGAAGGTGGTGGTGTTCCCATGCATTTGCGGCTCTTGTTCTTCCGGATGGTAGAGGTCATGGTTTTGAAAAATGCTGTAGAAGGCATCTTCCTGAGTTGCTACTGTGCATCAGTTGTGGAGGGATTGACTAGTGAATGGGTGCCAATCAACTGAGCTGATTTGTCCTGGATGTATCAAACTTCGAGTGTTGTTGGAATTGCACTCTCTCAGGCAAGTAGAGTATTCCATTATGCTCCTGATTTGCACCTTGTAGATGATGGACAAACTTTGGGAAGTTGGGAGGTGAGTTATCTGCTACAGAATTTCAACTTCCAACATGCTTTTCATATGGTTGATCGGTTAAGTTACTGGTCAATGGTAACCCACAGAATGTTGATACTGAAGGTTACAATGAAGGAAATGTTTGAATCCTCTCTTGGTGGAGTTGGTCATTGCCTGTCGTTGCTAAGCTCAATCCTGAATTTGTCCAAGTCTTGCTACATCACTATTTGAGGAGTTGCAGATGGTGCTGAACATTTTTCATGAACATTCCAACTCCTGACATTGTGATAGATCATTGATGAAATATTTAAGATGTTGAGTCTGAGATACCACCTTGAGGAACTCTTCTGGTAATGACTTAGGATTGAGGTGTTTGACCTCAACAACCACAACTTTCTTTGTGCTATGTACGACCCAATCAGCTGATAGTTTTCTCTCTCAAAACTGGAGTCAAAGGTTTCAGTTTTGCTTGGTTTCCACGATGCCACGCTCAGTGAAGTGGTGCCTTAACATCGAAAGCAGTCACTCTCTCTCCTCCCCTCTTGAGTTCAACTCTTGCTACTATGTGGATGTAAGCTGTTCAATTCATTTGCCATCTCCTTATTTTCCGATATCAATTATCTAGACTCACTTTCTATAGGTGCAGAGCTCACATCGTTAACTTTGTTTTAAATATTCATAAAAACTCTTCATCTGTTTTTATATTTCTGGCTAGCTTTCTTTCATGCTTCCCCTCCTTATTAATCTTCTTGTCATCCTTTGATGTTCCTTATAGTCTGTCCAATCTTTTGACTTGTCTTTGAACATAAGAACATAAGAAATAGGAGCAGGAGTAGGCCATCTAGCCCTTCAAGCCTGCCCCGCCATTCAATAAGATCATGGCTGATCTGTCGTGGCTCAGTTCCACATTCCCGCCCTCTCCTCATAACCATAGACACACAGAGCGACCTGGGAGTGCAGGTTCACAAATCCATGAAGGTTTCATCACAAATGGAGAAGGTTGTTGGGAAGGCTTATGGGATGTTGGCCTTTATAAGAAAGGGCATAGAGTATAAAAGCTGCCGTCTAATGCTTCAGTTCTACAGAACGTTGGTTAGACCACATTTGGAGTACTGCATCCAGTTCTGGTCACCTTACTACCGGAAGGACGTGCAGTCTCTGGAAAGGGTGCAGAGGAGGTTTACCAGGATGTTGCCTGGCATGGGGGGACTGGGTTACGAGGAGAGGTTGAAGAAACTGGGACTATTCTCCTTGGAAAGACGGAGATTGAGAGGGGACATGATAGAAGTATATAAGATAATGAAGGGAATAGATAGAGTTAATAGTGAGAGACTGCTCCCTAGACTGGGTACGAACACGAGAGGTCATCATTTAAGGGTGAGGGGGGGGGAGGTATAATTTGGAGGTGAGAAGAAGGTTCTTTACGCAGAGAGTTGTGGGGGTCTGGAACGCGCTACCGAGTAGGGTGGTGGAGGCAGGAACATTGGACTCGTTTAAGATGCAGTTAGATAGGCACATGAGTGAAACGAGAATGGAGGGATATGGTAGGGGCTATTAAATAGGGTTAAACCTCAGGAGACACCGGAAAGGCAGGTGTAAGATTAATATTTTTGTCTTTATTCCACAGGTGGAGGTCCACCTCGTGTCAAACGAGGGGCATTCACACGGCGGGTCATGCGTGGGCTGCTCTTGGAAGTTCCAGGAGTGGCCTAGTACTTCATGTTGGTGTGTGTGCTTGATCCTGGACCGGTAGATGGGCGCCGCAACAGCTCAGTGACTAGCACTGCTGGCTGTGCAGGCACATGGATTTGGGCCTGTGTCTATGGGAGTTTACGCATTCTCCCTGTGGTTGCGTGGGTTTCCTCCGGGCGCTCCAGTTTCCTCCCACACCCCAAAGATGTGCTCTCAGGCTAATCGGTTTTTACCAAATTGACACAATTTCTTCCCTGAATCTGACTGAGTAGGGTTCCATTCATAGATATAGGTGTAGGGTGATGTGGCGCGGGCTCGTTGGGCCGAAGGGCCTGTTTCCCGTGCTGGGTTGTTCTTTGTTCTCTTTTTTAACCCTTAATCCCTTCTCTTATCAAAAACCCATCATAAGAACATAAGAAATAGGAGCAGGAGTAGGCCGTCTAGCCCTTCGAGCCTTCCCCGCCATTCAATAAGATCATGGCTGATCTGTCGTGGCTCAGTTCCACCTTCCCGCCCTCTCCCCATAACCCTTAATCCCTTCTCTTATCAAAAACCCATCAACCCGCTTCTTAAAAATATTTAGCGAGGCAGCCTCCACCACTTCAACGGGCAGAGAATTCCAGAGATTCACCACCCTTTGAGTGAAGAAGTTCCTCCTCAACTCTGTTCTAAACCGCCTCCCCTTTATCTTGAGGCTGTGCCCCCTAGTCCCACTGTCTTTTTTGAGCGGGAAGAGTCTCTCCACCTCTATCCTATCCATCCCATTCATCATCTTATAAATCTCAATGAGATCTCCCCTCATTCTTCTAAACTCTAACGAGTACAAGCCTAGTTTATTCAGCCTCTTCTCATAGCTCAATCCCCTCAACTCTGGTATCAGCCTAGTAAAAGATCATGGCTGATCTGTCGTGGCTCAGTTCCACCTTCCCGCCCTCTCCCCATAACCCTTAATCCCTTCTCTTATCAAAAACCCATCAACCCGCGTCTTAAAAATATTTAGCGAGGCAGCCTCCACCACTTCAACGGGTAGAGAATTCCAGAGATTCACCACCCTTTGAGTGAAGAAGTTCCTCCTCAACTCTGTTCTAAACCCCCCCCTTTATCTTGAGGCTGTGCCCCCTAGTCCTACAACTATGTGCTTCTCTTTAAGATCAATACAATATTTAATCTCTATTTAACCATGGATGATGGGTCAGTTCCCTGGACATTTTCTTACTTGTTGGAATGTACCTATTCTATGAATTTAAAATATTCCCTTAAAATATTTGTCACTGCGTCTGTTGACCTATTGTTGTACCTCTTAATTCTCAGATACTTTTGACCAGATTGCTTCCTCCAAGAGGGACAAAGGACAAACACAAGTAAAGGTTCAATAAGTTTATTTATAATAACACTATTAACCCTTAAATTACCCACATAAAACAAGAGGATACACCAGATTCATATATACTATCCGCAAAGATGGTTTGATTAAAACTGCAGACTCAATTCTGAGTCCTTCTGGTCCGTTATCACGAAGGTGAGCCTTGATGGCAGCTTCTTTCTTCTTTTTCTTCTCTGGTCAGTCTTCTGGATGGTCAAGGGTTGCCTCCTTCATCGAATCTTCGCTGCTGGTGTCTGAAAATATGTCCCCTTATTCCCTGGCTGCTTGCCTTTCAAGAAACTTTTCTGGCTTCTGGCCAATGAGGTCCCAGGAGGGGGTTCCAATACCCAGTGGGTTTCTTGATGTCTGCCTGACAGGACACAGTAAAAAGTCTGACAACACCAGGTTTTAGTCCAACTGATTTATTTGATAATATTCTCACAAGCAAGCAAGCTTTCGAGGGGGCTGCCTCTTCGTCTCTCCATTCACCTGACGAAGAGGCAGCCCCCTCGAAAGCTTGCTTGCTTGTGAGAATATTATCAAATAAATCGGTTGGACTAAAACCTGGTGTTGTCAGACTTTTTACTGTGTTTACGCCAGTCCAACGCCGGCATACCCACATCATGCCTGACAGGACACCAGGGTCCATCTCCAGGTGTCCATCTCCATGTTGTTGCTTACATGTAACCTGTTATCAGATTAAGCCAACTGCAGGAACTCGTGGTGACAAAGTCAGGCCCGATCTGGGTTTCTAACAATAGGCCGGTGCATTTCAATGGGGTGCGATGATCTCCTGCTAAGTATCAGTAGGGTGCAACGACCTTTGATGGGTGATTGAATCAGGCCCAGACATGTTTGTGTACTGTACAATTGGCCTGCCCAAGGTTTGACTGGGTTTGATTTTAATATGCCCAATTCTTTAATGTTTCTTCTATATGTTTCAATAAGATCCCCTCTCAGCCGCCTTCTTTCCAGTGAAAACAACCCCAAATCCCTCAGCCTCTCCTCATAGGACTTCTCCTCCATACCAGGCAACATCCTGGTAAACCTCCTCTGCACCTTCTCCAAAGCCTCCACATCCTTCCTGTAATGTGGGGACCAGAACTGCACACAGTACTCCAAGTGCGGCCGCACCAGAGTTGTGTACAGTTGCAACATGACGCTGCGACTCCTAAATTCAATCCCCCTACCAATAAACGCCAAGACACTGTATGCCTTCTTAATAACCTTATCTATTTGACTCCCAACTTTCAGGGATCTATGTACACATACACCTAGATCCCTCTGCTCATCCACACTATTCAAAGTCCTCCCGTTAGCCCTATACTCGACACATCTGTTATTCCTACCAAAGTGAATTACCTCACACTTCTCCGCATTAAACTCCATCCGCCACCTCTCGGCCCTGCTCTGCAACCTGTCTAAGTCTTCCTGCAAACTATGACACCCTTCATCACTATCTACCACACCTTCGACTTTGGTGTCATCAGCAAATTTACTAATCCACTCAACTATACCCTCATCCAGATCATTAATAAAAATTACAAACAGCAGTGGCCCCAAAACAGATCCCTGAGGCACACCACTCGTAACCGAACTCCATGATGAATATTTACCATCAACCACCACCCTCTGTCTCCTATCCACTAGCAGATTCCTGATCCAATTCCCTAGATCACCCCCAATCCCGTACATCTGCATTTTCTGCAGAAGCCTACCATGGTGAACCTTATCAAACGCCTTACTAAAATCCATATACACCACGTCCACTGCCTTACCCCCATCCACCTCTTTGGTCACTTTCTCAAAAAACTCAATAAGGTTAGTAAGGCACGACCTACCCGCCACAAAACCATGCTGACTATCTCCAATCAATTCATTACTCTCCAAGTAACTATAAATCCTGTCCCGAATAATTTTTTCTAGAACCTTGCCCACAACAGAAGTGACACTCACCGGTCTATAATTCCCGGGGAAGTCTCTGTTCCCCTTCTTAAACAATGGGACAACATTCGCTAACCTCCAATCTTCCGGTACTATACCAGAGGCCAACGACGACCTGAAGATCAGAGCCAGAGGCTCTGCAATCACTTCTCTTGCCTCCCAGAGAATCCTGGGGTAAATCCCATCCGGACCAGGGGACATATCTATTTTCAGACCCTCCAGAATATCTAGCACATCCTCCTTATCAACTGCAACACTGTCAGTTCTACTCCCCTGCAATCTAGTGTCCTCCTCAGCTATATCCATGTCCCCCTGCGTGAACACCGAAGAGAAATATTGGTTCAATGCCTCTCCAATCTCCTCTGGTTCCACACATAAGTTCTCTCTGCTGTCTCTAACTGGCCCTAATCTTGCCCTAACCAACCTTCTGTTCTTGACATACCTATAGAACACCTTAGGATTCTCCTTAACCCTATCAGCCAAAGTCTTCTCATGTCCTCTTTCAGCCCTTCTTAGCTCACTCTTCAACTCCCTCCTAGCCAATCTAAAGTTTTCTAGTGCACTACCCAAGCCCTCATGTCTCATCCGAACATAAGCCTCCTTTTTTCTCTTAACCAACGAGAAAACTTTTTTGGTGCACCACGGTTCCCTAGCCCTACCAATTCCTCCTTGCCTGACAGGGACACACCTATCACGGACTCGCAGTAGCTGCTCCTTGAAAAAACTCCACATTTCAGACGTTCCCAGTCCCTGTAATCTCCTAGTCCAACCTATGCTTCCTAATTCTCTCCTAATAGCCTCATAATTACCCTTGCCCCAGCTAAAACTACTGACCCGAGGTTCATGCCTATCCCTTTCCATCACTAAGATGAACATAACCGAATTGTGGTCACTATCACCAAAATGCACACCAACTTCCAAGTCTCGCACCTGGTCTGGCTTATTTCCCAGCACCAAATCCAATATAGCCTCACCTCTAGTTGGCCTATCTACATACTGAGTTAAAAAACTTCCTGCACGCATTGTACAAAAACTGACCCCTCTAACGAGCTAGAGCTATAACAATTCCAATCAATATTAGTAAAGTTAAAATCCCCCATAACAATTACCCTATTACTTTCACTCCTAACCAGGATCTTCTCCGCAATCCTTTCCTCAACCTCTCTAGAACTTTTAGGAGGTCTATAAAACTCCCAACAGAGTGACCTCTCCTCTCCTATTTCTAATCTCCGCCCATACTACCTCAACAGACACGTCCTCATCAAACTTCCTCTCTGACACTGTGATATAATCCCTGACCAATAATGCTACCCCTCCCCCCCTCCTACCTCCTTCTCTACTCCGACTAAAATATTTGAATCCCGGGACCTGCAGCAACCATTCCTGCCCCTGCTCTATCCATGTCTCTGAAATGGCCACAACATCGAAGTCCCAGGTACTGATCCACCCTGCAAGTTCATCCACTTTATTGCGAATACTCCTCGCATTAAAGTATACGCATTTCAAACCCTGCTCCACCCCACCCCTGCGATGCTGTGCATTGCAGTCCCCATCTGTGCCCCCCTCACTTTCAACCCCTCTACTCAGGATCCCACCCCCCCTCCGAATCAGTTTAAACCTCCCTGCATAGCCTTAGCAAATTTACCCCCCAGGATATTGGTCCCCCTCTGATTCAGGTGTAGACCATCCCTTTTATAGAGGTCCCACCTTCCCCAGAATGAGCCCCAATTGCTCAAGTACCTGAACCCCTCCCTCCTGCACCAACCCCTCAGCCACGAGTTCAAACTTTTCCTCTCTCTATTCCTCTCTAAACTATCCCGTGGCACAGGCAAGAGTCCGGAGATAACTACTCTATCAGACTTGGCCTTTAGCTTCCACCCCAACTCCATAAATCTGCTTAATATCCCCTTCCCTGGAATTCTCTGCCCGTTGAAGTGGTGGAGGCTGCCTCGCTAAATATTTTTAAGAAATGGGTTGATGGGTTTTTGATAAGAGAAGGGATTAAGGGTTATGGGGAGAGGGCGGGAAGGTGGAGCTGAGCCACGACAGATCAGCCATGATCTTATTGAATGGCGGGGCAGGCTCGAAGGGCTAGATGGCCGACTCCTGCTCCTATTTCTTATGTTCTTAACCTCCCTATGTCATGTGTCCCCACATGAACTTTAACTTGGGGTTATGTCTGGTTGATCTCCCTCTCCCTTAAGAGTCCTGAATACCCTTTCTGATCCATCCCGGACCCCAGCCCCTGGTAGGCAACACACCAGCCCTGAGTCCCTACCTTTCCTTCTAACTCTCTTATCTTTCCCTTTAACTGTGGAGTCCCCAATCACGAGGCCCAATCTTTTACAGCCCTTAACCACCTGAGCTTTCACACTAGGCTCACCCCCAGCATCCTGCTCCCTTTGGCTATCCCCAGTTGATTCCTCCTCAACTGTAGCCTCCAGGACCGAAAACCTATTTTGGAGGGGAACAGCCCCAGGGGATTGTCCCCCCGATTGCTTTTTTCCCCTCTTCCTGGCAGTGACCTAAGACTCATTTCTAGCAGTGACTATCTCCTTATAACTCCTATCGATGTCCGCCTCCGCCTCCCGAATTATGCAGAGTTCCTCTAACTCCATCTCCAGCTCCTTTACACGCTCCTCCAGAAGCTGCAATCTAACACACTTCCTACAAGTAAAATCACCTGAAACACTACTAGATTCCCTCACCACATACATCCCACAGGAGATGCAGCACACTGCTGAACTGCCATCCCTGAAGCAATTACCAGCAGAAAAATAAAAAATATAATTTAAAAAAATCTTCCCCCACACTTATAATTAGGTTAGAGGAGGTGGGAGGGTGGGATTCTCTACCAGTGTAGAGGATCGGGTATCCTCTCTACACTAATTTATAGCGTTAGGGGCCCGAGAAAAAAAAACTACAACTCAATTTACCTTCAGAATTTCCTGAACAGAAGCATGTTTCATCACGGTAGCTCACTCTAACACATTTTAGCTAGCACCAGGAGTTGTCGAGTGCACAAACAGTTAAACTGCCCCATCAAACTTCTCAGCTATTCTGCTTTTCCCTTCGTTGCTGAATCCTATTCTTGTGAGGACCTAACCCAAGTTATAGGGATATGATCAACATTTTCAAAGTAAAACTGCTGAATCAATGTCACTCCTAACTTGTTTTCTGAATGTTTAAAACTGTGTTTAAAGGCCCAAGAAGCCTGACTTCTTACCTTGAATTCCTTCTTTATCTTCTCCATTACCCTTTGCTCAAATTCAACAAAGCTTCCCCACAGGAAATCATCAACATGTATGATGAAAATATCAGCTAATCCTGCTCATGGTGCCAGTAGAAGATTGTGCCTCTAACTGAAGACAAACTGTTTTTAATAGGAGAGATCTCACAGAAAAATGCCATACTCTTGATGCATCATTCAATCTGTAAGCACACTTGTTCAACTTCCATAACCTACTTTGTACATCACTAGCTTCTTTGGATGGTTTCAAAACAAACCTGCCTTTGAAACTTTTCATCTTGTAAAAACAGACCTTCATGTCAATCAATTTACAGTCCCAGGAATATGATTCCAAAATAGCTAAGAAATTCTTAACTTTCCCTACAATGTGAGTCCTCCCTGATATCTTGATACCCTAACCTCTCTCCAAATCCACAGCCTACTAATCTCACTTTGGCCTCATACATAGCGAGTGGGAGTACCTTTTCTGTACAGATTCGCCGCTGAGATAAAGTTAGCTGTCCCCTATCAAGTACTTTATTATGTACTCCAAATTCCTTCTAACTTTCTAAATCTTTCTGGTTCGTTCCCTTTATTAGCTGATTTTCCAGTTTATTAGCAGCTACTAAAATCTCTGTCATGAGGAGTTTTACTTCCATCGAGAGTTCCTGTTTGCTAAACTACAGCCCCAACTTCCCTATCATCTGGACTGCTACTATATGACCTTTCTCTCATATCAACAGAACTTTGGAAGTTTGTGATTTTTATCTAACCACTTTCTGGTTCAGTGTCAGGACTAATACAACACTTTGGATTTCTACATCTTTACATTGCTTTCCCAACTCTTAGGTCTTGTCAATTGTCCTTCTTCCTGTACAGTGAGCCAGATTTTGTATTTACAGGGCCTTTTCCCTCTCTGCCCAATATACTGGCATCCTTCCACACATTGGTCCCTCTGGCATGAATGTTACCTTTGTGTCCACTTTAAGTAGTTGCCTTTTGAACAAATAGCATCTTACTGTGCCTCAGGATTACTTTGTTCATAGGTTGTCAACCTTGTGGCTACCATCCTCTGCTCCTTGTAACTATCCAGTGCATGCTTATGTGAGGTGCATGGTCTTTGTCCTGTTCCAGACCTGTAAATGTATGGTCAGTACAAATTAACTGCAAAGAACTCTTCACTCCTCATTACTTTGCTCGACACTTTCTACTGTTTTTCGACTTCCCTGTTACAATATACCATATCTCCTTGCCCAAATTGTCTTCCTGATAGCCTTAAGATGTCGTAGGGTTCACCAAATTCTGAAACCTCAGCTTTAATGAAAGCTTTCTTACTTTCATGTAAGACAGTCAGGTGAACAGAAAATGTCAGTCCTTTCTAGAGCAGGGGGAGCATTTGTTGGCACAGAAAGCAACTTTAGATTTCTTCCATATACCAACTGGTATGGACTGTACTGACCAAATATGTGCAAAGAATTTGTTGCATACACCGGCCATGCCAATGTCATGTGCAATTTACAATCTGGTTGGTCAATCAATATTTTATGTAAGATGTTGTCTATTATCTTGCGGTTTCTTTTGGAAAGACCATTACTAAATAGCCCCTTAGCTGCGGTGAGCCATAACTAAAATGTTTAGATTTTAGCACATTTCCTGAAATTCATTGGAAAATCTGACCCCCCCCCCCCCCCCAATTATCTGTCAGGAACGTCATTGGTGTTCCTAATCCAGTTCCCACCTATTTCTCCATGACGTTATCAACAACAGTCCTTTTTACTTTGTATTATGATGGATAGGCTACATTTGCTTTCCATATCTATGCAGTGTAGCAGACAAATACCCATATCCTTGTCCTAAACTTTCCAATATGTTGCCACTGCATCAGTAAACTTTCTTGTTAGTGGCAAACTCACTTCAGCATGTGGTGGTGTCTTGCAATATTTAATGCAGATTTTGCATTGTGCAAGTGATTTGTTCAATAAAATCCTTCTTTATCAAGCGCTCCCACATCACAAAGTACAGTTTTCAGCTTTTTGTGGTGCTGGATGCGCAAACTGTCTGTATAATTTCCAAATCACCTTCTTTTGCTCTAACAAATTCTTATTCTCTGCAGTTAACAAATGTTCATGAATCTTCTGGTGAGAAATCTCTGGCTTTCTTAGTGGCAAGTAGTAATGATCTAAAAAAGTAAAATGCACTCCCACACGTTTTGCAAACACTAAAGCTCGAACATTCTTCATATCCAGTTTCATTTGAACTGTCATCATTGCAGATTGACAACAATAGCGATATCTCGCAAGAGACTAGGTTAGTAGGTTTTGACTCAGTATGTAGATAGGCCGACTAGAGGTGAGGCTATATTGGATTTGGTGCTGGGTAATGAGCCAGACCAGGTGCTAGACTTGGAAGTTGGTGTGCATTTTGGGAATAGTGACCACAATTCGATTACGTTCACCTTAGTGATGGAAAGGGATAGGCATAAACCTCGGGTCAGTAGTTTCAGCTGGGGGAAGGGTAATTATGTGGCTATTAGGAGAGAATTAGGAAGCATTAGTTGGACTAGGAGATTACAGGGACTGGGAACATCCGAGATGTGGAGATTTTTCAAGGAGCAACTATTGCGGGTCTGTGATAGGTATATCCCTGTCAGGCAAGGAGGATTTGGTAGGCCCAGGGAACCGTGGTGCACTAAGAAAGTTGATTCGTTGGTTAGGAAGAAAAAGGAGGCTTATGTTCGGATGAGGCTTGAGGGCTCAGGTAGTGCATTAGAAAGTTTTAGATTGGCTAGGAGGGAGTTGAAGAGGGAGGTAAGAAGGGCTAAAAGAGGACATGAGATGACTTTGGCTGATAGGATTAAGGAGAACCCTAAGGCGTTTTACAGGTATGTCAAGAAAAGAAGGTTGGTTAGGGCAAGATTAGGGCCAGTTACAGACAGTAGAGGGAAGTTGTGTGTGGAACCGGAGGAGATTGGAGAGGCGTTGAACCAATATTTCTCTTCGGTGTTCACGCAAGGGGACATGAATGTAGCTGAGGAGGACACTGGGGTGCAGGGATGTAAAATAGATAGGGGAATGTGCTGGATATTTTAGAGGGTTTGAAAATAGATAAGTCCCCTGGTCCGGATGGGATTTACCCTAGGATTCTTTGGGAGGCAAGAGAGGTGATTGCGAAGCCTCTGGCTCTGATCTTCAGGTCGTCGTTGGTCTCTGGTACAGTACCGGAAGATTGGAGGACAGCAAATTTTGTCCCATTGTTTAAGAAGGGGAGAAGAGACTTCCCTGGGAATTATAGACCGGTGAGTCTTATTTCTGTTGTGGGTAAGGTTTTGGAAAGGATTATTAAAGACAGGATTTATAGTTATTTGGAGAGTAATGAGTTGATTAGAGACAGTCAGCATGGTTTTGTAGCGGGTAGGGCGTGCCTTACTAACCTTATCGAGTTCTTTGAGAAAGTGACCAAAGAGGTGGATAGGGGTAAGGCAGTTGATGTGGTGGATATGGATTTTAGCAAGGCGTTTGATAAGGTTCACCATGGTAGGCTTCTGCAGAAAATGCAGATGTATGGGATTGGGGGTGATCTAGGTAATTGGATCAGGACTTGGCTAGCAGATAGGAGACAGAGGGTGGTGGTTGATGGTAAATATTCGTCATGGAGTTCGGTTACGAGTGGTGTGCCTCAGGGATCTGTTTTGGGGCCACTGCTGTTTGTAATTTTTATTAATGATCTGAATGAGGGTATAGTTGGGTGGATTAGTAAGTTTGCTGATGACACCAAAGTCGGAGGTGTGGTAGATTGTGAGGAAGGGTGTCATAGTTTGCAGGGTGACTTAGAAAGGTTGCAGAGCTGGGCTGAGAGGTGGCGGATGGAGTTTAATGTGGAGAAGTGTAAGGTAATTCATTTCGGTAGGAATAACAGATGTGTTGAGTATAGGGCTAACGGGAGGACTTTGAATAGTGTGGAGGAGCAGAGGGATCTAGGTGTATGTGTGCATAGATCCCTGAAAGTTGGGAATCAAGTAGATACGGTTGTCAAGAAGGCATACGGTGTCTTGGCGTCCATTAGTAGGGGGATTGAATTTAGGAGTCGCAGCGTCATGATGCAACTGTACACAACTCTGGTGCGGCCGCACTTGGAGTTTTGTGTGCAGTTCTGGTCCCCACATTACAGGAAAGATGTAGAGGCTTTGGAGAGGGTGCAGAAGAGGTTTACCAGGATGTTGCCTGGTATGGAGGGGAGATCCTATGAGGAGAGACTGAGAGATTTGAGGTTGTTTTCACTGGAAAGAAGGCGGCTAAGAGGGGACCTTATTGAAACATATAAGATGATTAGAGGTTTAGACAGGGTAGATAGTGATAGCCTTTTTCCTAGGATGGAGAAAGCTAGCACGAGGGGGCACGACTTTAAATTAAGGGGGGGCAGTTATAGGACTGATGTCAGGGGTAGGTTCTTTACCCAGAGGGTGGTAAGGGACTGGAATGCCCTGCCAGCTGCAGTTGTTGATGCGCCTAGTTTGGGGGCGTTTAAGAGATCTGTGGATAGGTTTATGGACGAAAAGGGATTGGTTTAGGCTAGTGCGTCATTGTTTTGTAACTGGTCGGCGCAACATCGTGGGCCGAAGGGCCTGTTCTGCGCTGTAATGTTCTATGTAGTGCGAAACAGATGTATTACTGTGATCTTGCAAGAGAGGATGTTAATGTTTGTCATCGCCGAACCTGAAACATAGCTTTCATACTGCCTGACCTTCTACCAATTTTTCTTATCAAGAGACTCTGGATAGCAGCGCCCAAACTATACACTGTAGAAGTACAACCTGCACACAAGGATTAAGGTATCAATATGCTTGTCACTGGAGTCAAGCTCTGAAACTAGCTTGAATTATGACCATTTTCAAAACTCCTATAATTGACTCCATCTCTTTATTGGAATCTTAACTGATATTTGGTAGACTTTGAAGTTGAACCATCTTTGAACCCTCTATCACAAAAACAGAAAATGCTGGAAAGTCTCAGCAGACAAAGAGCCATTTAGACTTGAAACATTGGCTCTATTCTCTCCCCACAGATGCTGTCAGACCTGCTGAGATTTTCCAGCTTGCAGCATCCGCAGTGTTTCGCTTTCAATTGAATCTCCTGTCCTTTGTTTCACGGCATGGTCATTTGCATTTGTTAAGAAATGTTACTTAGTGCTGCCGTCATTTAACCTAAGTAAGATTCCCCCTTGGAATTGAGTCCTTTTAGTACCAGAAGACTCAACATGGGAAATGTGAGCATATTCCAGTAATTTAAACACTGATAAGGATTCCAGAGTTCCAAGTTCAAATTTGATAACATAAGAGCACAAGAAATAGGAGCAGGAATAGGCCATCTAGCCCTTCGAGCCTGCCCCGCCATTCAATAAGATCATGGCTGATCTGTCGTGGCTCAGTTCCACATTCCCGCCCTCTCCCCATAACCCTTAATCCCCTCTCATATCAAAAACCCATCAAACCAAGTCTTAAAAATATTTAGTGAGGTAACGTCCACCACTTCAACGGGCAGAGAATTCCAGAGATTCACTACCCTTTGAGTGAAGAAGTTCTTCCTCAACTCCGTTCTAAACCGCCCCCCCTTTATCTTGAGGCTGTGCCCCCGAGTCCTACTGTCCTTTCTGAGCGGGAAGAGTCTCTCCACCTCTATCCTATCCATCCCATTCATCATCTTATATGTCTCAATGAGATCTCCTCTCATTCTTTTAAACTCTGACGAGTACAAGCCTAGTTTATTCAGCCTCTCCTCATAGCTCAACCCCCTCAACTCCGGCATCAGCCTAGTAAACCTCTGCACTCCCTCCAGGGCCAAAATATCCTTGCGTAAGTACGGCGACCAAAACTGCACACAGTACTCTAGCTGCGGCCTCACCAATGCCCTATATAGCCGCAGCAAGACCTCCCTACTTTTATATTCAATCCCCCTCGCTATGAAGGCCAGCATCCCATTAGCCTTCCTGACCACCTGCTGCACCTGCAGGCTGGGTTTTTGTGACTCATGCACAAGGACCCCGAGGTCCCTCTGCACCGTTGCCTGCTGCAGTTTTTCGCCACGTAAGTAATAGTCCTTCCTACCATTATTCCTACCAAAGTGGACCACCTCGCACTTGCCAACATTAAATTCCATTTGCCAGTTCCTGGCACTTTTGCCCAGCCTATCTAGATCCTTCTGCAGACTCTCCACACCCTCCACACAATTTGCCTTTCCACCAATTTTGGTGTCATCTGCAAATTTTGACACCATACACTCGGTTCCCTCCTCCAGATCGTCTATATAAATGGTAAGTAGCTGAGGCCCCAGCATCGACCCCTGGGACACTCCACTAGTCACCAACCGCCAATCCGAATAGCACCCATTGACCCCCACTCTCTGCCTCCTATTTGACAACCAATCCTCTATCCACGCTAACACCCTACCCCCAACTCCATGCCCCCTTAACTTCTGCAATAACCTCTTGTGAGGTACCTTGTCAAACGCCTTCTGAAAATCAAGAAAGACTACATCCACCGGCTCTCCTCTATCCACCGCCCTAGACACATCCTCATAGAACTCCAATAAATTTGTCAGACATGACTTCCCTTTAACGAAACCGTGCTGCGTCTGCTCTATCAAGCAATTCCCCTCACGATACCTCGCTATTTCCTCCTTGATGATAGATTCTAACATTTTACCTACAACAGACGTTAAACTAACCGGCCTATAATTCCCTGCCTTTTGCCTGGCACCCTTCTTAAACAACGGCGTAACATTAGCCGTTTTCCAATCTTCCGGCACTTCCCCGGAATCCAGCGACGTTTGGAAAATAATCGCCAAGACATCCACTATCACCTCCGCCATTTCTTTCAGAACCCTCGGATGCATTCCATCCGGTCCTGGGGACTTGTCCACAATCAGTCCCTCCAGTCTGTCGAGCACCGCCTCCCTAGTAACAATAATGTCATTGAGCCCCTCCAGTCCTACCACCTTTCCATCGCTAACACCCAGCAAATTATTCACTTCCTCCTCCGTGAAGACCGAAACAAAAAAGTTATTCAAGACCTCAGCCATTTCCCCATCCCCTACCACTTAGCCCCCCTCATCCTCTAAGGGACCAACGTTCACCCTAGCCAGCCTCTTCCTTTTTATATATTTATAAAAACTCTTGCTATCCTTTTTTATATTAAGCGCTAGCCCAGCTTCATAGTTTCTCCTACCCTTCTTTATTAACTTCTTTGTCAATCTTTGTTGACATTTAAACCTCTCCCAATCCTCTTTTCGCCCACTTCTCTTAGCTACTCTAAACGCCTCTGCTTTTAATTTAACACTTTCCTTCACCTCCTTCGTTATCCACGGCTTATTACCTCTCCTCCTACGGTCCTTTTTAACCATCGGAATAAATTTCTGCTGAGCACCAAGAAAGATCTCCTTAAAGATCCTCCACTGATCCTCAGCAGACCTACCTTCCAACGCACTCCCCCAGTCAACATTCGCCAATTCTTCTCTCATCCTACCGTACTCCTCTCTGTTCAAACAAAGGATGCGTGTCCGTGAACCCACTTTCTCCTCCTCCATCTGCACCATAAACATCTATCAAAATCCATGATATATTCTTCCTCTTTCTGATATTCTGTTTTCCTAAAGCTATCCAAGATTGTCCAAGCTTCTTCTTAGGCTTACAATAGCTTTTTTTTGGTAAAACATCTCCAATAACAGACAGAAGGTTCAATCCACTTCTTTATTCAAATCTGCAACTTTCCACTGTGAAAATACCTCATTTTTTGGCTGGGAACGATTATGCTAATGCTATACCTTATTTCTTGCAGGAGATAGAAGTAACATTCCCACATTTAAACATCATCCTTCTGTTGCCGATATGGTTTAGAATCAGAAAATGTTGATGGATAATCAAAGCTTGCAACTTTGTACTGTCCTTCTCCCATTATGTAACTGAAGTTGTAAGCAACAGTTCACCTTTCCCTTAGAGTATTGGAACAAAAAGCACTCGCATCGAATAAAGTCCCTATAGTGAAGCAGTAGCTCATTCGGCCCATTGAGACTGTACTGACTCTCTGACAGCTTATTAGCCAGGTCCTATCCCCTAACTCTGCACAGCCACCATGGCTAATCCATCTAACCATGAATCTTGAGACACTAAGGGGAAGTTTAGCATGGCCAATTAGCCTAACCTGCACACCTTTTGGACCGGGAGGAAACCGGAGTACCTGGAGGAATTCCACACCGACATGGGGAGAATATGCAAATTCCACACAGTCACCCGAGGCCAGAATTGAACTCAGGTTCCTGGCACTGAGAGTCAGAAGTTATAACCACTCTGCCACCATATCATATACATCAATCAGTCACCAAATCTAAAGCTTGTCCTCGGCTATCATTGTTACTCACAATAAGTGGTTGTGGTGGATGAATCATTAGGTATGGATATGATCAGTGCAACTTGTGGGCCAAAGGGCCTGTTTGTGCTGTAGTTCTATGTTCTATTTCAGACTGGTCTTTAGGTTTAAGTTGTTTTATTATAAGCCACTTCCTCCGTATTGCTAGCAAACAAGGAGTTCCACACGTAATGTTGCAGCTGCCCCTACTTATAGTACAATCAATGTCATGTGTGTAACTAGCAATTCAATTTTCTTCACAAAGTAATCGCAATACTGTTCTATTGACAGTGACATCTTTGATCTGCTTGATAGCTACAGTCGTAAAATCATAAAATCCCACCGTGCAGAAGTAGGCATATAACACCACATATTTACCCCACTAAGCTCCCTGACATTAAGAAGCAATTTAGCATGGCCAATTAATCTAACCCACACAGTATTTTTATATTGCTGGTCAAGTTTGATTTCTGCTCATTGATAATCACCCCTTAGGATTGTAATAGTAGCAGATTATGCGATGGTAATGCCATTAATTGTCGCGGGGTCATGGTTGTAATCTCTCTTGTTGAAGGTGGTCATTTCGTGGCACTTGTGTGATGCAGATGTTATTTGCTGAAGCCTGCACATTGTCCAGGTGTTGCTGCATTTGGACATGAACTGCTTCAGTATCTGAATAGTGCTGAATATTTTGCAGTCATCTGCAAAAATACCCACTTCTGACCTTATGATGCAAGGAAGATCATTGATGAAGCAGCTGAAAATGGTTGGGCCTGGAACACTACCCTGAGGAACACCAGCAGTGAAGTTGTGGAGCCGAGGTGATTGACCTCCAACCATCACAATCATCCTCCTTTGTGCCAAGTATGACTCCAGCCAGTGGAGAGTTCCCCCATGGTTCCCATTGACTCCAGTTTTCTATAGTTCCTTGATGCCATACTCTGTCAAATATTGCCTTGATGTCAAGGGTAGTCACCCTCACCTCTGAAATTCAGTTCTTTTGTCCCTGTTTGAACCAAGGATGTAATGAGGTCAAGAGGTGAGTGATCCTGGCGGAACTCAAACTTAGCGTCTGCCAGCAGGATTTTGTTGAGTAAGTGCTGCTTGATAGCACTGTTGACAACCCCTTCCATCATTTTACTGATGATCAAGAGTAGACTAATTGGGAGGCAGTTGGTCAGGTTGGATTTGTCCTGTTGTTTCTTGTGTACTGGACATACTTGAGCAATTTTCCACATTGTAGGATAGATGCCAGTGTTAAGTTGCACAAACACAAGTCTTCAGGACTATTGTCAGGAATATTGTCAGGGTTCATATACTTTGCAGAATCCAGTGTCTTCAGCTATTTCTTGATAGTATGTGGAGTGAATCAAATTAGCCGAAGACTTAAATCTGTGATGCCAGGAACCTTTGGAGGAGGTTGAGATGGATCTTCCATTCCGCATTTTTGGCTGAAGATTGTTGTGAATGCTTTGGCCTTATATTTAGCACAATATGCTGGTCTCCTTCTGTTGTGGGCAAGGTTTTAGAAAAAATTATTCAGATAGGATTTATAGTTATTTGGAGAGTAATGAATTGATTGGAGTTAGTCAGCATGGTTATGTGGCGGGTAGGTCGTGCCTTATTAACCTTATTGAGTTTTTTGAGAAAGTGACCAAAGAGGTGGATGGGGGTAAGGCAGTGGACGTGGTGTATATGGATTTTAGTAAGGCGTTTGATAAGGTTCACCATGGTAGGCTTCTGCAGAAAATGCAGATGTATGGGATTGGGGGTGATCTAGGTAATTGCAGGAAGACTTAGACAGGTTGCAGAGCTGGGCCGAGAGGTGGCGGATGGAGTTTAATGCAGAGAAGTGTGAGGTAATTCACTTCGGTAGGAATAACAGATGTGTCCAGTATAGGGCTAACGGGAGGACTTTGACTAGTGTGGATGAGCAGAGGGATCTAGGTGTATGTGTACATAGATCCCTGAAAGTTGGGAGTCAAGTAGATAAGGTTGTTAAGGCATACGGTGTCTTGGCGTTTATTGGTTGGGGGATTGAATTTAGGAGTCGCAGCGTCATGTTGCAACTGTACACAACTCTGGTGCAGCCGCACTTGGAGTACTGTGTACAGGAGTACAGGAAGGATGTGGAGGCTTTGGAGAAGGTGCAGAGGAGGTTTACCAGGATGTTGCCTGGTATGGAGGGGAGGTCCTATGAGGAGAGGCTGAGGGATTTGGAGTTGTTTTCGCTGGAAAGAAGGCGGCTAAGAGGGGATCTTATTGAAACATATAAGATGATTAGAGGTTTAGATAGGGTGGATAGTAATAGCCTTTTTCCTCTGATGGAGAAATCTAGCACGAGGGGGCATGGCTTTAAATTAGGGGGTGGTAGTTATAGGATGGATGTCAGGGGTAGGTTCTTTACCCAGAGGGTGGTGAGGGATTGGAATGCCCTGCCTGCTGCAGTTGTAAATGCGCCTAGTTTGGGGGCATTTAAGAGATCCGTGGATAGGTTTATGGACAAAAAGGGATTGGTTTAGGTTAGTGGGTCATTGTTTTTGTAACTGGTCAGCGCAACATCGTGGGCCGAAGGGCCTGTTCTGCGCTGTAATGTTCTATGTTCCTTGATCATTGAGAATGGGGATTTTTGTAGACCCAGTTGTTTAATTGTCCATCATCATTCATGACTGAATGTGGCAAGACTGCAGAGCTTAGTGATTTGTTGATTGTGGGATCGCTTAGCTCTGTCAGTCACTTGCTACTTTTGCTTCTTGGCATGCAAGTAGTCCCATATTGTAGCTTCACCAGTTGATTTTTAGATACGCTTGGTGTTCCTCATGGTGTGCCTTCCTTCACTGAACCAGATTGATCCCCAGGCTTGATGGTAATGGTCAGTTGGGGGATGTGCCTGGCTATAAGTTTACAGATTGTGGTTGAATATGGTTCTGCTGCAGCTGATGGTCCACAGTGCCTGGATGCTCAGTCTTGAGTTACTAGATCTGTTCGATGTCTATTCCATTTAGCATGGTGGTAGTGCAACATAACATGATGCCATCGGCCATCCTTAATGTGGTCTAATTAACTTTGTTCTCAATTGTATATTTTGTTTTTGTTTTTATTTATTTATTAATCTTCCACCAGTTGCTGGACTATTTTGAACCTGGAAAATAGAATAAATTTTAATCACTTACTACATAATCACCAAACGACTAGCCTTTTCTCCTGTAGCAGAATAAGACCACTTCCTGAAAGCTGAGATAGATACAGAGACTAAGCAAACGAGTACCTCTTTCTCTTCTTTCCCATCTCCCTTAATTACCCAGCTCAGCACTCTATTCAAGGTTGCACTTAAACATGCTTGATGGGATGGGATTTACCCTAGGATTCTTTGGGAGGCAAGAGAGGTGATTGCGAAGCCTCTGGCTCTGATCTTCAGGTCGTCGTTGGTCTCTGGTATAGTACCGGAAGATTGGAGGACAGCAAATGTTGTCCCATTGTTTAAGAAGGGGAGAAGGGACTTCCCTGGGAATTATAGACCGGTGAGTCTTACTTCTGTGGTGGGTAAGGTTTTGGAAAGGATTATTAGAGACAGGATTTATAGTTATTTGGAGAGTAATGAGTTGATTAGAGACAGTCAGCATGGTTTTGTAGCGGGTAGGTCGTGCCTTACTAACCTTATCGAGTTCTTTGAGAAAGTGACCAAAGAGGTGGATAGGGGTAAGGTAGTTGATGTGGTGTATATGGATTTTAGCAAGGCGTTTGATAAGGCTCACCATGGTAGGCTTCTGCAGAAAATGCAGATGTATGGGATTGGGGGTGATCTAGGTAATTGGATCAGGAATTGGCTAGCAGATAGGAGACAGAGGGTGATGGTTGATGGTAAATATTCGTCATGGAGTTCGGTTACGAGTGGTGTGCCTCAGGGATCTGTTTTGGGGCCACTGCTGTTTATAATTTTTATTAATGATCTGGATGAGGGTATAGTTGGGTGGATTAGTAAATTTGCTGATGACACCAAAGTCGGAGGTGTGGTAGATTGTGAGGAAGGGTGTCATAGTTTGCAGGGTGACTTAGAAAGGTTGCAGAGCTAGGCTGTGAGGTGGTGGATGGAGTTTAATGTGGAGAAGTGTGAGGTATTTCATTTCGGTAGGAATAACAGATGTGTTGAGTATAGGGCTAACGGGAGGACTTTGAATAGTGTGGAGGAGCAGAGGGATCTAGGTGTATGTGTACATAGATCCCTGAAAGTTGGGAATCAAGTAGACAAGGTTGTTAAGAAGGCATACGGTGTCTTGGCGTTTATTGGTAGGGGGATTGAATTTAGGAGTCGCAGCGTCATGATGCAACTGTATACAACTCCGGTGCGGCCACACTTGGAGTTTTGTGTGCAGTTCTGGTCCCCACATTACAGGAAGGATGTAGAGGCTTTGGAGAGGGTACAGAGGAGGTTTACCAGGATGTTGCCTGGTATGGAGGGGAGATCCTATGAGGAGAGACTGAGAGATTTGGGGTTGTTTTCGCTGGAAAGAAGGCGGCTAAGAGGGGATCTCATTGAAACATATAAGATGATTAGAGGTTTAGACAGGGTAGATAGTGATAGCCTTTTTCCTAGGATGGAGAAAGCTAGCACGAGGGGGCACGACTTTAAATTAAGGGGGGGTAGTTATAGGACTGATATCAGGGGTAGGTTCTTTACGCAGAGGGTGGTGAGGGACTGGAATGCCCTGCCAGCTGCAGTTGTAAATGCACCTAGTTTGGGGGCGTTTAAGAGATCTGTGGATAGGTTTATGGATGAAAAGGGATTGGTTTAGGCTAGTGGGTCATTGTTTTGTAACTGGTCGGCGCAACATCGTGGGCCGAAGGGCCTGTTCTGCGCTGTAATGTTCTATGTTCTATGATGGTTTCTCTGACATCTCTCTTTTCCCTGGAGGCTTTGGAAAAAATAAACAGATCTTGCACTCAGGACAACCAGCAACCTCAGTCATGGCTGCCATGTGATTCTAAATGAGTCCACATTTTATCTGACCCTCCACCATTCAAAGCGAAGAGAAGACCCATCTCCAAGCAATTCATGGCATCCCCACAGAAAAATCTTCACTTTTTTCAGTTTCCCACCAGTGGTGGCTTTCTACCCTGAAAATAAACTCAATTCCTGTTTCTTGTTTCCAAGGTGAAAATTTAGCTCATTTTAATATAATTCTCATCTTCCCTGTTTAGGTTGAGTTGCAATGATCTGGGAGATTCAGGAGTGAAACGACTATGTGTGGCTCTGACAAATTCGGACTGTAAAATACGGAAACTGGAGTGAGTACCAGACTATGAAATTGTTAATCATAACTGAATATTTGGCACAGTAAATTATCAGTATCAGCAATAGTGTAAGTAATAAACACTACACATTATTATTACTATGGGTATTAATATTGTCAATAAGATCATGATTTACACTTAATTCCTGTCATGTTTCTCTCTCTCTGATCTCCAGTCTGGATAGTAACAGCCTGACACATTTTCACTTCCCTCTCTGTATGAACTGGTCACAAATGGGTTTGAATATGAATTATAATCAACCGAGAGATTCAGGAGTGATACATTTAAATAGTAATCTCAAATTAGTCTCAGTAACATGCGTCAGAATAAAAAGATGGACAAAACAATTAAATGTTTATTCAGTTATACATGTTCAATTTAGTTGAATTTTCATTCCGATTATAGATATTTAACTTTGCAAGCTTGCTTAAAAATAGAAAACTGCTCTATAAGGCAGTTAACAAACTACATTAATTGCTCATGAGTTGTGTCCCAGAGATCCTCCCACAAGTTTGTGTTCAGTGAAGCTTCATGTTTGCTGAGATGACCCTATTCTTACATGAAAGTATCTCTTATGTAACTCCGTATGCTGACAAATGTAATCTATATTAAAAGCAACAGATTATTCAAATGCCAAATCAAAACACAAAACAGGAATTGTTTAAAAAAATCTTTATCCAATTTGTTCATACCTTACAATGGCAGACCTTGTAAAAGGCTGGAACTTTGCATTGAAAGATGCACAGTATTCCATGATTTGGGGCTGTTGCGTAGTCTGATTGCACTTTGGGTTAAAGTGGTCATATAACCAGTTTGGACAAGCTCAGTTAATCTAGAGTTACCAGGGTGGAATTTCAGCTCATCACAGGCTTATTCTGTGGGAATTATTATTCTCAAAGCAAAACTGTTTGAAAAATTTTGACCTGTGTCAATTTTATTGTATGAAAATGAATAAACTATCAGAGTCTGTGACTTTAATGAACTCAGTTGTAAAATACAGAAACTGAGTTTGTGCTTATGATAATTGGAGGTCTATCATTTAGTATCTGTCATAGTGCTCTTAGGACAAGTGAATAAAAGCTAAGTCAAAGAGGAAGATTTTAAGGAGCATCTCAAAGAGAAGGGAGCAATCGAGGCAGAAAGAATTGGGAAGGGAATTCCAGTCTTTACACCCCAGGAGTCATGGCCTGGTTTAGTTGCCATGGCAATAATCGCAGTACAGAATAGTCTTAACTGTGTTATTATTAATAATGGACAGTGTTTTTAATAACATGCATACTGATATTCATGGAAGTGTTAGTATTTTTATTAAAAGTCCATTCATAATACACTCATAATAAGCTTGGCAGCAAAGTTGAAGGCAATGAAATAGAAGGGACACTGTTAGTATCGATAGATCTGGGACTAGCACTGCTGGCTATGCAGGCACATGGATTTGGGCCTGTGTCTGTGGGAGTTTGCGCATTCTCCCTGTGGTTGCGTGGGTTTCCTCCGGGCACCCCGGTTTCCTCCCACACCCCAAAAATGTGCTCTCAGGCTAATTGGTTTTTACCAAATTGACACTATTTCTTCCCTGAATCTGACTGAGTAGGGTTCCATTCATAGATATGCAGGGTAGAATAGGTGTAGGGTGATGTGGCGGTGCGGGCTCGTTGGGCCGAAGGGCCTGTTTCCTGTGCTGGATTGTTCTTTGTTCTTTGTTCTAGATAATGGTCTGATTGACAGGAAGCAGACAGTTAGTGGTTTTTCAAATAGAGGAAGCATGCAGTGGGGTCCCCAACAATCAATCTGATACAGTATCAGTGCTATCTTTTTATGTATATTAATGACTTGGATGTATCGAAAGATCAGGTGCCAACCTGGTGAAATTACCAAGCAATTTGCAGAACAAATAGTGGAAGCAGCACGTAAAGAGGTAAATTCATGAATCAGTTCAAGGATCTACAGTCTGAACATATCCAGTGTTAAATTCTGCCATCCTTAACTGGTCTGGCCTACATGTGAATCCAGATAGACAGAAATGTAGTTAACACTCCAATGCGTTCTGGAATGCTACTTTGCTCTGGCAAGCTACTTTTGTTGTATCGATCCACTGTAGAAAATTGGGCAAGGAATGATACCAAATGAAGTCATCAGCAACAATCTGGGCATCTGAAGCGGCAAATTCAACCCTGTTGAAACTGCAAAGTCCTTGCTACTTCTGCAGGCTTGTGCCAAATTTGGGAGAGCTGTCTCACAGACTAGTTAAGCAGAGTCATGTGGTGGTTTGGAATTAGTTGCTCTGGAAGTCCTCAACTTCAGTTCCAGAGCCCATGCAGTTTCATGGCATCAGGTCAAACATGGGCCCTGCTGACTACCATGTGCCATCCCCTCTTCAACTGATGAATCAGTACTTCTCCATGTTGAACACCACCTAAAGGAATCATTGAGGATGGCACATGTTGAAAATGTTCTCTGATTGGGGGATTTGAGTTTCCATCACCAGGAGTGTCTCAGTAGCAACACAAGGCAGAACTGACCAAGCCCCAAAGGACAGAGTGCAACATGTGGTGAGGGAACTAACAAGGGAATATCATATTTAGTCTCATCGTCACTGTTAGGGAGAAAAATAGCTATTTGGCTATCTTTCACTCACAAGAAAATTGGACAAAGACTCCTGAAGTTTCAGACAGTACCTTCTATTATGAGCTAGAGAATGGGCCGGCCCCAGTGCTCCAACTAGTGGTTTACCACAGAGATCCACAATGCAGGGATTAAATACACTTGTAGTTAAGATCCAGTTGCAATTACATATGTATTTTGCACTGGAGTTATATCTATATCCACACACGGCTATTGATTAGGGTTACATCATGTACGCATCATTGAATCCCTACATTACGAGAGGGGCCATTCGGCCCATTGAGTCTGCACGGACCACAATCGCACCCAGGCCCCATTCCCATATCCCCACATATTTACCTTGCCAATGCCCTGATACTAGGATCAATTTAGAATGGCCAATCAACTTAACCTGCAAATCTTGGACTGTAGGAGGAAACCAGAGCACCTGAGGAAACTCGCACAGATACAAGAGAATATGCAAATTCCACACAGTTACCATAGGCTGGAATTGAACCCGGGTAATGGTGCTGTGAGGCAGCAGTGCTAGCCAGTATGCCACTGTTCCGCCCTTAAGGCAGGATGGTATAGTTGACCAATTAAAACATGGTGCTTACATCAACCTAATTATAATTTCTACCCAATTATGAAGTTATCTTTCTAATCAATGTTTCACCAACTCCCCTGTCCCATTGTCTCTTGTTGGTACGGCAACTTGTTAAGACCCAGGTCAGAAATTCCAAGGTGTTTTATGAAGGTTGCCTAGATCTTAACTTCTTACATATGAATTTAGCACAGGTGAGCATATGGGGTTTTGCTCCAAGTATGATTCAAGTGACTCACTAGGAAGCTTTTATCAAACATAGTTCATTTAAGAACACAGTTAAAATATAAATGATTTAGCATAACTTTTGTCAACCAGAAGAATCAAATGTGATCATTTAAACCTGGCTATCCATGATGTTCTAAGTTAAACAACACCCCACAAACATGCACTTCCTTCGAGGCTGGACACAAAAAAAACATGCTCGTGTGATTCTGGATTTTGCAGATCTTTAATGTCTGCTATGAACTGGTCCTTTGAATGTTGGAATAAAATTCTGAGACTTTCTAGTCATGGAATTATCCAAAAAAACTTATGAAGACAGGCAGAGACACTGCCTGCTTTTATCAGCTTCTGATATGAAGATGCCTGTGTTGGACTGGGATAAACACAGTAAGAAATCTCACAACACCAGGTTAAAGTCCAACATGTTCCTTTGGTAGCAAACACCACTAGCTTCTGGAGCGCTGCCCCTTCGTCAGGTAAGTGGGAGTTCTGTTCACATATGCCCTGTTTGTGAACACAGCATGGGGAATGCAAGATCTTTAATAACCTGGGAATCCCCTACTGCACATCATGTAGGGGTATTTTAGCTCTCCCAATTCTAACTAATCCATCTGGGGAAGCTTTACCATGTTTGGACATTAGATAGATTTCATCCATACAGCACTGGCTTGTCAAGACCAGGCTTTGTGACATTTCATAAATATCTCTGTAAACCCGATATTTGAATATTATATCCGTTTAATACCTAAATTGCCCTTGTGATGATACTGTGTATTTGAGTCATGTTTCTGTGCAGGATTTTTTCGAACAGTCTGTTCTAACACCAGTGCTGCTTGGTCTGTAACTGGCAGCCTCTGTTACTGCAGCAGCATAATTGATTTTAATTACTACAATGTTTGTTTTAATCTGGACTACTGCAAGGTTATTATTTTAATGGAGTTTTTCAGAGTGGGAATTGATTAGGCTGACTGGAGAGGCCTAGGTTTAGAGAGAAACCCAATTCAGTTTGCTGCTTGGGATATTTCCAGAGAAGTCACTTTCTCTGTCTCTTTTTCTCTCTGGATTTTGAGACTAGGATCCATCAGAAAATGAGTCTTTTTCTGAGGTTATGCTATTTGAGGGTAGATCTTTTCTTTGGAGGCTGCTATATGAGAGTCCAGAGGAGTTAAAAGGGGTTAAAAGTCTGGAAATGTAGCATACGTGTATGCATATCTGTACTGTGCTGATTCTGAAGAGGCATTTAAATCTATGAAGATACTACTTACATTGGAGCTAAAAAGATGGATAGCTGTTAAGAATTATACTTATAATATTAAAGTATTTTAACTGGTAAAAGTTATGCTAATTATTTTGTTTTTGTTTTTATAAAAGCTTCCTATTGGATCAATTAAACCATACTGGGAGTAAAACGTCTTGCGCTTGCCATAATGCCAAAATCAAACAAAGTTGGGGTCTGGACTAATTTCATAATATACCTTGCAGTTTCTGATCTGGTCCCCAGCACTAACTGAATCTTTTTCATCCCTTGAATCCCTTCTTGGAGAGTGTTACAAACAGGCTGCCCCTTTTTAAATCTATCTCAGATCTCCACCCATGGAGGAATCTATAATACTAGGTTCCAACACTATTCTCCCATCCCCTTCTTTCTCAGACCTCCCATAACCTGGATCAGTGATTCAGAATAGCTTACCTGATCTCTCTAAGGACACAAACTATATGCTGTCATATATCCTCCCCACAATAGCGCAATTCTGTCCACTGACTGGTGAAAATTACTTGTTGTGAAATCCAGACATTAGTTTTCTTGGTTCATTGTCCTGTTCCACCATTTGGTAGCTGAAAATACCGTCCGTGATGCAGTTAAGTGCTTTTCCTCAAGTTCACTGATGCCTCATGATTCCATAAATGCTACCAGAATGAATAGGAATCTTGAAAATATTAATGTTCACATTTAATTAGCTCCCATAAATTTGCATTTATAAATTAAAATAGACATACATATAAATCACAGATACAGAAGTCTTAAAACTGTAAAGTTCAGATTGAATCATTGACAAACTTGAAATGACTATAGCTTTGTTCAAACCTACAATTCAATCTTTTGAATTTGAAAACCATCTAAATTTCTTTTGGCTAGATAGTCATTTGTTAAGTTTTAACTTTAATTGATTAAGTAATCACAACCATGCCCTATTTACTCCATACCTTTGTTCCTTGGTTACTATGGTGACCTGAACTGCAGCTTCCTCTCTCCATATACTTCGGATGTATTTGTTTGCTGTAAGTACAGATAAGCCATAGTCGCTGTCTCAGCTGTTTATCACCTATTCAAGACTTCCAATACTTTTTACTGCACAGTTCATTTTGTCAATTAATTTAGAATGTGTTTCTGGGTGAAGCAGAATGATTTTATTCCATTTCCCCATTGAGTAACTAACTCAAGTTCTGCCTTCGTAGAATCACCTTTTTCTTGGTTTTGACATGTCTACCTGGACACTTATAGAAAGTAAATAAAATATCTAAAAAGTTTGTGCTGATTCAAGGCGCTTTCCTTGCAGGAATCTTCACCAAGGTACTTGTTTCCCCACACCCGCTCAGGGAGAGTTAGTGACTAACTGCACTCTATTCCCTCAGAAGCATGGCTTCACAGTACATACTTCATTATCTCCTGCCCTCTAAAGCAAAAACCCTTTTTAGTGAGAGAGTAAAGAATATTAGAGGGCAAGCTACATTCCAGCATGCCTTTCAGATTGTTCCTCATCTGGAGCTCAGGTGACCAGTGATGTGACATACAGCCATCAGGTTTTATACTGATTTGAGGCTCTTCTCTGCCCATCCATTCAACCATTCACTCACTCAGCATCCTGACCCATCTCACAAACAGTAATTGTGTGCCCTTCCTCCAGATCTCCCAGAAAGGCTGACGTACCGCTGACAGCCTGCTGCTGCTGCTGCTTGGGAATTGCAAGTACTGGTGGGAATGGCCTTTCTACCAATTTCATTTTCATCTGTATTAACATTGTGTGCTGCACTCACCTTGCCAGAACACATTAGGTCACTAATCCTTCTGCCATGCTGCAACCACGTGTCCAAATCTGCTCAACTCCTCAGCAATTTCCATCCATATTGATGGGCTGATCTTCTGCTGTCCCATCCAGAGGGAACAACTTCTCTCTGAACCTGAGCTGTTTGGAAGAGTACCATCAGAGAAGCATCATTAAACAGGGAAGTACTCTTTAATGTGTTGCTTTTGAATTCAGCCCTTTGTTTAGACACTAGAGCTCTCTAAGTAATGCTGATTGCCTTAAAATGTGGTGTCAGCATTGCTTGAACTAGGATTTCCCCTTAGTGGTTAAGGTCTGGAATGCTCTGCCTGGAAGTTTGGCGGACATGTTCAATTGAAACATTCAAAGAAGAATTGGACTATTCTCTTAAAAGAATGAATGTGCAGAGTTATGTATGAAGGTAGGGGAATGAACTTAATAAATTACTCAGTGCAGGCACCATGGGCTAAATAGTGTCCTTCTACTCTAACAATTCTGTGATTCTGCCTAAATGGATGGCTTTCCCTCACCTTTCAGACATTAATTTGCCGGCTCTGGCAATATTGCATTCATAACTGGAGTTGGCTAGTTCACTTGGTTCACTGGTGAGAGTGTGTCGCAGAATGATGCTAATGTTAAGTATTTGATCCCCATCCCAGCTACATTAGCTCATGGAATCCCACCTACTTCCTTTACCCCATATTTGCCAATTAATTGGGTGAAAATTTCTCAAACAAAATTCCATTTCGAACAGGCAAAAAGACAGTAAGTTTTCTCACTTTTTTTTTTCAAGCAATGTTGTAATGGGAATTTGCAGCACCCTGCATCACAGCAGCCATAATGTGAATCTCATCAGTAGCAGTGGGAAGTGTAGTGAAGTCTCAGCTCGCCTAGGAAACCGTTTGCTGAGCTCGAGGGGCACTTAGCAAAGGTGTCCCAACCTATGTTACACAGCATACTGGGATATCTGTCACCATTCCCCCTGTTCCCACCCCCTCTCAGTTGGTGGGGACCATGTACGATCCTTGCTGGTGAGGACTTCAACTGGCAGATAGGCTAAGCTAAGTGAGTCCAGATGATAGTGTCTGGGCCTCATTAATGACATGTAAAATCCGTCATTAATATTGAAATCAGTCTCGCGCCCAATGATGTCACTGGCAGAGGAGCAGGCAGGATCGCGAGAGGGAAGAAATCAAACCAGAGTTTTCACCTCTTGCCCTACCTTACCAGCTCATCACGCTGGTCAATTGCCTTGGCGGGCCAGTAACATCGCACCCGTTGTCTGTCTCTCTCTCTCTCTCTCTATCTGTAATTGAAGATACACAAATGGCCCTTTCTGGATTATGTTAGAGTACCTAACTCTTGTCAGTTCATCTGATGAAGGGGCAAAGCCCCAAAAACTAGTGGTATTTGATACCAAATAAATCTGTTGAACTTTAACTTGGTGTTGTGACTTCTGTGTTTACTCCAGTCCAACACCAGCATCTCCACATCGTACACTGCCACGTATCCAGCTTCCAGTCCAAATATCAGCAAATTGCCAGCAATTATTTTTCACAAACTTCATTCCTGATTCACTGATTATCCCATGTCCTGCCCTAGTGAGTAAGGATATGGGGATTCTAGCACCACTATCTCTTTTGAAATTTAATGTCTCCTGTACTTATATTTTGTTTGTTCTTTGCCACCAGTGACACCTCCCCCCACGCCCATCCCCATTTCCCTGTCATGTAAAACAATTTGGGTTTCTGCTGTTTCCCAATTCTAATGAAAACTCATCAAACTGAAACATTAACTCTGTTTCTTTCTTTACAGGTGCTGTCTGACCAGTGGATATTGTTGCATAATCTATTTATATTTCAGATTTGTATTATCAGTACTATTTTACTTTCTGTTGTGTTTTGAGCATCCTACCCTGTACATTATTATTGTTAATTCTTTAAAACACTGGAGATTTACTTTAATTGCTGTTATTTTATTTTCTCTAATCCCCAGTCTGAATTATAACGCTCTCACAGATTTGTGTGCTAAGGATCTCACTTCTGCTCTCAGTACAAACCAGACACTGACAGCTCTGGAACTGAGTAGTAATAATCTAGGAGATTCAGGAGCGAAACAACTATCTGCAGTTCTGAGGAATCTGGACTGTAAAATACAGAGACTGAGGTCAGTATCAGACTGAGATATTGTTTATAATATTTAATATATTCTGGACACTTTTTAGTATAATAAAAAATTCTCCATATTGTCTTTGTCAGTAATGCAATTGTAATTGTGTAGGCTGGCAGTCGGTGTCAGTTTATGTAGCGCACTGTGCCGCACCTTCCTGTCATTCCTTCCAACTCAGGCTGTGTTAGAAAGGTACTGTCATGGATTCCCAAGTTTGTAGAGTCCCTACAGTGCAGAGAGAGGCCGTAGTTTTTTAGTCAGGGGCAGGAGAATTGAGAGTAAGGGAGCCACACCCTGTTTTTTATGAGGTTGAGAAGTCACTCGTGAAAGGGATAAGGGTGGGGCATAAACACAGGGATTTGATGGGTCAGTGCTATGATTATCTAGAAGTTAGAAGTGGGGTTAAATATTTTAACATTTTCTGCAAGACAGTTAGAAGCATCTAAAATTTGCAGTTTAAATCTGAATGTCAGTTGGTTTCTGTTAGAGGACAGTTGTCCAACAGAACTTTGAACTTTTGTGCAGACATCTGGGGATGTTGGGGGTAAGATTTTGTCTTTGGCATAGTCCACAGGGATGACACTGAACTAACATAGGTTATGGGCCCAGAGTGGCCTTTCCACTGGCTCCTGTTAGTTCTCTCACTGATTCCAGAATAATTGAATGTCAGTCCTATAGATATTTGTGTCGAGATTTTGCTGGAGTACTGTAACATTCCTTTTTTTTTGAGGTCTCACATGGGGTAGGTGGCTATCCCCAATCACAGCAGCCCTTGATCTGCGACAACATGAAGTGATTTGAGGCAAACGCAATTCCAACACATTTCTCAGACTACCCTATGTGACCAGCGACCAACATACGAGCTGTATGCTTTGTGGTTGCCAGAAACACACTGTCAATCAATTAGGCCACTCAGTTTCTCAGCTTCACGACCCAACTCACTATCAGTAATTGTCAGCCCTGCCTCTAGTTATCCCAGCTCCAGCCCTTTATCTACTGAGAGCATAAGGATGCAAAATCTCAAAGTTGCCCCTCTTCATCATTGGTTCCCTGATGTTGTGAGCTCTCTTCTCCCAAATTCATAGACTAGAATTTTATACTGCTTGGATGGATGTGTGCCACACTTGGAAGCTTGTGAAATCATGCAAGAAGATATTTGGTATGCTTCCTGCCATCGTCGCACATTCACGTGACATTTCATTCGTTAGATAGCATGAGGATTGGAAGTGTGCCCTATGACAATTAAAGCCCATTTAAAGGCCAGTTGAAAGATATTTTGTGTGGCCAATCTACTTCTTTGGTTGGCAGGAGGACCAATTGGCCAAACTACCTTTACCTTTTAGCTACAATATCATTCCAGGATGGGATAAAATGCCACAGCTGAAATAAAATTAAGAAGAATGAATTATGACTGAGGTGTGTGTTTGAATGTCCTGCCTTGACTTAGTTTGCTGCATGTTTTCATCAGGATTTACATTTTTACTAGTTTGCAACTTCTTGAGACAGCTGCATAGCAGCTGTTGCTTTGAGTGAGCCCATCAGAACCATAGAAACGTCACACACAGAAAGTGGCCATTTGGTGCATCTTGTCCAAGTCAACCCCACCTAAGAACATAAGAAATAGGAGCAGGAGTAGGCCATCCAGCCCTTCGAGCCTGCCCCGCCATTCAATAAGATCATGGCTGATCTGTCGTGGCTCAGTTCCACTTTCCCGCCCTCTCCCCATAACCCTTAATCCCCTCTCATCAAAAACCCATCAACCCGCGTCTTAAAAATATTTAGCAAGGCAGCCTCCACTACTTCAACGGGCAGAGAATTCCAGAGATTCACCACCCTTTGAGTGAAGAAGTTCCTCCTCAACTCCGTTCTAAACCGCCCCCCCTTTATCTTGAGGCTGTGCCCCCTAGTCCTACAGTCCTTTCTGAGCGGGAAGAGTCTCTCCACCTCTATCCTATCCATCCCATTCATCATCTTATACGTCTCAATGAGATCTCCCCTCATTCTTCTAAACTCTAATGAGTACAAGCCTAGTTTATTCAGCCTCTCCTCATAGCTCAACCCCCTCAACTCTGGTATCAGCCTAGTAAACCTCCTCTGCACTCCCTCCAAGGCCAAAATATCTTTGCGCAGGTGCGGTGCCCAAAACTGCACACAGTACTCCAGCTGCGGCCTCACCAATGCCCTATACAGCTGCAGCAAGACCTCCCTACTTTTATATTCAATCCCCCTCGCTATGAAAGCTAGCATCCCATTCGCCTTCCTGACCACCTGCTGCACCTGCAAGCTGGGTTTTTGCGACCCATGCACAAGGACCCCGAGGTCCCTCTGCACCGTCGCCTGCTGCAGTTTTTCGCCACGTAAGTAATAGTCCTTCCTACCAAAGTGGACCACCTCACACTTGCCAACATTAAATTCCATTTGCCATTTCCTGGCCCATTTGCCCAGCCTATCTAGATCCTTCTGCAGACTCTCCACACCCTCCGCACAATTTGCCGTTCCCCCAATCTTGGTGTCGTCAGCAAATTTCAACACACTACACTCTGTTCCCTCCTCCAGATCATCTATATAAATGGTAAAAAGCTGAGGCCCCAGCACCGACCCCTGGGGCACCCCACTAGTCACCATCCGCCAATCCGAATAGCACCCACTGACCCCCACTCTCTGCCTCCTATTTGACAACCAGTCCTCTATCCACGCTAACTCTCACTTTTCTATTTTAAAATCCATCTGCCATTTTACTGCCCATTCCCACAACCCATCTATTTAATTTTGGCAATTTTAGCTATCCTCTGCGTTATCCACTACTCGGCGAATCTTAATGCCTACAACTTTCCCAAATGTGCCCCCCATGATCATGTTCAACTCTTTGATGTATAACACACACAGCAAGGGTCCCAACACAAAGCCCTGTGGAACAGTACTTAAAACGACTTTCATTCGCAAAGACATCCATCAATTATTGCCATTTCTTTTCTGTTACTAAGTCAATTTATCCAGTTTGCCACGTTACCCTGTGTCCATGAGTTTTCGCTCTTTCGACGAATCTGCCATGTGGGATCTTATCAAATGGCTTGTCGAGATCCGTTTGTATAACATGCATTGCACAATCTTCTTTATAGTAGTGATTTTATGAACCCTTCTTGTCACTGCTTCAAAAAATTTGATCAAATTTGTGAGCCAAGAACTTATTTTAATAAGTCCATCCTGACCATTCCTGACTCGTCCATGCATTTCTATGTGATAGCTAATCCTATCTCTCAGGATTGATTCTTCTCATTTGCCACCACTGATGTAAGACTAACTGACCTTTAATTGTTTGGCATTTCCTTCGATCCCTTCAAAAATAATGAAACTGTTTTATTTCTTCACGAGTCCAGTACCTCCCCTGTATCTAGTGGGGATGGAAAAATCATCCTCAGCATCTGCTATCTCCTCCCTGATCTCTTGGAGCAACCTCAAACAATCCATATAGTCATAGTGACTTTAAAGGATTCCAACCCTTGTACTTCCTTTCTCTTTGATTATCAGAAAAGCCATCAGACTTTTGAATGGACCTACCTCGCACGAAGTTGATCTTTCTCTACACCCTAGCAATGACTGTAAGACTATATTCTGCACTCTTGTTTCCTTCTCTACGAGCAGCATGCTTTATCTGTATAGCATGCAAGAAACAATACTTTTCACTGTATGCTAATACATATAGCAATAATAAATCAAATCTCGTCCAACATCTGTGTTCCTCCTGCGCTATTATATCTGCATCATCCCTTTCCTTTGTAAATAGAGAGACAAAATATTCATTGAAAACCTTTCCCATAGCCTCTAACTACACACAAGTTTCTTTCTTCAACTCTGATAGGTCCCACTTAAGTAACCTTTTACCGTTAATATATTGTTTTAATTCAGGTCAGAAACTCCAACATGCTTTATTAAGTCTGCCTGGATCATACATTTTGCAATTTGATTTTGGTCAGGGTAAGCATGAGATGTTTCACTGCAAGTATGATTCAAATGACCCACTGGGGGGCTTTTTTCAAACAAAGTTATTTCAGAATAGAGTAACATATAGCAATAGCTTTTATCAATTACCAACAAGAAAGAAAAAACAACTATGATATTGTATGACCCTTAACAAATATGTGTCATGTTCCAACCAAACAAGTTTCCCTATAAACAGACATCTGCCACAGGTTTAACATAGAAAATAAGGATGCTTACCTGATGCTGGATTTTCAAGTTTTGGTTGGAGCCTTGTAACTTCCAGCTGTAGTCAAGGTAGAAAGAATGCCACTTCTGACCTCTAACATTCCAGCAAACCACAAAGAGTCAGAACGCTCACTCCAGTAAGGCGTTTCCAGCTAGCTAGCAGAATTTACGATACCAGGGAGAGAGAGAAAAACACTGCTTTTTAGTTTGATGTCCAAACACCTTTTAAACTAAAACAGTAGCGAGCAACCCAAAACTGAAAATGAAAGAACTTCTGTCACCTGACCTCTGAGTCATAAAGGTTTGTAGCATGGAAACAGGCCCTTCGGCCCAAACTGTTCAGACCGTCCAGTTTTTGCCATTAAGCTAGTTCCAATTGCCTGTGTTTGGCCCATATCGCTCTATACCAATCTTACCCATGTAACTGTCTAAAAGCTTTTTAAAAGACAAAATTGTAGCCGCCTCTTCTATTACCTCTGGCAGCTGTAACCCCCGTGACTTGCCTGGGTTTGCAAAACCTCATTTACTGTACTGTCTGGAGACAATACACATCTCTTTAAACTGTGATCAGTGCTCCTTCCACTCACATTATCAGCCACTTTAAGACTTGAACAGCAGGTTAGGTGTAAGGATTCGCATTCTAATCAGCAATCTCTAAACTGTCTGTGCTTTATATGCTCTGTCTGAGGCCAGAACTTTCCATTCACCTGACGAAGGGGCTAACCCCGAAAGCTTGCTTGCTTGTGAGAATATTATCAAATAAATCGGTTGGACTAAAACCTGGTGTTGTCAGACTTTTTACAGTCATTCTTCCTCCAGCAATTCAGGGTGATTAAAAAAAATCCCAGAAAATGCCTGAGGCCCAGAGCAAAAATAAACAAAACCCCATTAAACCAAAGCAGCAATAAAAAGCCTTCTAAGCAGACAGCTTAGCAGCAATGAAAAAAAAATGTGCTTACAAACTGCAGGGAACAGTATTTAAAAAAAAAAATACATTTCTTAAAGGTACACGAGCGTCACATTGGTTTATCTTCAACTTTACTTGCTAATCTTTTTCATGCACTCTCTTTGGTTTCCTTTTTTTTAATTCCCTGGATTTAAGGGCAGTACGTGGAATAGTGGTTAGCACTGCTGCCTCATAGCTCCAGGGACCCAGATTCGATTCCTGCTTGGGTCACTGTCTGTGCAGTCTGTGTGTTCTCCCCATGGCTGTGTAAGTTTCCTGTGGATGCTCTGGTTTCCTCCCACAGTCCAAAGATGTGTGGGTTAGGTGGATTGGCCATGCTAAATTACCCCTCAATGTCCTGGAATATGTAGCTTGGAGGGATTGGTGGGGTAAATGTGTGGGATTGTGGGCATAGGACGTGGGGTGGGATTGTTGTCGGTGCAGACTTGATACTGTAGAGTTTCTATGATTTCTTATATTTATCTAAGCTATCTGAAGTGCTTATTTCTTTGTGCCTATCATACACTTGTGTTTCCTGTTTGATCTTCTCCTGTGTTCTTCTAAGCAACAGGGAGATCTAAATTTGGCAGTACCATTCTTTTGGAGGAGACATATCTACTTTGCACATTTTAAGATCTTTTTCTTAATACTTGCCACTGGTTTGCCGCTGATTTATCCTTTATCTGCTGTCAGTCCACCTCAGTTCTTTCCCATTCCAGCACATTTTGCCTTCTCTCAGTTTAAAACTTTAATTCCTGTTTTATCTCTGTTGTTTTCCTTGTGAATGCTAAATCTAACTGAATTGTGATCACTATCCCCAACTGTCACTTCGCACACTACTACTTCATTCCTAAGACTGGGGCTCGAATTGTATCTCCTGTTTTTTTTTCACTAATTGGTTGAAAAAAACTCGTATAAACACTGCATAACCTTTTCTCCCTCAGTGCCCTTTATATTGTTTGAACCCCAGTTAATATTGGGATTGTTGACATTTCCTACTGTTATTGCTTTCTTGTTTGTACAGGGAGAAATGTGTCCATGTATTTGTTCCTTTATCACCTTTTCACTATTTGGGGGTCTGTAGTATACCCTGTGGTGTGACTGCTCCCTTTTCTTTACTTCTAAGCTCAAACCATTAAGCCTTGCTTGTTGACCCATTTAGTATATTGTCCCTTCTCACAATTGGAATTGATTATTTTAACCATTTGTGTTACTTCCCTCCTTTTTTAATCTCCCATTCTATCATGTCTGAAGATCCTATAACCTGGGATATTGAGCTGCCAATTTTGTTGTTCTAGCAAGGTTTCCTGCCTCATCTAATGAACATTTCCAGAATAGTCTTTTTTTTCACATTTACAGCATCACATGTATTTGATTTTACGATAGCTAATCCTTCTAACTTACATATTTTTTCACTACGGGGCAATTTAGCATGACCGATCCACCTAATCTGCACTTCGGTCTGTGGGACGAATCCCACACAGACACAAGGATAACGTGTAAACTCCACACAGGATCCACGGCCAGAATCTAACCCGGGTACCTCACGCTGTGAGCAACAGTCTAGTTCGTGTATCTTGAATGTTTCACACTGTGCATGATGATTATTAATAGTGTTCTTTAAAATACTGGCGATTAACTCTGATTCTTGTTTTATTTTCTCTCTTGTCTCCAGTCTTTGTGATAATACTCTCACAGATTCTTGTGCCGAAGATCTTTCTTCTGTTCTCAGTGCAAATTGGAGACTGAATGACTTGAATCTGGGTTTGAATAAACTAGGAGATTCAGGAGTGAAACTTCTGTCTGAAGCTCTGAGGAAGCCGGACTGTAAAATACGGAAACTTCAGTAAGTACCAGACAGTATGAGATTATAATCTGAAATTTTCACCTGTTGGGCCCGTGCAGTTGGGCCTAGGATCCGATTTCACACTGGTTGTCCAATTAATAGCAGCCAGTGTGAGATGTGTACTGGATAAGACCCAACGCTGCTCAAGAAAGGCAAAGGGTGGACATGGAGAGAAAGGAATGCATGGGCTTGCACTTATTATGTGCTACCTTGGGATTGTTGCTGTGGAGCTGTCTCAGCAACAGGTCTCTGGTGACCTGTAAAAACTAAGAACGTTGCACAGATTATGTGGGCTGCACATTTCAAGCACTAATCACAATCCCCGCACAGCTGTTAATTTCATTTCAGCCCAGACATTTCATCCCTCCCTGGATCGAGGTTGCAGCTAAAGTATAAAGGCTGTTTGGCCAATTGACCCCCCCATCTGAAAGCAGTAGAAGCAAATGTGCATGTAAAATTGCATTCATTTGGCCTCCCTATGGGCTAAATTGCTTATTTGGTTCTCAGCTTGTGCACTTCCCATTCTTGTGTGCATCTGCCAATTGAAATATTTTGAGTGCATATGACATCAGGATTCGCACCAGTTTGGAGATGTGCTGTCCTGAGTAACGTAAAATTCTGGCCTAATCTACTGAATATTCAGTATATCTTGAGTACTGTTAATGATACAAAAATAAACACTATATTATTATTATTAGTAGTGTCAGTTGTTTAAAAAAAAAGTGCATTTACATTGCATCCTGTTTCTCTCCCAAATCCCAAAGTTTGGGATGTCAGTCCCACAGAACTTTGTGTAAATGGTGCAGGAGAATATTTTGATGTTGCACCAGTGAGGCTCCTTCTTTTCCTCAGATGTATAGTTCTGCTGTGGTCACAGCAGCCCTTGACTTGTGAAAAATAAAGGGATTGGATGAAAGTGAATGAAGGTTAAGAATATACTTAATAACAGATGACATTAACACAGTAGTGAGAGGTCATCTTAGTTCACAACATTATAATGATGCGAATGAGTTTAATCTGAGATAAAACTAGCACAGGCAAGGTGTCACTTGTGGGAGTCTTTTATAGGCCCCTTGTGTTTGTCACACTTTCAGACAGAGTATGCAGCAGGAAATTTTAAAAAAGCACTGCAGTAATGATGAATGATTTTAATCGTCTTATATGTTTGGACGAGTCAGATTAGTAATGTTTGCCTGGATAATGAATGCATTTTGTGTGTCCAAAGTAATTCTTAAAAGCAAAATTCCCCAGTGCCAATAACAAAATAGCTGTTTTAGACTGGTAGTGTGTAATGAGACCAAATTTATTTGTGGTCTTGATTTAAAGGTGCATCTCAGAAGCAGTGATCATAACTAGAATTTTATCTTTGGTTTGAGAGTGAGAAGTCTAGGTCAAAATCTAGTGTCTTAAAGTTAAATAAAGACAATTCAAAGGTTATGAGGGCAGAGTGGGCTAAATTGAATTGGGAAGATAAGTTAAAAGTTAGGAAGATACAGAAACAGTGACAGACATTTAAGGAGACATTTCATAAATTTCAAGAAAAATATATTCCAATGAGGGGGGAAAAAAAGTTGATGAGAAAGATGCAACATCTGTAGCTAACAAAATATGTTCAGGATAGCATGAAATTGAAAGGAAAAACATTAATATTTCCAGAGATTAGTAGTAGGTCACAGTTTCGAAACCAGTAAAGGATGTTGGGGGAAAAAAAGCAGGAGAAATTAGCATGTGAGAGAAAATTAGTTAGAAATATAAAAGCTGCCAGCAGTTCTCCAAGGGTAGGACTTTAAGCATGGCGGGCAATTGACATCGTGTTCCATGGGACCAGAAGTGGTACTGCAGTGCTGTGTCTGAAGCTATGTCTTTGGACTGTTGCAAAGGGAAACCCTGAGGATCACGGGCAATTGTGGCATTGTAGGGTGGCCATTTGTTCCCTTAGTTCCAACATTCCAGCAATGGGAGAGGAATAATCCCGTAATAGGTGAAAGTACAAAACTTGAAATTTTTATATGCGTTTAGGGTTACCAGGAGAATCCAATCCATTGAATTGCATAGTGATCCACCCTTGGCCAGCCAGTGGGGTGGGGGGTGCGGGGGGAGGGTTTATAAAATTTTACCCCCAAGTGTTGATATAGGATAAGAAAACCAAAGTGAGCATTGTTCCCTGGGAGAGTGAGATTGGAAGATTTATACTAATAATGAAGGGTGGCATATGGTGCCAGGGACTCGGGTTCAATCCCAGCCCTGGGTCATTATCTGTGTGGAGTCTGCCAGTTCTCTCCTTGTGGGTTTCTTTCGGGTGTTCCGGTTTCCTCCCATTGTCCAAAGATGTGTGGGTTAGATTAATTTGGCAAGGCTAAATTAACCCTAGTGTCAGGCAATTAGCAGAGTAAATATGTTGGGTTATGTGAATAAAGCCTAAGTGGGATTGTGATTGGTGCAGACGAATCCTGCACTGTAGGGATTTGATGATTCTATGAAACAAGGAAATAGCAGATGCATTGAACGGGTAGTTTGTGTCTGTCTTCACTGCAGAAGGCACAAACAAAATTCATAGAATACTTGAAAATCAAGAGAAAAGAGGAATTTAAAAGCATCTTGGTCACTATGGGAAATGTATCCTAGAAACTATTAAAACCAAAAGTTGATGTGAATCTTAAATTGATTGCAGATCCTCAGCACTTAAAGTAAGTAGCTGCAGAGATAGTGGATGAATTGGTTGTGAGCTGCCAAAATTCTCTCTTCTGGAAAGGTCCCAATGGATTGGAAAATCGCGAATGTAACACTTCTATTCAAGAGACGTTGGAGGCAGAGAATGAGCAACTATAAGCTTGTTAGCCTAACATTTGTCATGGAAAAAGCTAGAATCCATTATACAGGAGATAATAGCAGGACTTTAGAAAATGATAGTAAAATCGGGTAGCGTCAACACCATTTACTAAAAGGGAAATCATGTCTGACTAATTCATTGGATTCATTTGAGGAAGCTTGGTAAAGCTAAATAAAGGAGAACGTGTAAATATGGTGTATTTGGATTTCCAAAAGGCATTCTTTAATGTGCCACATTAAAGATTATCATCCAAGTTAAAAACTCATTGTGTAGATGATAACAGATTCACATGGATAAAGGACTGATTCGTTAACAGCAAGTAGAGAATTGGAAATATTGGGTTATTTACTTGTTGGCTTCCTGGTAATAGCAGATTGCCGCAGGATCAATGATGGGGCCTCAACTATTTATTTCTGTGCAAATTAATGAAGGAACTGAATGAATTATTGCTAAATTTGTTGATGACACAAATGTAGGAAAGCAAGTTGTCAAGATGACATAAATAATCTACAGAGGTATTTGTAGAGGTTAATAGAATAGGTAAAAATTTGGTAGATGGAGTACTAGGTGAGAACGTGTAAACTTGTCCATTTTGGCAGAAGAAATAAAGAAACAATATTATTTGAATGGAGAATGACTGTAGACTACTGTACAGAGGGATCTGGGTGTCTTGCTATGTCAATCATCAAAAGTTGGTAAGGAGCGCAGCAAGTGATTAGAAAGACAAAATAGTATGTTGACATTAATCTGGACACTGTTTTAAATAGCCCAAGTATATCTCTAGTAAATAGAAGCTCAAACCTCAACTGTGGCTTTAATAAGAACTAGGAGCAGGAATAGACCATCTGGCCTCTGGAGCTTGCTCCACCATTCAATAAGATCATACCTAATCTTTTTTCTGGACTCCGCTCCACTTACCTGCCCACTCACCATAACCCTTAATCCTTTAGAATTCAAAAATCTATACCTTTGCCTTAAAAACATCCAATGAGGTAGCCTCAATTGCTTCACTTGGCAGGGGATTCCATAGATTCACAAGCATCTGAGTAAAGAAGTTCCTCCTCAGCTCAGTCCTAAATATGCTCCCCCTTATTTTGAGACCATGTCCCCTAGTTCTAGTTTCACCCATCAGTGGAAACAACCTCCCTGCCGTTATCTTATCTATTCCCTTCATAATTTTATCTGCTTCTATAAGGTCATCACTCATTCTTCAAAATTCAAATGACTATAGTCCCAGTCTTGTCAGTCTCTCCTCGGAACCAACCTTCTTCGGCATCAACCTAGTGAATTTGCTCTGCACCGCCTCCAATGCCAGTATAGTCTTTCTCAAGTGAGGATACCAAAACTGTACAGAGCACTCCATATGTGGCCTCATCAGCATCTTATGTGGCTGCGACATAACCACCTATTTTTAAACTCCATCCCCCTCGCCAGGAAAAATGGAATTTTACCTGCATTCTTAATTACCTGCAAACCAACAATTTGCAATTCATGCGCAAAGACACCCTCTGCACAGCAGCATGCTGCACTTTCTTTACCTTTTAAATAATAGTCCATTGTGCAGTTGTTCTTACCAAAATGGATGACCTCACATTTCCCAACATTGTAGCCCATTTGCCAGACCCTTGCCCACTTACATAAACTATCTCAATCACTCTGCAGACTTTCACTTTCCACTGCACACTTTGCTGTACCACTCATCCTAGTTTCATCTGCAAATGTCGACACACTACACTTGGTCGCCAACTCCAAATCATCTATGTAAATTGTCAGCAATTGCGGTCCCAACACTGATCGTTGAGGTACACCACTAGTCACTGTTCGTCAACCAGAAAAACACCCATTTACCCCCACTCTCTGCATTCTGTTAGTTAACCAATCCATGCTAATACATTACTCATAACATCATGTACCTTTATCTTAGTCTTTGGTGCAGCACCTTGTCAAATGTCTTCTGGAAATCCAGATACACCACATCCACAGGTTCCCCATTGTCCACTGAGCATGTAATGTTCTCAAAGAATTCCACCAAATTAGTTAAACATGACCTTCCCTTCATGAACCCATGCTGCGTCTTACCAATGGGACAATTTATATCCAGTTGTCTCACTGTTTCTTCCTTGATGATAGATTCAAGCATTTTCCCTACTATAGACATTAAGCTAACTGGCCAATAAGTTACCTACCTTTTGTCTACCTCCTTTTTTAAACAGTGGCGTCACATTTGCTGTTTTCCTATCAGCAAATTTTGGTAAATTACCACTAGTACATCTACTATTTCCCCCGCCATCTCTTTTAGTACCTTGAGATGCATTCCATCAGGACAAGGAGACTTGTCCACCTTTTACCCTCATGAGCTTTCCCAACACTACCTCTGTAGTGATAATCATTTCTAGGTCCTCACCTGCCATGACCTCCTTGTCATCAATTTTTGGCATGTTATTTGTGTCTTTCACTGTGAAAGAATACTGTGACAAAATACTAATTCAATGCCTCGGTTATTTCCTATTATTAAATCCCACTTCTCAGACTCTGAATGTTTACCTTAGACAGTTTTTTTTTATTGCAAATATTTCTACAAATATATAAAATTTGTTTTTTATTATTCTGAGCTACTTTACTCACAATCTATCTTACTTCTATTTATAACTTTTCTCGTGGCTTTCTGTTGCCCTGTGAAGATTTCCCAGTCCTCTTGTTTCCCATATTCTTTGCAAACTCCTGCGGTACCCCACAAGTCACTGCCTGCCAATCAGAACATAAGAACATAAGAAATAGGAGTAGGAGTAGGCCATCTGGCCCTTCGAGCCTGCCCCGCCATTCAATAAGATCATGGCTGATCTGTCGTGGCTCAGTTCTACACTCCGGCCCTCTCCCCATAACCCTTAATCCCCTCTCTTATCAAGAGATCCATTTATTTCAGTTTTTGCTTTTCGTCTGCTAACTAGCTTTCTATCCATCTTGAGACAAACCCACCATTCAATGCGCTTTAACTTTATATACTAATCTGCTTTGTGAAATTTTGACGAAAGTCTTCTGGATGTCGAAATAAACCACATCCACTGGTTCTCCCTGTTCAACTTGACTGGTTACACCTACAACGAATTCCAGTAGATTTGTTGAGCATGATTTCCCTTTCATAAATCTATGCTGACTTTGCTTTCCAAATGCTATGCCTTGATCATGGATTCTAGCAGCTCCCACCTACTGATGTTTGGCTCACTGGTTTATAGTTCCCTATTTTCTCTCTACTTCCCTTTTTGAATAGCGAGCTTGTATTAACTACCCTCCAATCCGTAAGAACCATTCCAGAGCCAAAGAATTTTTAAAGTGATCACTGATGAATCTGCTATTTCTAGGACCATTTTGTTAAATACATTGGAATGAAGCTTATTCGGCCCTGGAGATTTATTCGTCTTCAATTCCATTTATCTCCCCAAAACCATTTCTCTACTAATACTGACTTCCTTTAGCTCCTCACTAAAACTTGTGTTTCTGCTGTATTATTCATGTCTTTCTTTGTGAAGACAAAAAACAAAGTACGAATTTAGCTCCTCAGCCATTTCTTTGTTTAAAGAACAGGTCCTTTAGCCCGCCAAGCCTACACTGATCACGATGGCTGCCTGAACTAAAATTGTATGCATTTACGGAGTCCATATCTTTCCATTCCCAACCTATTCATGTATTAGTTTAGTTGTCCCTTAAATGCCATTGTCATACCTGCTCACCACTTCCCTGGGCAGCAAGTTCCAGACATTCAGCACCTTCTGTGTTTTTAAAAAAAATCTTGCCTCACACATCTCCCCTAAACTTTTCCCCCAGCACCTTAAACCTTTGGCCCCTACTACTTGTCTTTTGTACCCAAGCAAAGAGTATTTGACTATCCACTCTGTCCATGTCACTCATGATCTCTACCAGGTCACCCCTCAACCTCTGTCATTTTAATGAGAACAAACTGAGTTTATCCAACTCTCCCCATAGCTAATGCCTTCCAAACGAGGCAACATCTTGGTAAACGTCTTCTGTACCCTCTGCACAGCATCCACATCCTTCTGGCAGTGTGGCAATCAGAATTGCACTCAATATTCTATATGAGGCCTAACTAACGTTCTGTACAGCTATAACATGACCACCGAATTTTTAGCTTGATGCCCCAACCGATAAAGGCAAGCATACTGTATGCCATCTTGACTATCTAATCCACCTGCATTGCTGCTTTCAGTGATCAATGTACACATATGCCAGATCTCTCTACCTATACTCCTAAGGGTTCCACCATTTACTGTATAATTCATACATGCATTGGACCTTCTAAAATGCATTACCTCACACTTGTCTGAATTAGACTCCATCTGACATTTCTCTGCCCAAGTCTCCAACCAGTGTATATCTTGCTGTATCCTCTGACAATCATCTTCACTATCCACAACTCCATCAATATTTGTATCGTCTGCGAACTTACTAATCAGACCAGCTACAGTTTCCTCCAAATCGTATGAACAATAAAGATCTCAGAATTGATCCCTATGAACATTAGCATTATGAATTCCTACATTTCTGACTGTAATGGGCACACATTCATTTGTCTTTTTTTCCTGTTTACATATCTATAGATACTTTTACAATCAGGTTTGATATTCCCCACCACCTTACTATCATACTTGATACTTTTCTTCTTTTAATCGATCCCTTGGTCTGCCTTTGCTCCATTTTAAACTGCTCCAAATCTTCAGGTCTATTGCTTTTATGCTAATTTGAGTGCTCTTTTGCATCAAATGCTCTCTAATTTCCCTCGTAAACCATGGTTTGGCCACAGTTCTCTTTCCACTCTTGAACTAAATAGGAATAAACAACATTTGGAGTTCACCCATTTGTTCCTTGAATGCCTGCAATTGCCTGCCCACTGTTTTTCCTTTCAGCAATGTTTCTCTATCCATCATGGACAACTTGTGCCTCATACCATCATAGTTACCTTTTATAGAGATTCAGGCCCCTGGTCTCAGAATCAACAATTTCATTATCTACCTTGATAAAGAATTCTATCATTTTATGGTCACTCATCCCCATAGGTTCTCTCACCACTAGATTGCCAACTAATCCTTTCTCATTGCACAATACCAAGTCCAAAATGGCCTGTTCCTTTGTTGGTTCCTCAACATAGAAAACCGTCTGTGAAATTCCTCCTCTTTTCTACTGTGACTGATTTGTCTCACCCAATCTATTTGCAGATTAAAACACCCATAATCACAAATGTTCCTAAGGCGTTTTACAGGTATGTCAAGAACAGAAGGTTGGATAGGGCAAGATTAGGGCCAGTTACAGACAGTGGAGGGAAGTTGTGTGTGGAACCGGAGGAGATTGGAGAGGTGTTGAACCAATATTTCTCTTCGGTGTTCACGCAAGGGGACATGAATGTAGCTGAGGAGGACACTGGGGTGCAGGGATGTAAAATAGATAGTATTGCAGTTGATACGGGGGATGTGCTGGATATTTTAGAGGGTTTGAAAATAGATAAGTCCCCTGGTCCGGATGGGATTTACCCTAGGATTCTTTGGGAGGCAAGAGAGGTGATTGCGAAGCCTCTGGCTCTGATCTTCAGGTCGTCGTTGGTCTCTGGTATAGTACCGGAAGATTGGAGGACAGCAAATGTTGTCCCATTGTTTAAGAAGGGGAGAAGAGACTTCCCTGGGAATTATCGACCGGTGAGTCTTTCTTCTGTGGTGGGTAAGGTTTTGGAACGGATTATTAGAGACAGGATTTATAGTTATTTGGAGAGTAATGAGTTGATTAGAGACAGTCAGCATGGTTTTGTAGTGGGTAGATCGTGCCTTACTAACCTTATCGAGTTCTTTGAGAAAGTGACCAAAGAGGTGGATAGGGGTAAGGCAGTTGATGTGGTGTATATGGATTTTAGCAAGGCGTTTGATAAGGTTCATCATGGTAGGCTTCTGCAGAAAATGCAGATGTATGGGATTGGGGGTGATCTAGGTAATTGGATCAGGAATTGGCTAGCAGATGGGAGACAGAGGGTGGTGGTTGATGGTAAATATTCGTCATGGAGTTCGGTTACGAGTGGTGTGCCTCAGGGATCTGTTTTGGGGCCACTGCTGTTTGTAATTTTTATTAATGATCTGGATGAGGGTATAGTTGGGTGGATTAGTAAGTTTGCTGATGACACCAAAGTCGGAGGTGTGGTAGATTGTGAGGAAGGGTGCCATAGTTTGCAGGGTGACTTAGAAAGGTTGCAGAGCTGGGCTGCGAGGTGGCGGATGGAGTTTAATGTGGAGAAGTGTGAGGTAATTCATTTCAGTAGGAATAACAGATGTGTTGAGTATAGGGCTAACGGGAGGACTTTGAATAGTATGGAGGAGCAGAGGGATCTAGGTGTATGTGTACATAGAACATTGCAACACAAACAGGCCCTTCGGCCCTCGAGTTGCGCCGATCACATCAACCCCACCAATCTATAGACCTATCTATAACCCCCAATCCCATTAAACCCCATATACTCATCCAGTAGTCTTTTAAAAGACCCCAGCGAGTTCGCCTCCACCACCGATGACGGCAGCCGATTCCATTCACTCACCACCCTCTGAGTGAAAAACTTACTCCTAACATCATCTCTGTACTTCCCTCCCCGCACCTTAAATCTGTGTCCTCTTGTAGCGACCATTTCAACCCGGGGAAATAGCCTCTGAGAGTCCACCCTATCTATTCCTCTCAACATTTTATAAACTTCTATCAGGTCGCCTCTCAACCTTCGCCTCTCCAGGGAAAAGAGTCCCAGCTCCCTCAACCTATCTTCATAAGGCATGCCTCCCAGTCCAGGCAACATCCTTGTAAATCTCCTCTGCACCCTTTCAATAGCTTCTACGTCTTTCCTATAGTGAGGCGACCAGAACTGCACACAGTACTCCAAATGAGGCCTGACAAGGGTCCTGTAAAGTTGCAGCATTACCTCCCGACTCCTAAACTCAATCCCTCGATTAATGAAGGCCAGTACACCATACGCCTTCTTGACCACCTCCTCCACCTGCGAGGCCGATTTAAGAGTCCTGTGGACCCGGACCCCGAGATCCTTCTGCTCTTCAACGCTACTAAGACTCCTGCCCTTGATAGTGTACTCGTTCATCCCGTTGGTTCTGCCGAAATGGATGACTACACATTTATCCGCGTTGATGTCCATCTGCCACTTCTCCGCCCATTCCTGCATCCTATCGATGTCCTGCTGCAACTTTTGACATCCTTCCAGACCATCCACAACACCACCGACCTTCGTGTCATCAGCGAACTTGCTAACCCATCCCTCCACTTCCTCATCCAGGTCATTTATGAAAATGACAAACTGCAAGGGTCCCAGAACATATCCTTGGGGCACCCCACTGGTGACTGACCTCCATTCCGAAAAAGACCCATCCACAACCACTCTCTGCCTTCTGCAGGCAAGCCAGTTCTGGATCCACAAGGCCAAAGGCCCTTGGATCCCATGCCCTCTCACCTTCTCAAGAAGTCTTGCATGGGGGACCTTATCAAACGCCTTGCTGAAGTCCATGTACACTACGTCCACGGCACTTCCTTCGTCAATGTGTTCAGTCACATTATCGAAGAACTCAACTAGGCTCGTAAGGCACGACCTGCCCTTGACAAATCCATGCTGACTATTCCTGATCATGTCAAACCTCTCCAAATACTCGTAAATCTTGTCCCTCAGAAGCCTCTCCATCAGCTTACCAACCACTGAGGTCAGACTCACCGGGCGGTAATTTCCCGGGCTATCTCTGTTCCCTTTCTTGAAAATAGGGACTACATCCGCAATCCTCCAATCTTCCGGAACCTCTCCCGTCTCCATTGACGACGCAAAGATCATCGCCAGGGGCTCTGCAATCACTTCCCTGGCCTCCCACAGTATCCTGGGGTACATCCCATCTGGTCCCGGTGACTTATCTATTTTGATAGAATTCAAAAGTTCTAACACATCCTCCTCCTTAATGTCCACGTACTCAATCTTTTCCATCTGCTGCAAGTCCATAGCAAGATCGTCCATAGATCCCTGAAAGTTGGGAATCAAGTAGATAAGGTTGTTAAGAAGGCATACGGTGTCTTGGCGTTTATTGGTAGGGGGATTGAATTTAGGAGTCGCAACGTCATGATGCAACTGTACACGACTCTGGTGCGGCCGCACTTGGAGTTTTGTGTGCAGTTCTGGTCCCCACATTACAGGAAGGATGTGGAGGCTTTGGAGAGGGTACAGAGGAAGTTTACCAGGATGTTGCCTGGTATGGAGGGGAGATCCTATGAGGAGAGACTGAGAGATTTGGGGTTGTTTTTGCTGGAAAGAAGGCAGCTAAGAGGGGACCTTATTGAAGCATGTAAGATGATTAGAGGTTTAGACAGGGTAGATAGTGATAGCCTTTTTCCTAGGATGGAGAAAGCTAGCACGAGGGAGCACGACTTTAAATTAAGGGAGGGTAGTTATAGGACTGATGTCAGGGGTAGTTTCTTTACCCAGAGGGTGGTGAGGGACTGGAATGCCCTGCCAGCTGCAGTTGTAGATGCGCCTAGTTTGGGGGCGTTTAAGAGATCTGTGGATAGGTTTATGGACGAAAAGAGATTGGTTTAGGCTAGTGGGCCATTGTTTTGTAACTGGTCGGCGCAACATCGTGGGCCTAAGGCCTGTTCTGCGCTGTAATGTTCTATGTAATGTTCTATGTTCTATGTTCCTTTATCACATCCATCTCTGATTTCCTGTCTAATACTATTCCCAACATTACCACTGAAGTTTGGTGATCTGTATCCCATCCTACAAATGTTTTTTGCCCCTCGCGGATTCTTAACTCAACCCATACTGATTCCCTATCATCCTCAATATTGTATCAATATTTTCTTGAATCAACAATGCACCTTTTCCTTTTTGTCTGTCTTTCCTTTTCACTGAATAGTCCTGATGTTTAGTTCCCATCCTAGCTCACAAGCAGCCACGTCTCCGTAACCCCAACTATATCATACCCATTTACATCTATATGTGCCATAAATTCATTCATTCTATTGCAAATACCCTGAGCTTTCAGGAACAAAACTTTAAGGCTAGTCTGTTTAAAGTTCTCTGTCCCTTTCCTGCTATTTTTTACTGTGTCTTTATTGGATTCTGGCCCTTGATTTCTCTGCCTATCGCTGACCTTATTTTCCTTGCTGTCCTTTTCTCTTGTTCTTGATTTCCCTGCTCCGAATGCTTATCTAAGTCCCTATCTCCCTGCCATATTAGGCTAAACCTTTATCTTTGATACAAGAGAAGTAAAGATGTCTGACTGCAATTCTATAGAACCATGGTTAAAGGACAACTGGAATATTGTGTGCAGGTTTGGTCTCCTTTCCGACAAAGAAAGCTTAACTAAAGTAGGTCTTTATTCTAGGGTGACTTGAAAAATGAGAGCTTATCTCATTCAGACATACAAATTTCTTAGAGAGCTCGATAGGGTAGATGCAGCAAGGATGTTACCTCTGGCTAGGGTGTCTAGAACCAGAGACATAAGGCCCAATTTTACCACTGCATGCATTTAAATTATATTAATGAACTGCCCGCCCAACTCTTATCAGCGTTTCCCCCTTCACCACCGCATTTGCCAATCCGGGGGGGAGGGGAGGGAGACTGGTCAGATCATTCTCTGGTTGGAGGGGGGAGGGGAGTGAGGCCAGATTGTTGTCTGGTTATGGGGGTGGGAAGGAGGAGGAAGCAGGTCAGATGTTCCTTTGGAAGGGGGGTGGGGCAGTGAGGCCAGACCATTTTCTGACGGAGAGTGAGGCTAGATCATTGCCCAGGGGGGAGGGGGGAGTGAGGCCAGACCATTCTCTGGGGGTGGGAGGGAGTGAGGCTAGATCTTTGTCAAGGTGGGGAGGGGAGGCCCGATCGCTCAGTGGGGGTGGAGGCAATGGTACTCAGGTGGTGGTGGGGGAGGGGGCAGATGGATCTCTGGAGGACGAAAGGGTGTCCGCTGCCACTCTGCAGGCTATCGGTGGGGAGGGGGGGCAGAGGTGGCAATCGGTCTGGGTAGTAGAAATGGTGGATAAAGGGGACAGTGATGTGTGCGGGTAGTGGGGGGGTGGTGGATAAGGGGTACTGTGATGTGTGTGGGGTGTGGCGTGTGGTGGATAAAGGGGACAGTGCTGTGCGTGGGTAGTGGGTGGGTGGATTAGGGAGACGTTTCTGTGTGTGGGTAGCGGGTGGAGGGTGTGGATAAAGGGGACAGTTCTGTGTGTGTGTATACCATCGCTCCCGCTTTTTGCTCCCAGGCTGCTTTCTCCAGCCTGGGAGCAATCTGAAACGGGTGCACTCCTTCAATTTTTTTTTTCCAACTGCGCATGCAGAATTCAGAGCTCCAATCGTTTCGGCCGCGCTAAGCCTGCCCACAACAAGAATGAAACTGGTCAAGGCTGTGTGTGTGAGGGGGCACCTGAAAGCAGATTTCTAAGTTGGATCTGCATTATGGCACTTCGAATGAAAGTGGTAAAATTGGGCCCATAGTCTCAGAATAAGGGACAGGTAATTTATTTCTAAGATGAGGAGAAATCGATTTTAAGAGAGCCATTCGTCTCTTCCCCTGAGACGACTGGAGGCAGGATCATCGAATAAATTCGAGGTTGAGTTAACTTATATTTTTGATAGGCAATGTGATCAAGGGTTATGAGCATGGTCAAGGTGGGGGTGACAAAGTGGTACACACTGACAGGAAAGTGGAGCTGAGGCCACAATCCAATCAGCCTTGATCTTATCAAATAATGGCGCAGATGACAATGAAGTGGCTGATTGGCCCATTCCTGTTCCCAACTATTCTGTTCTTATTCCGACACATTCTTTGGATTACTCTCTGTGACCAGTGATGGATACACAAGGTCTTTGTTTTGTCATCACCAGTAGCTTGCCTACATCCATCCATTAGGTCACTCACTCACTCATTCAGCCGCACAAATCATCCGCCTGTTTCTGGCCTTACCTTCCATTGTAAGGATGGCAAGATCTGGACAGTGCCAGTCTTAGTAGTTCATTCCCTGGCAATGTATATTCTCTTCTTCAGGCAGATATATTTTTACTATTAGTCACCTTCATAGAGATGCACTCACCAGCTTATGCTGGTTCCAGCTTAACTGTGCATCATGTCTCCCCAGGGATGGTTCCTGCATGCAACTACTCAGGTATATAAAGCTGTAAGTTTAACAGTATGTGCTGCACTCACTTTGCCAGAACACATCAGGATATTGATTCTTCTATGGAACTGCAAACACGTGTCCCACCCTTGCTCAGCCGCTCCGCAAACAGAACTTCTCTCTGAACCCGAGCAGCCAGAGGGAACACTTCTAGGGAAGCATCAGTGAATCAGTGATCTGACTTCATAACTTCTGGGCATATCAAAGCCATTATCTTCAGTATGAATGTAAACTTTGTACATGAGTCACTGACTATCCTGTGCCCCTCCCTAGTGACCTAAAGCAAGGACGTGAGGACATGTCTTGTCCTGCCATTCCTTTCATCATTTAATAACTCCTACTATTTTGTTCTGTACTTTCCTTCTCCCCCCATCATACACCCCAAACAACAGCTATTGCTTATTCATTGCTATATTCCAATTCTAATGAAAGCTCAAAGTATAATTTTATCTCTCTTGTGACAAATAGTTGTTTGACATGTTGAGTATTTCCAATATATTCTATTGCTATTTCATTTAAAGCATTAATAGTATTTTTCTTTGGTTCATTTTCCCAAACTGTTTACTCCAATTCAGAACCATGGTGGCGTTGGAGCCTTACCCTACAGGTATGGACAGTAAGTGGGGTACCATTTAGGACAGGACGTTAGTTCATCATGGGGTGCATGTGCACATAGGCATGTGTGCACACATAACACACGCGCACAAAAAAGTTAGTCTATTTTGTTAGTCACAAATAGGCTTACATTAACACTGCAATGATGTTGCTGTGACAATCCCCAAGTCACCACACTCCAGCACCTGGTCGGGTACACTGAGGGAGAATTTAGCCTGGCTTATTCGCCTAACCCGCACGTCGTTGAACTGTAGGAGGAAACCCCTGCAAACATGGGGAGAATGTGCAAACTCCACACAGACATTGAACCCAGGTCCTTGGCACTGAGACAGCAATGCTAACCACTGTGCCACACACATATGCACAAGCAGTTTACCGTGGCCAATCCATCTAACCTGCACATTTTTTTTGAACCATGGGAGGAAACCAGAATAGCCAGCTAAATGCATATACTGGGAAATATGCAAACTTCACATAGACTGATACCCAAGGCCGAAATCGAACCTGGGTCCCTGGAGCTGTGAGGGAGCAGTGAACCAAATTGTACGTTTCTTTCAATCTGTATGAAAGTTATGCTTTTTGAATGTCTCATACTGTGCATAATTATCATTAATTATATTTTTCAAAGCACTGGGGATTTACTTTGATTCTTGTACTTTTTTTTTCTCTCTCTCATCCCTAGTTTGTATAAAAATGGTCTTTCCGATTCTGGTATTCAGGATCTTGCCTCTGCTCTTGATACAAAACTGTCACTGACACATGTGCATCTGCAGGCAAACTGCTTCACAGACCATTCAATCCCTGTTCTCTGCCAATTCATACGGACTTGCAGGAATCTGGAGCTGATCAAGTGAGTACATTAATTAAAATATAATTTGGCCTGAATCTTTTAAGCAGCGGCAATGATAATTGAATTGCCACTGTGTGGGAAGATTTTTCCAACCTGATATTTCTTCTGGGATCTTCAGTGCGTTGATGGGGAGCTCCATTGGAGCAGATTAGTTTCCAGAAAAGAGGCCACACACCTAACCCACAGCACCATCTGCTATATGATAAGGTTAAAGGACAGGTCTTGTTATTACTTTTAGTTGGTAACTGAGTGAATGGGTTTGTTGCTGGGGTGAGAGAGGAAGCGAAGTGAGTAAGTGGTTAGTTGGGAGTGTCAGAAGAATGGCTGGGACAGTCGTCATATCAGGTTGGGTGGTTAGTTGGGGAATACAAGGGCAGTAATAAATGGGCTGGTTGGATGGTGGGGGTTTTGAGTCAGGTGGTGAAGGGGGTGTGGGGAGGATGTGGGGTAGCACTGGGCCAGGCAGGGAGTTAATTGGTATGGCTCAGCGGCACAGGTCAAGAGTACTCAGGTCGGGGCAGTCAAGTTGGGGAGTTTAGTCAGTGTTGGTTAGTAGGGATGTTGTGGAGAGATCAGGGGTTTGTTGGAGGATAGCCAGGGTGGACATGGTGGAGGGGGGAGGGCTAGTTAAGTGGTGGGAGGAGAAATATGAAGGTCTGGCTGTGGCGCTGGGAGGTGGGGGACAGTGATTGGGGGATTTAGTTATGGAGTTACCTTCAGGTTTTAGACCAGGCTTCACACTTTCTAAATTTGCCTGGCTAACTATCCAGGAAAGTTCTGTGGATCTGTCCCAAATCTCTGATTCTATCTCAGAGTCAAGGATATTCACACACAATGATGAGGCAGCAGGAGAATTTCCCAACTGAAGTTTAAACCTCTGGGGTGTGTCAGAACATCCATAGTGTCCCGATATACATCTTCAGTTGTATGTCTGATGTCTGACAATCCAGCAACTGGAAGAGTTGATTGATTACTCCATTCTCCCGTTATTTACACTGTTGTTCAATATTGTTTATTTACTGTTTAATATTTAATCTGTTTTAGCTTGGAGGAGAACCAGTTCAGTTCAAATGGAAAAAATCAGCTGAAGTTACTGGAGAAATCCAATTCGAGACCAAAAGTGATAGTGTGAATATTTCAACATCGCCATTTGAATTTATAAACAATCCGGATCTTAACTGAGAGTGACAGTGTAAATATTGTAATTTATAATCATTGCTGCTCCTTATGAACATTTGCGTCTGATTTCCTGTCCCTCCACTTTTTAAGTGGCCATACTCCAGGTTGAAATCCTATTGGCCGTTTCCCAGTTTCCTGCTTGAGCTGAGTGAATATCCTGCGCAAAGATATTTTGGCCTTGGAGGGAGTGCAGAGGAGGTTTACTAGGCTGATACCAGAGTTGAGGGGATTGAGCTATGAGGAGAGGCTGAATAAACTAGGCTTGTACTCGTTGGAGTTTAGAAGAATGAGGGGAGATCTCATTGAGACAAAGAAAAAAATAAGAACAAAGAACAACCCAGCACAGGAAACAGGCCCTTCGGCCCAACGAGCCCGCGCCGCCACATCACCCTACACCTATTCTACCCTGCATATCTATGAATGGAACCCTACTCAGTCAGATTCAGGGAAGAAATAGTGTCAATTTGGTAAAAACCGATTAGCCTGAGAGTATATCTTTGGGGTGTGGGAGAAAACCAGAGCGCCTGGAGGAAACTGTCGTGGTTCCCCAAGACGACAACTTATTTAACCCGATTGAAACAGAGAGTCTGAGTTGTAATCCTCCAAGCAGTAGACTTTATTTTCCAGCACAAGAGAATAAAGCCGGGATGTCCGGAACATTCCACTGAACCATTCTGCTTACAGTCTTTTTATACACCTTACAGTCCCATATCTCAAGACTCTTATCTTTCTTTCAAAATTCAATCTTGTTTAGCCACCATTGTTTCTGGGTCGACCCTTTATCTATCTTGCTTGAGATTGGTCATTCATTGTTACCTCTCTTTGCTTTTTGAAACCATGGTGGTTAAACCTTTTCCCTTGTCTGGACCATTCTGCTTACCTACCAATCATAGTTTAACTAGCTCAAGCCGAATACTAAAGAAAAACACGCTGACTTTATTCTCTCTTTTGCTGCTGTCACAGATCAAGTTGGACAACTGGGCAGTGTCCATTGTTCTCCCAAGTGACTACTATTTACATTCACAAATGAGTGTTTACTATACTATCTTCATTGGATTGCATGCATTGATTATATCAGTTATACTTAATTACATTAAGTCACACACATTGAGCTGATTAACTATACTAGTCTTATCCCATCACCCATCCTAAATCTACTTCAAGAAAAACATTCTAATACAAGTTTCAGCTACAATTCTTTTACAATAAGAGAAACATTCTAATACAAGTTTCGGCTACAATTCTTTTACACACATTCTTATACAAGTTTCGTACAGTTCTTTTACACACATTCTAATACAAGTTTTGGCTACAAATTCTTTTACATATCCCTCCTTTGAGACTATCTTCTAGTCTCATCCCAATTCCCAAAAGGTAGCTTAGGTAGTCCCTTTGCTTGATCCTGTTCACAAACACATATTTTTTATCATACTTACAAGCAATGTGGGGGAGCCAAATATTTTGGTCAGGGATCAATGTCCCTATTCTAACTTTATCATGGCCTATCTATCAATGTCCTGATTCTTAGGTTGCTCCCCCAGATTGCCTGCCGCTAACAGTTATCAGCCAAAAACCTTCCCACTCTTGTCTAGGGAAGGGAAAAAGACTGATCACTGTGTACGGAATAAGTTTCTTGGTCTCAATAGGTATCAGCAAGGTGATATTGTTGTCATAAGGCTATCTTCCACTATCATAGCTATTTTACAGAATGACATGTTTCAATTTCGACCAGGATCATTGTGAATTCATCCTCCTGAAAGTGGGTTGCTTGTTACTTGTGTCACCATCTGTCGCACTGCCAGTCTGGCAAGGAGGGATCTGCAGAGCCGTGGGAGAAACTTTGGTGACTTCAAACAGTCCTTCTCTTCTTGGTTCGTTCCAATGCCTCCGAAACTTTCTGATGTATACTCAATCTCCAGGTTTGATCTGGTGTTCCACTGCAGGACTCTCCTCCTCCTTGGCTTTTTCCTGTTCAAATATAGTTCTATGTATAACAGTTAGTTGTTGAATATACTCTCTCGTGTCCTGATCTAAGCACTCCAGCGTGGGGCCCCCTGATCCCCCTAATCTTTGGTACAAGCATTACTCTTCCTGTCATCATTTCATGTGGGCTTAAATGCGTAATTCTGTTTTCCTGACTCCTGTATTGCATTAGAGCCAATGGCAAAGCATCTATCCAGTTTTTCCCTGTTTCACTGCAAATTTTGCTTATCTTAGCCTTAAGGATCTCATTTGCTCTCTCCACCATTCCTTGGGACTGAATCCTGTCATTCCCAAGAATGTCATCATCTGCCCCACTGTCTGTGGTTTTGGAACTTTTAATACCGCTTCTATCTGCTGTAAAGCTATCCTCTTTTGCCCTGCTGATATTTCCCTTCCAAGATATTCTACCTTTTTCTGACACAGCTGCAGCTTTTTTCTGGATACTTTGTGTCCCCCTTCCGCTAGTCTTTCTAATAGTTTTAGACTATCCTTCCTGCATTGTTCTCTTGTTTCTGTGCATAATAACAAATCATCCACATATTGTATCAATGTTCCTTCCAACTGTATCCCCTCTAAATCTGCTCTCAACACCTGATTGAATACATGTGGGGAATGCTTAAATCCTTGGGGCATCCTATTGTATGTGTATTGTTTCCCTTCAAACGTAAATGCAAAGAGATACTGGCTTGCTTGAGCTAACGGCACGCTAAAAAATGCTGAACATAGGTCTCCTACAATAAACCATCTACTTTCAGGTGGTATATTATTCAACAGGGTGTAAGGGTTTGGAACCTCTACTGGCATATCTTCCACTACCTTGTTAACTGCTCTCAGGTCATGCACCAGTCTCCATTTTTCCCCATCCGCCTTTTTCACTGGTAGTGGTGGTGTATTGCACCTGCTCCAGGTTTCCTTTAATATCCCTGCTTCTATCAGTCCCCTGATTGTTCCTCTAATTCCTTCAATTGCTTCTGCCTTAATCGGATATTGTGGCCTATAAGGACCCTGTCGTCCTGTCTTTAATCTGACCTCCTCTGGATTAGTATTTTTGACCCTTCCCACATCAGTGTCCTGTCTGGACCACAGTTCCTGTGGGAGGGAATTCAAATCTCTTTCTAAGCCTTCTCTCCACTCCTGTTCTCGCTCCTCATTTTATGCCTCTATTTTTACCTGTTTTGGTTTCCCGAGCATCTTAACATCCACGATTATTTTTATCATTTGTCCATTAGTGGATATCCAAATATCTACATAGTCTGTCTGAACAAATTCTAATTCTCATGCTCTCAGCACCATTGGTCCTAGGTCTTTTGATCTGTATCCCAGATTCACTTTTAATGTAACGTGGCTCCGCCCTAGATACAGAGAACCATTTGTTAACCCATTCATCCCTAACGACCGTGAGGGCCACTCCCTCTGGTCCAATTAAAATACTTCCTCACTTTATTTCCTGTTCTTGTCCTGCCTCCTTTCCCCACTTCTCCTGTGTCTCGGGTTTCTGTTCTTCATCAAATATTATTGTACTGTGCAATTCCGTTCTTGGCCACTTGGCTTGTGGAACCCAAGTGTCTATAAGCTTTCCCCAAACTTCCCATACCTGCTTTTTAATTTGCTCCTCTATATCTCCCAACCAATACACATTAACCCCTTTTCCTGGTATTCCAAGTGGATACATTTCCGTCAAATTAATTCCTTGTTCTGTGCATTCTAATTTCAGTCCTAGACCTAGGATTGCATCCCTTCCCAGCAAATTTAATGGCGTTTTATCACACACTAATACGGGTACATAGGTAGTTTTGTTTCCAATGGTAACCGGCACCGGCGTCATCATCTGAGTTAACGTTACTTTCCCCGAGAACCCCACAGTTTTCACAAACTGACAATGGTAGGTGATCTGCATACTTTGCCTGTATGCACGTGCACGTAGCGCCGGTGTCTATCATCATGGGGACCTCAACCCCTCCTACTCTAACACTCACTACGGGTTCTTGGTCAGCTGTATCCGTTATCTGTATGTACTGTCCTACCATTTTGGGGTTCTCTGGGCCTCCCTATAGAGAACCTTGGTGGTTCCCTGGTCCTTGGAATATTAGGGGGTCGCTCCATTCTCCCAACACTAGCTGCCTTTCCTCGTCTTCACTACTGTCCTCTGCCTCCGCCTCTTCCTCCGTTTTTTCCTTTTTTCATTCCTTCTCTGGGGATTTCCATTCCAATTTTTCTCCATACTTCCATTCGTCCCCCCATTTCTGCGTTCCCCAACATCTTTCCTCTACATCCCTTCCTTTCCTTTTACTCTCCTTCGTTCTAATTTCTCTCCCCTCTTCTTCAAACAGCGTTAATATTTATAGCTCTTTTTCTCGCTTCTCCTTCGTTTTTCTCGACTTATCCTTAATTTTGTAGTTCTTCAACATTCCCTTCTGATCCTTACACCTCTCTATGTACCACGTGCCTTCTTCCGGCCATTGTGTGTTTGTCTTACTTGTTCTTTTAGCCCACTTTTTAGAAATATGTGCTAGTATCTCCACTGGTGTTTTAGCCTTACTTGCCATTATCTGTATTCTCAAATCACTGCTGTAATTTTTATTGCTTAATTCGTCAGAGTTTGGTATTATAGTTATTATCACCCAGTGTACTACCTTTCCGCGCTCAGTCCCCTGTTCACTTCTTCCTTGTGTTTCCCTTGCCAGTACCTGTCACTCTAACCGGGGTCCCGATATCCACTTACCCGTGGCACCCTTCCCTGGCACTATCTTTCTTTCCCTGGCTAAAGGGTAGTAGAATTTCACTTGCTCATCTATGTGTATAAAAATCCTATACCGGTCAGATCCCTTTACTAGTTTTCCTAAGGTTTCTAATTTTATTTTGTTTATCCAATTCCTGTCTGCTCTTCCTTCCCAGTTTACATATGGCCACTCATTTTTTACCTCATCCAAATTAACTATATGCGTAAATCCTCTCAATCTAGTGTCTTTTTCATTTTTATACCGCTCCCTAACTCCTCCTCCAACTTCCTTTGCGAATCTTCCTTTTAAAATAGTTGTGCTCGCTCCGCTACTCAGGGACTGTGTCAGTGCAGTCTCTCCAAGTTGTTTGTGGTTATTTTGAATATGTCCCGAATCCCTCATTGATCATCACTCCCACCTTACTATCTCATGCTACTCTACTCAGATCGATCTTTTACTGTCTCTTATTACCCTTTAACTACCTCCCTCTCTTCTGCCGATTTGTACTTCCGTGGTTCTAACTACTGTATTAGGTAGGAGAATAATCTCTCTCATAGACCTCTCCTCCTCTCGGTTGACGTCCTTTACCCGAGGTCCTGGATAGGTTTGGACTGGCAGGCTTTCCTACACTTACTCTCCTTGGGCAAGTCGTAACCCGGAACCCCGCTCCAAACCGCTCGACTAACCTAGTTGCATCGATTAGCGTTTGGTTCTTTTTGCGTCTCGCTTTTTACCCATTCACAGGCAGTGCAGTATTCGCAGCGCGCTTTGCATGCAAAACTCCACCCTTCGGATCAGACTCAGTCTCTCAAAGTATTTTACACAATTTAATTTTACCTATGCAGGATGTCTTTTGGGTTGGGGAGATCCAGGACCAGCAGAGAGCCAGGTGCGCCAGGCCTCGAGATCCCTTTTCTGACAACAAGGATTTACATGCAATATAAGTCTGCTTACCATTGTTTCTGGGTCGACCCTTTATCTATCTTGCTTAAGATTGGTCATTCATTGTTACCTCTCTTTGCTTTTTGAAACCATGGTGGTTAAACCTTTTCCCTTGTCTGGACCATTCTGCTTACCTACCAATCATAGTTTAACTAGCTCAAGCCGAATACTAAAGAAAAACACGCTGACTTTATTCTCTCTTTTGCTGCTGTCACAGATCAAGTTGGACAACTGGGCAGTGTCCATTGTTCTCCCAAGTGACTACTATTTACATTCACAAATGAGTGTTTACTATACTATCTTCATTGGATTGCATGCATTGATTATATCAGTTATACTTAATTACATTAAGTCACACATATTGAGCTGATTAACTATACTAGTCTTATCCCATCACCCATCCTAAATCTACTTCAAGAAAAACATTCTAATACAAGTTTCAGCTACAATTCTTTTACAATAAGAGAAACATTCTAATACAAGTTTCGGCTACAATTCTTTTACACACATTCTTATACAAATTTCGTACAGTTCTTTTACACACATTCTAATACAAGTTTTGGCTACAAATTCTTTTACAAAACCCACGCAACCACAGGGAGAATGCGCAAACTCCCACAGACACAGGCCCAAATCCATGTGCCTGCACAGCCAGCAGTGCTAGTCACTGAGCTGTTGCGGCGCCCATCTACCAGTCCAGGATCAAGCACACACACCGACATGAAGTACTAGGCCACTCCTGGAACTTCCAAGAGCAGCCCACGCACGACCCGCCGTGTGAATGCCCCTCGTTTGACACGAGGTGGACCTCCACCTGTGGAATAAAGACAAAAATATTAATCTTACAGCCTGCCTTTCCAGTGTCTCCTGAGGTTTAACCCTATTTAATAGCCCCTACCATATCCCTCCATTCTCGTTTCACTCATGTGCCTATCTAACTGCATCTTAAACGAGTCCAATGTTCCTGCCTCCACCACCCTACTCGGTAGCGCGTTCCAGACCCCCACAACTCTCAGCGTAAAGAACCTTCTTCTCACCTCCAAATTATACCTCTCCCCCCTCACCCTTAAATGATGACCTCTCGTGTTCGTACCCAGTCTAGGGAGCAGTCTCTCACTATTAACTCTATCTATTCCCTTCATTATCTTATATACTTCTATCATGTCCCCTCTCAATCTCCGTCTTTCCAAGGAGAACAGTCCCAGTTTCTTCAACCTCTCCTCGTAACCTAGTCCCCCCATGCCAGGTAACATCCTGGTAAACCTCCTCTGCACCCTTTCTAGAGACTCCACGTCCTTCCTGTAGTAAGGTGACCAGAACTGGACGCAGTACTCCAAATGCGGTCTAACCAACGTTCTGTACAACTGAAGCATTAGACGGCAGCTTTTATACTCTTTGCCCCTTCCTATAAAGGCCAACATCCCATAAGCCTTCCTAACAACCTTCTCCACTTGTGATGCCACCTTCATGGATTTGTTAACCTGCACTCCCAGGTCCCTCTGTATGTCTATACTCCTAATCGGCCTCCCTTTAATCACATAGCTCCTCTCTGCATTATTCCGTCCAAAATGCATCACCTCGCATTTGTCAGGATTAAATGCCATCTGCCACCTATCTGCCCACTGCACCAACCTATCGATATCCTGTTGTATCACCTGACAATCCAGTTCCGTACCCGCCAACCCTGCCATCTTGGTGTCATCAGCAAACTTGCTAATCACACCACCTACGCCCTCTTCCAAGTCATTTATGTAGACTACAAAGAGAAGAGGTCCCAGTACTGAGCCCTGCGGCACACCACTGGTCACTGGCCTCCAGCCCGACAAGGTCCCCTCCACAGCTACCCTCTGTCTCCTATTTCCCAGCCAGTTCTCAATCCACCTAGCTATCTGGCCTGTATCCCATGCGCCTTAACCTTTTCTACCAGCCTACCGTGAGGGACTTTGTCAAATGCCTTACTGAAATCCATATAGATGACATCAATGGTTCTCCCACCGTCAACCGTTTTTGTCACCTCCTCAAAGAATTCCACCAGATTCGTAAGGCAAGACCTCCCTCTAACAAAGCCATGTTGCGTATCCCTAATCAGATCGCAATGCTCCAAATGCTCATACATCCTACCCCTAAGTATTTTTTCCATTAACTTCCCGACCACCGATGTCAAACTCACCGGTCTATAATTTCCAGGGTTATCCCTACTACCTTTTTTGAACAACGGGACCACATTTGCTACCCTCCAGTCTTCTGGGACCTCACCTGTGTCCAAAGAAGAGACAAAGATTTGCGCCAGAGGCCCAGTAATTTCATCTTTCGCCTCCCTAAGCAGCCTGGGATAAATACCATCAGGCCCCGGGCTTTATCCGTCCTTACGCTATCTAAAAGCCCTAGCACTTCCTCTCTCGTAATAACTATATCCTGCAAATGAACCTCCACTCCCTCCAAGAGACCACACGATTCCGAACCCCTCTCCTTTGTGAATTCCAACGCAAAGTATTCATTCAGGAGCTCCCCCATTCCCTCCGACTCAATACACAACTCTCCACTCTTGTCCCTAAGAGGACCAATTTTCCCTCTAACTACTCTCTTGCCTCTGATATAGGAATAAAATACCTTTGGATTTTCCTTAATCCTACCAGCCAAAGCCATCTCATGCCCTCTCTTCGCCCTTCTAATTCCCCTTTTTAGCTCCCTCCTACTCTCGCTATATTCCTCCAGCGCACTCTCCGTACCCATTTGTTTTGACCTAACATACACCTCCCTCTTCTTCCTGACCAAGTCTTCAATATCCCCCGTAATCCACGGCTGTCTAATCCTACCTTTCCCATCCTTTCGCTTAACCGGAACATACCTCCCCTGCAACCATTTCATTTTATACCTAAATGCCTCCCACTTGCCAACCGTGGACTTGCCAGCTAACAGCCCCTCCCAATCAGTTTGCTGCAGCTCCCTCCTAATCCTGCCTTGGCTCACCTTTCCCCAGTTCAGCACACTCCCATTCGGACGGCACTCGTCCCTTTCCATTTTTATCCTAAAGTAGACGGACTTGTGGTCACTGTTCGCCTACCTCTACCTCACCCACCTGCCCCGGCTCGTTTCCCAACACTAGATCCAGTATAGCCCCTCCCCTAGTCGGGCTAGTTACATACTGTTCTAGCGACCCTTCCATAACACATTTCACAAACTCCTCTCCCTCCGTACCCCCAGCTCTAGGCCCCCTCCAATTCACTCCAGGAAAATTAAAATCACCCACTACAACCACTCTATTCTTCCTGCACCTGTCCAAAATGCCCCTGCAGATGCCTTTCTCCACTGACTTAGGGCTGTTGGGTGGCCTATAGTACACCCCTAGCAATGTGATCTCTCCCTTTTTATTCCTCTACTCCACCCACACTGACTCAATCCCTATCTCTTCCATATCGTCCTCCCTCTGCACAACTGTGATGTTTTCCCTGACTAACAGTGCCACCCCTCCACCTCTCTTCAACCCTCCTCTGTCATACCTAAAACACTTGTACCCAGGAACATTCAGCTGCCAGTCCTGCCCCTCCCGTAACCACGTCTCCGTTACAGCCACCACATCTAACTGCCTCACAAACATCAAGGCCCTAAGCTCATCCGTTTTCCCTACCACACTCCTAGCATTGAAACAGACACAGTTCAACCCACAAGTGTCCCTCAGAACCACCTTCTCCCTGATACTTTTCCTTTCACCCAACTCTCTCCCAGCCACCTCCCCACCCCACCTCCATATTAGTTTAAACCCTTCGTAAACACCCCAGCTAACCTCCCCGCTAAGACATTAGTTCCCCTCCCGTTCAAATTCTCCCCACCCTTCCTGTACAATTGCCCTTCTCTCTTAAACACCTCCCAGTGATCCACAAAAGTAAAGCCCTCTACCCTACACCAATCCCTCAACCATGCATTCAGCTGCATGATCTCTTCATTCTTTGCCCTGCTGTACCGGGCAGCAACCCAGAGAGTGCCACTCTGGGGATAAAGAGTTTGTCTGTACCGAGTGTGCAGGAACCCCTATAATGGCAAGGGTGAAAATTTAAAGGTCACAATTAGCCGAATTGAATAGGGACCAATTACAGGATAATTTAATCACGCCAATCAGCCTAACCAGCACGTTTTTGGGATGTGGGAGGAAACCGGAGTGCCCGGGGAAAACCCACGCAAACACGGGGAGAATGTGCAAACTCCCACAGACATTGCTGCCCAGCATACAATGCTAACCACTGAGCTGACGTGTTGCCCATTGACCAGTCCAGAATTAACATCCACTAACGGCCATGACGCACTGGGCGCCTCTCGAATCAACACCCAAGAACCATCCAAGTACGACCGGCCGAGTGCATGTCCCTTGTCTGTCAACAAGGTGGACTGTTGCACCTGTAGATGGAATAAGGTGTCATCAATGCATTACAGATAGACAATACACAGACAGTACAGACACTGAATCAGAGTCCACCATATCAGTTTATATGGCCTCCATGTGGGCTAAAAGCCCAGTGGTCTGACAAGTGGCCAACATGTCCAATGATCTTTTGCCTCTCACCTGTCGTTGAAGATCCCCAGTAGCTCCAACGTTAGTGACAAGGTGAGTCTTGAAATTTGTTGGGCGAATGATTGGAATCTCTTTATCCCCAGGAAGGACATGAGGCTATTGTTCTTTTCTAGCCACTTCCCCCGGGCGCCAACAACAAATCCGAAGAATTGGGGATTTCGGCAACCAGTAAGTCTCTCCACCTCCGGTCCAAGGTGTTGGTACTTGAGGTACTTTCCTGCCACGCCTTCTCTAGACTGCCACAATTGTCTTCAAACCGAACCGTAACATCTACCACTGCCACCTTCTGGTCTTTCTCCCTCTTAAATACGATATCAGGTTTCCAGAGGGAACCGTCCTTTCTGATAAGCCGTGGTTCCAGGTATGATGTCCAGCTGTATTTTCCGACATATTTGCGCAGCTGTTCTAGGATCTTATTATGGCGCTTTATTCGGCAGTTCTTTACAAACGGGCACCGGCCAGAGATATGGCTCAGAGTTTCCAGACCTGCCTCACACCTTCAGCAGGATTTAGTTGCGAAGGGATTCCCTCTTGACAGGGTAACCCTTGTCGGATAAAGATTGCATCTGAGTAGGATGTTATTTATGATGTGATGTGATTTAAGCTGATATGCAGCTTTAACCCAACTGTTTGAGATTTTATCGTTACTGTAATAGTGTGCACCGATACCTTGGGAGGGTAGCTGCCTCCATTTGCAGAACTCCCACTCCCTCCACCCAGCATACTTGTTCACTGGTCTCCTGCGGCCTGCCTCCTCCGTATCGAGCATGGGTATTGCTGCTCTGACCATGTTCAACACCGCCTCGTCATCATTGCCCTCTTCATTAGTTGGCATGAACTCTTCAATCTCTCTCAGGACCTTGAGAGACCGTAGTTCCTTGATGTTGTCGCCAATGTTCTGTTTGCAGAACTGAAAAGAGGCTCGAATGACTTGGTCTTTTGAAGCAGCCAGCGACTCCCATTTCCGGATCACCGCAGATGGTATTTGGATCTCCAGTTTGGGAATCCCCAGACCTCCATTCCGAACCCGTGAATAGAGGATGCCATCTGTTGTATGGGGTGGAAGGTGCAGGAACTGCTTGACTGCATTACGGATCAGTTGATCAAGTTTGATAAGTGTATTTTGTGACGCTTCCGATAGGATCAAATGGAAATATAGCCTCGGACTGACGTGGACTGTAAGCAGCTCTACTCGTTGCCTCGGCCTTAGAGCTGCTGCCTGTAAGTTGGCAATCCAGGACTTCAGTCTCTCTTCCCACGCACCTTCTTCTACGCCAGCCCATGGATCGATTTGGGATCCCAGGTACTTCTCGGCCTCTCCTGCAGGGATGTATGCAATATCTTCCTGTTGAATATGCCAGTTTTTGCTCTGATTATATACAAAGGTCTTCCTCTTACTGATAAAGTGAAAGCCTTTGGTCTTGCTGGTGTTGACAGCCAGACCTGTGGATTCGCAAAATGTCTGGAGAATCTTCAGGTTCCGAGTCATCCCAACGTATGAGTCACTCAGAAGGGCGATATCGTCCGCAAAAGCGAGGGCTGAGCAGTTGATCATTGCTCCATCCAGTGTCATGCTGACACCAGATCTCGCCTCCTCGAGACTACAAATCAAAGGATCCATAGCAATGTTAAACAGTATTGGAGAGAGCGGGTCTCCCTGCTTGACACCCCTTTCAATGTTTATTGGTGCAGTCTTGGACTTGTTGCCCTCAACCACGGTTGTGTTACCAGTGTAGAGATTTTGAATGAGCTCTACAAAGGCCTTTGGTAATTTGGTTCGTTGCAGTGACTTAATAAGTAGCTTGTGCCCCACCGAGTCGAACGCTTTCGCCAGATCCACAAAAACAATGGCTAAGTCCTTATGGTTCCTCTTAGCTCCCTTCATGATGTTTTGCAACACTGCAATGTTTGCGTTGCATCCGGGAGTAGCTGCTAAAAACCCTTTCTGCCTTGGGTTTATTTCGACTGTCTCACTCAGTCGTTTTGCCATGATCTTTGTAAAAAGGCGAAGCAGCATAGGACCGATTGTAATTGGACGCCAGTTGTCAATGCTTTTCAGGCGTTCCTTATCCTCGCACTTAGGAATCAGGACTGTACGACTCTGTTTCATACAGTTCGGGATTGTTCTTGATGCCAACCACAAAGTGAAGAGTCGAGGTATGCGAGTCTCATATTTCTCATGTATATCCCTGATGTCTTCCAGCCTCTGACCATCCGGCCCAGGTGCCCTTGCCTCCTTAATACCCATGATGGCTTGGGTAACCTCTTCCGTAGTGATTGGCTTCATCAGTTCTCCGTAATCCGTTCTCCCTCTGTATGCTGCGAATTTGCTTATGTTTGCCTTGTTGTTTTGGCTGGAGAGCTTCTGTCGAAAGCTTGCCTCCAATTCGGTAATGGATAATGGACATGTTATTTGTGAAGACGCGCCCATGATCTGTCGGGCCAGCTGGTGCCTGTTATTCTTATACAACTGTTGTGTATCTTTGAAAACGGGTTTTTGTTTAGCCCATCTTTTCCTGGCTCCGGTGTTTACCTCGTACCTTGCTCTCTGGTTTTGTCTTTCCGGTGCCTTAGCCCTCGGACCGTTCTTACCGTGCCTTTTCGTCTGACCGCCCATTAGAAGGTCAGTGATGCTCTCAACTATACCCACTGCTAAAGCATGATTGTCGGAATTGCTCCTCGCCCTCGAGTTCCTCTGCCTTGATTAGGTTTTCATCCACTTCCCTGTGCCTAGGGACTCGGGCCAGAGGTCTGTTAGCGATACTTACCTGTGGGGCTTGATTCACGACATCTGCCTCTTCCGGTTCCTGTTCTTGTTCGGAATCCGGTTGTACTTCAGCATCTGCCCGTGCTACAGTGCTTAATGTATTGCGCGCCATTGCAAGTTGCCTGCGCTTGTCAGAGATTTGCTTGGCAGTTTTTGATGTTAAGATACTGCCAATTTCTTTATTTATAAATCGGGCCCCAGCAAATCTCTTCTCAAGCTCGTCGAGGAGTGATTCCTCCTCTGACCATACGCTCTTATGTTTACCCCTTTTGGTGGTGGTCTTGGGCAGTGACTTCGTCGCGCGTTTCTCATTGCGAAGAACTGGATGGCGGTGTCTTTCGTGTTGGCTGAGTCCACTCTCTGATGTGAAGGCCAACTTACGTGCACTGCATTGAAACTGCCCAACTGCCAAGGATCGACCCTCACCCTGACAATTCGAGTAGTGGCAGGCAATAGAGTGGAACTCACCAGACCTACTGCATCGAGAACATTTGGTCTTAATGTTCTTAGTGTTATGCACTGTTTTAACGTATAAGATGATGAATGGGATGGATAGGATAGAGGTGGAGAGATCTTCCCGCTCAAAAAAGACAGTAGGACTAGGCGGCACAGCCTTAAGATAAAGGGGGGGGGCGGGGGCAGTTTAGAACGGAGTTGAGGAGGAACTTCTTCACTCAAAGGGTGGTGAATCTCTGGAATTCTCTGCCCGTTGAAGTGGTGGAGGTTGCCTCGCTAAATATTTTTAAGAAGCGGGTTGATGGGTTTTTGATAAGAGAGGGAATTAAGGGTTATGGGGAGAGGGTGGGAAAGTGAAGCTGAGCTACGACAGATCGGCCATGATCTTGTTGAGTGGCAGGGCAGGCTCGAAGGGCTAGATGGCCTACTCCTGCTCCTATTTCTTATGTTCTTCTGTTCTTATCTCCCACTGTGACAGTCAGAAGACTTACAAACCAGGTTAATGTCCAACAGGTTTATTTGGCATCACGAGTTTTTGGAGTGCTGCCCCTTCATCAGAGAGTGGGAATCCTGCTGTTCACCTGTGTGGGTTCAGGATGGGGACAGGGTTTGCTTAGCTAGGGTAGATCCCACCATCCAATAGGGACAAACACCATGGAATGACCCAGGGAAAGTATCCTGTGGGGAATTTCCAGTGGATTGTGTAACTGGGAAATTGGAATGCAAGTATGAATGCTTTATATTTTCCCTAAGTAAGAAAATAAGTTGTTGCCCCACCAAGGCTGCCAGCAAGGACGGAGAATTAGGTGCTCAACCCAAATCTCCGTTCACAGAAGTGGGACCAGAGAATCCTGTCCAATATATATGTAATATAGATTCTGCCCAATTGATATGACTGTAATTTATACAGTAAAATGTAACTTTCACAGGACTGTCCAATAAAGGAGTTGATCTGGTAAATGCACCTGCTGGCTCAAAGTGGAACACATTATGGAAGTTGAGTGACCCATTGTAATTCATACTGCAGTAAGTGGACAGGATCCATGTTAGGACCTGGCAGTCTGAACCACTGTGAGCCTAATGCATGGACTGTGGTCTAAACGCAGAGCAGGATCATTAGCATTTAAACAAAGAGAAGATATTTTGATTTTCTGTGTCAGGTTCATTATGTTGTATTAATACTATTTTCCATATATACATGGATCTGTTGTATGTGACATTATTTTCTGCTTTATTTTATTGAGAATATTATCAAATAAATCGGTTGGACTAAAACCTGGTGTTGTCAGACTTTTTACTTATTTTACATTCCCCATTATATGCAGTTTGTTTATTCTCTCCTCGCTGGTATAATAAATTAAGTTTCACTGTATCCATCAGACTTCAAAAATCAAGGTTTGGAACCAATAGTTTGTAATCAGCAATGACCAGATTAGAATAGCAAACTCACACTAGAAAGATAAAGTGGTTTAGATATCACTTGGGGCTGCTGACTAACAGACTAAGGAATAGAAGGATAAGACTTTGGTTTAATGTAAAAATCACAATGTCAAACTAATCATTGAATACTGAGGAACTAATACATATAAAGTGGAAAGAACACAGAAAAAGAGAAAAATAAATGCGTTGTATTTCAACTTTCATGTACTATTGTGATCTGGTCCCTAATATCCAATTATTGCTCACAACTACAAATTACAATGAGATAAATGGCCATTTAATGGAATGGATTTCAACCATCAGGGGAGTGTATTGGTTATGTTACTGGATTAACAATCCAGAGATTATGTTAATAACCCGGTGAACATGAGTTCATATAACAGCTTGAGAATTTTAATTTTTATTAGAAACTGAATTTTAAAAAGAAACTGTTGTCAGTGATCATTAATTTGTCTGTGTTTTTGGAAAGGAAATGTGCCGTCCTTATCTGATCTGATCTGTATCTGACTCCAGACCCCCTCAAATGTGACTGTTATTAGCTGTTTCTGAAGTGCCTTCGAATTCCACTTAGTTTTATCAAGCAGTCTCATCAATGATTCTACAAGGCAGCCCAGCAACATCATCTCGTGGTAACTTGAGTCGACAATTATAGTGACTTTACTAGTGATACCCACTGCTGGAAAACGGATGGGAAAAAAAATTTGTCACTTATAACAATAAAACTGTTATTTCTGATCCTTAAAATGAAAATTGAAAGATTTCTGTGAGGGTGCTGAGTTCTAATGTCAGTTTTTCTCCATAACGAGTTAAGGGATAAATGACCCTGCAAACACCAGGAACTCCCCATATCATCTTGTATTAGATAGACGGGGATCTGTTGTATCCATTTGAACACACGGGGTGCCGTGAATTAACACCTCATCAGTGAAAGTCACAGTCAACGTTAAAGAGAATCGGAGGATAGAATCAACGAATCCCTGCAATGCAGGAGGCCATTTGGCCCATCAAGTCTACACCAACAGCAAGCCACCCAAACCCTATTCCCGTAACACCACATATTTACTAATCCTCTGACATGAGCACAAAAAGCATAGCCCATTTGCTAAACTGAGGCAGCATGGTGGCAAAGTGGTTAGCACTGCTGCCCTCACAGCACCAGGGACCCTGGTTCAATCCTGGCCTCAGGTGACTATGTGGGATTTTCACATTCTCCCCATGTCTGAGTGGATGTCCTATGGTTAGGTGGATTGGCCACGTTAAATTGACCCTCGTGTCAGAGGATTAGTAGAGTGAATATGTGGTGTTACAGGAATAGGGTTTGGGTGGGCTTGCGGTTGGTGTACACTTGATGGACCAAATGGCTTCCTGCATTGTTGGGATTTGTTGATTCTATCCTCTGGTTAGGGTAAAATCTCAAGAGAAACCTATCTTCTAATTAACAGTATTAGATAGACACAATATTGAATGGATTAATTAGATTCCAAAATAGTTGATACTAAATGAATCTATAGTCATTCTCAGACACTGGTCTGAGAATGACTAGTTTGATTATCAATTATTTAGTGACTGTTTTCTGATGGTGACAGACTGAACCGACAAACTCTCTTATTCAATGTGCTACAATGTGGAGTTACTAGTGTTGGATTGGAATAGGCACAGTAAGAAGTCTCTCAACACTAGGTTAAAGTCCAACAGGCTCCTGATGAAGGAACAGCGCATTTAAACCCGCTGGACTTTAACCTGGTGTTGTGAGACTTCAATGTGCTATGTAATTGCTCAATAGTTGTGTTATTAAAGTTACTGGGTGACCCTGTCTACAATAATTTATGTTGAAGTTATGATGTATATGTTGTTGAGCCAAATGAACATTGTCAGTGAATGATTTGATTTCTGACTTGTTCTTTGTAGATTTGACTAGAAAGGGTTAATTCATTCACACGAGAGCTTGTGGAATTTGAATTGAGAACCGGTGAACTTAACTCAGACTCTGGGAACTGGATAATATCAGACAATTCAGCCAAACAATATTAGGCATCATTCACTTTTAGATGGGGGATGGGAGTTAAATCTCAGACTGGTCATTAGTGATGTACATGAGGTGGATGAAGGTTAATCTGCGTTCTCACCATGCATTTTGCAGGACACTGACTATCAGCTTTCTAACAGATTTATAATACACAACCCTCTGCTTCAGAAGTGACTGGGCTGCTGCTGAGCAACAACTAACACTTGAATGGAATGAGATATAAAACCATCTTTGTGAATGAGCTATGCTACAGTTATTTAAGAACATACATACAATGTACATAAAGATCTACAGGATGTGATTTCAGGCAATGCTGTAGTTTAAGTACAAAGAACAACAGCACGGGAAATCGGTCAGGTAAATGGGGTACAATGTAGGAAAAAACTGGAATTGTTCATTTTTAGCAAGAGTAAAAAAGAAGCATATCTAAACAGTGAGAGATTGCAGAGTTCTGAAGTGTAGAGGTGTTGGTGTGTTAATGACTGAATCAGAAAAGGCTAGTATATAAGTAAGTATTCCCTGTATACCTGAACCCACTGTCCATTCCTTCAATCAAAAAGCACAGAGAGCCTTTTTTTTTGTAAACAAATCAATTTGTTCTCTCCTAAGTAATCACTACATGGCTAAAATGAGTAATTATCCCGCTTTTCAAACATCAGACTATTCCTTCCAGACATTGCAACTCCTGTAGCAAAAAACTGAGCTTTTAAACAGTCCCCTTACACATAAAATATATCAGTAGCACAGGATCATCAATAGATCAGTGCCGTGTCTCCTAATGAATAGCACAAACCATGATATATGTTTGAGTGATATCATTATCAGGAAATGTGCCCCATTCAATCCCTCACAGTGCCAGGGACCTGTGTTCAATTCCTGGTTTGGGTCATTGCCTGTGCAGAATCTCCACATTCTCCCCGTGTCTGTGTGGGTTTCCTTTGGGTGCTCCAGTTTCCTCCCTGTTAGTGGGGATTGTGAGCTGACCAGGGTATTGGTGTGACATCACCCAATACAAGACTTCATGAAACCAGTGTCTTAGTTTAATAATGTATCTTTTATTTAGATACATTCTAAATAAATGAATGTATTTATTTAGCAGGCACAGGGAGAAATCACCACAAGTGGTCAAGGCTTCTACACAGAGTAGCCAGACCTCTGAGGAGTTCTGATGTTTATAATTCAAAACAGATCAATTATAAATTTCCCTTATCAAATCCCCCACCTTTCACCTAGCTTTCAATCAATTATCTTCAATATACATAAATCAACAATTGCATTTACTTCCTAGCATTTTCTTGAGTGCCTCAAGGATCTGTTCTGGGACCCTTGTTGTTTGTCATTTTCATAAATGACCTGGATGAGGAAGTGGAGGGATGGGTAAGTAAGTTCGCTGATGACACTAAGGTCGGTGGTGTTGTGGATGGTCTGGAAGGATGGCAAAAGTTGCAGCAGGACATAGATAGGATGCAGGACTGGGCGGAGAAGTGGCAGATGGACTTCAACGCGGATAAATGCGTAGTCGTCCATTTTGGCAGAACCAACGGGATGAATGAGCACACTATCAAGGGCAGAAGTCTGAGTAGTGTTGAAGAGCAGAAGGATCTAGGGGTCAGTGTCCACAGGATTCTTAAATCGGCCTCGCAGGTGGAGGAGGTGGTCAAGAAGGCGTATGGTGTACTGGCCTTCAGTAATCGAGGGATTGAGTTTAGGAGTCGGGAGGTAATGCTGCAACTTTATAAGACCCTTGTCAGGCCTCATTTAGAGTATTGTGCGCTTACTATAGGAAAGATGTGGAAGCTATTGAGAGGGTACAGAGGAGATGTACAAGGATGTTGCCTGGACTGGGAGGCATGCCTTATGAAGTTAGGTTGAGGGAACTGGGACTCTTTTCCCTGGAGAGACAAAGGTTGAGAGGCGACCTGATAGAAGTTTACAAAATGTTGAGAGGAATAGATAGGGTGGACTCTCAGAGGCTATTTCCCCGGGTTGAAATGGTTGCTACGAGAGGACACAGATTTAAGGTACAGGGAGGGAAGTTCAGAAGTGATGTTAGGGGTAAGTTTTTCACTCAGAGGGTGGTGAGTGAATGGAATCGGCTGCCATCAGTGGTGGTGGAGGCGAACTCGCTGGGGTCTTTTAAAAGACTTCTGGATGAGTATATGGGGTTTAATGAGATTGAGGGTTATAGATAGGTCTGTAGGTTGGTAGGTGTTGATGTGATCAGTGCAACTCGTGGGCCGAAGGGCCTGTTTGTGCTGTAGTGTTCTATGTTCTATAATGGTATTTCATTATGGATGGTAACTCCTGTCTTGACTGGCACCTTTTCCTTTATTACCTAGCAACTCGAGATGCCTGACCTCAAAGGTCAGAGTGAACATTCTCTCCAGGTTACTCCTAAACTAGGCTGATACATGATCCCGTGCCCGGATGTGCTTCTATCATATCTGGCACTGAATAAACCCATTCATGAAGTTACATTTTGTGTTCTTCATAAGAAACTTTCTGATAATTTGTACTCTCTCCTGTCAAATCCGTGATGTTGCAGGGTGCATCTGTTCCTAGATGATTGCAGCACTGACAGACATCAATCTGCTCATTGTGCTCACACTGGTGAACAAGATCTGACTACACTAGCCCAAATTTGCAGCTTTGGTCCCTAGCCCTGGGGCTAATGGCAGAGCAAGTGAATATTTGAATATTTCAAAAATATTACAATATTCTCTGACTCCAACACTGGTTCAGGTATTGAATTCCACACTGTCACCACTCTCGGTGATGAAGTTTGTCTGTAAGTCACCTTTTTGTCTTCTACCTCTTATTTCAATTTGAGCCTCCCTACTCCTGCAATAAAGAAAATAGCACCTTCATATCAATGCTATCTATGCCTCTCATAAACTCAGTGAAGAGTTGGTTGGAGTGGACTGGAAAAAGATTGTTGACCAGCAATTACAGAGTTCTATGAAAATAGTTTGTGACTCACAACTTAGATGTATCCCAGTGAGGAAAAGGGGTTTTAGGAATGAACCTAATCAACTAAGTTAACAATGAAGTTAAGAATAGTATTAAACTCAAAGAAAAACAGCATACAATGTGTTGAGGATTCATGGTAAACCAGATGATTTGTTTCTTTTCTATAAGTAAAACTAAGAGCAAATGATATTTTAACTTATTCAGCATTTTGTAGGGTAGTCAGAACTGTTTTTTTCTATTGGATGAGGGCCCAGTCATCAGAATTCCCAAGCTGAATGCTGTTCTGAAATACAAAATTATATAATTTGTTCTTTTAAACTGCATGGCTTCATAACTATGCCATATTTAAGGTACATCGTAATTGAGTTTTCATGTTTTATTCAATTCACTGACACAATTGATCTTTGAGTTTTACAATCAATTACTGGCAAACTCATAAGCTTTGCACTTATGATTCAAATGCTTGTTTTATTCTAAAACCTTATATTCAAATTATTAGCTGCTTGATATCCCTATGTTGGGTATTATATGATTAAACATTCCCTTCATTTATTTCCTCTCCTTGGCCCAATTGGCTAACAACAATATTAGGTCACACACTAATATACCCAATTGTTCTGATTTTCCTCTTTCGAAGTTATGTATTATTTTATTATGCTTTTATTGTTTCTACATAAGCGTCAATTGAATATTTTTAGTGTTTCGGTCCACAAGTCATTTCATTCTCTACCTTCTGTTTTTTTTTAAATGTTACTTTTATGTACTCATTCGCATAAATTGGAGTAATTGGTGACATTGTTGTCAGAACCATTCCTTTCATTTCTTCAATTGCTGCTGGATTTGTCCTTTTGTAGTCTTTGAAGAACAGTACTTGAGTAGCATTATAGTCCCAACAATTATCAGAATGAAAATGAGAAAACGTGTGACTCTTTGTACTATGTTTACCCCCATCGATCCAATCCAGCTGCTTGTCCATCTTCTCAGAGAAAATGGCTCTGGTTATTCAATTTCTTCACTTCCTTCTGAATGTATGCAAACAAGTTGGTTATTTTCTCTGAAACATCAGGTATGTAGGTACAGCATTTTTGTCTGATCAAAGCACATGTTCTTCCCTTCGCTGCAAGACCAAAGTCCAAAGCCATTCGATTTTGCAGCACAGCAGTATGTATCACCACCACCTCATCATTGATTTGTGATAGAGCTGAAGCAGTATCGTTAGCACCTTTTTCCCTAAATTGTAGGCTATTTTCTCTATCTCCATTGACAATTTTGTATGAATATTCTGGGGAAAAAAAATCTAATTCCACTAAAGCTCATCGTTCTCCTATAATCTTTCTTAGCAATTGCTGAAAGTGATAAATGTATGGGACCATGTTTCCCAGATAACATATCCCTTTCCATCCTGTGGGTAATGATGAGTAGACTTTGTTTCCACAATCCAAGATATAATCCATTAGGTGTCTTACACACGAAAACAATATGGAATATCACAATTGTGGTCATCTTCTGGTTGTTTTAAACAAGTTCTACTTTTTACATTTATGGTAGTATTGCATTAACTAATTCCTACATCTAAACAACACTTTTAATTCTTGATGCATTTTATCCCTTTTCTTCCTCGAATGTTGTTCCCACCATAGTTAAAGTCAGAGCTTGCTTTGCTGCATTAAATATAGAAGATTATCTATTCCTGTAACCTGACTCTCCTGTACATTCCTTGTCATTAAACAAGTCTAATCTTTCACAGTTCTTAATGAATTCCATTGCCCTACCCCTTGGTTTTCTAAATAGTTGGTCAATTGGTCCCACATAATCAAATCTGCCCATTTGAATGCAATGGGACACAATGGAACCTAATGGGACATAATCCCTGTCCTGCATGGATTGGTCTATGAGTGTTTAGCCAACATTTGGATACATCAGCTGTTCTAGCATATGTATATACTAAATAAAAAACGTACTTTTATGAAAGTCTTGGCAATATTAACACAACAAAATAAAATAGTGATCTTGTTGATCCAAATATTTTGAAATTTTTGAATGTTAGTCAATGCTGTTTCAATTATACTTTATCCCCACTCTTGTCTAGAAGGTAAATAAGAACATAACATAAGAACATAAAAAATAGGAGCAATGTTAGTCAATGCTGTTTCAATCATGCGTTATTCCCACTCTTGTCTAGAAGGTAGTTTAATTTGTTATTCAATGATATCTTTTTCAGGTGTTGACATCTTCCAGCTTCGCATATAAACAATTGTTGTAAATAATTACAATTCAATTATCTTAGATACAGCCCAGAAATAAACTTAACATGATCTCTTTTAATATTCAACTTATCAATCCATTCATGGCAACATTCTTAAATCAAATTACAATCTGACAGTCTTACATAATGGTTTGTCATTTGTTCATTCAACTATCGGAAGCATACTCCTCAATAAAAATGGTTTCCTGGTTGCTTAGCCAAACTAAACGTTATTTGTAATTTATTCTGGATTTTGTAGAGTAGTTAGAACAGTTTTTTTTCCCTCCTGGATGAGGGCCCATTCTTCTGGCAGAATTCCCAGCTGAACTCCCCGTTCTCAATACAAAATTATATACCTTGATCTTTTGAGCAACGGATGACTTCATAACTGTACCATATTCAAGTTACATTGTAGTTGAGTTTTCATGTTTTAGCCAATTCACTAGCACAATTAGCCCTTGAGTTTTACAGTCAATTACCAGCAAACATGTTAGCTTTACATTAATGATTCAAATGCCTGTTTTATTATAAAACCTTATATTACAGTTATTAGCTGCTTGATATTCCTGCGTTGGGTATTCTTAAATGGGAATCAGGAAATACAGAGAAGTTAAATACGTAGTTGTGTTAGACTTCACAGAGAGAATTAACAATAGCATTTCAGAAATACTCAAGGATAAAAAGGAGGGAAACAAATGAATACAATGTTCACTAGATAAAAAAAAGGAGGGAGATTAATGTTTTCTGGACCTGATGGGTTGCATCCTAAATTATTAAAGGAAAGATCTATGAAACAACAGATGCACTGGTAGTAACCTTTCAAGAACGATTACCTAATTGGGACATAAAGGATTCTCAAAATTCTTGAAAGTGTAGATGCAGAGAAGTTGTTTGCCGATTGGAATCAATGGGTGCTATTCTGGTTGGCAGTTGGTGACTAGTAGACTGCTGCAGGGATCGGTGCTGGGGCCTCAACTGTTTACAATTTACATAGATGATCTGGAGGAGGGGGCTAAGTGTAGGGTACCGAAATATGCTGATGACACGAAGATGAGTGGAAAAGAAAATTGCGTGGAGGGTGTGGAAAGTCTGCAGAGAGATCTGGATAGGCTGAGTAAGTGGGCGTGGATGTGGCAGATAGAGTATAATGTTAACAAATGTGAGGTTATTCACTGGTAGAAATTATAGTAGGAGGGTTTATTATTTAAAAGGTGAAAAACTGCAGCATGCTACGGTGCAGAGGGACATCTGGTGTTGACATCTTCCAGCTTCGCATATAAACAATTGTTGTAAATAATTACAATTCAATTATCTTAGATACAGCCCAGAAATAAACTTAACATGATCTCTTTTAATATTCAACTTATCAATCCATTCATGGCAACATTCTTAAATCAAATTACAATCTGACAGTCGCATGAGTCGCAAAAACCCAGTCTGCAGGTGCAGCAGGTAATCAAGAAGGCGAATGGGATGCTGACCTTTATAGCGATAGGGATAGAATATAAAAGCAGGGAGGTCTTGTTGCAACTGTACAGGGTACTGGTGAGGCCGCAGCTGGAGTACTGTGTGCAGTTTTGGTTGCTGCGTTTGCGGAAGAATATATTGGTCTTGGAGGGAGTACAGAGAAGGTTCACTAGGCTGATACTGGCGATGAGGGGGTTAGCCTATGAAGAGAGATTGGGTCTGTACTCGGAGTTTAGAAGGCTGAGGGGGGATCTTATAGAGACATATAAGATAATGAAGGGGAAAGATAGGGTAGAGGTAGAGAGATTCTTCCTGCTTAGAAAGGATAGCAGAACTAGAGGGCACAGCCTCAAAATAAGGGGGGTGGGGGGGGGGAGGTTGCAGTTTAGATTGGAGTTGAGGAGGAACTTCTTCACTCAAAGGGTGGTGAATCTCTGGAAATTTCTGCCCATTGAAGTGGTGGAGGCTACCTCACTGAATGTATTTAAGTCACGAATAGATAGGTTTCTGATAGACAAGGGAATTAAGGGTTATGGGGAGAAAGCAGATCAGCCATGATCTTATTGAATGGTGGGACAGGCTTGAAGGGCTACATGGCCTACTCCTGCTCCTATTTCTTATGTTCTTACATTTCTTATTGATTGTGGGAGAGTCTGGAATCACAGGACATGAATTCAGAATGAACTGTTGCTCACTTAAGACAGATCAAGAGGAATTTCTTCTCTCTGAGAACATTAAATCTGTGGCATTATTAACTGCAGACAGCTACAGTTAAGTATGTGTTAAGTATGTTCAAAGCTGAGATAGATTTTTAATCAGTATAGAAATCAAGGGTTGTGCAGATCGGACAGACAAGGTGGCACAGTGGTTAACACTACTGCTTCACAACGCCAGAGATTCTGGCTGTGTGTGTGTGTGTATGTGTGTGTGTGTGTGTGTGTGTGTGTGTTTTACATATTGTCCCCTTGTCTATGTGGGTTTCCTCCCACAGCCCAAAAATATGGAGGATAGGTGGACTGGCCATGCAACATTGCATCTTATTGTCCAAAGGTGTGCAGTTTAGGTGGATATGTCTTTGCAGATGTGTGGTGTCACAGAATAGGGTGCAATGATAGACCTCAAAGAATTTTGGATGGATAATGCAGACTTGATGGGCTGAATGCACTCCTGCATTGTAGGCATTGGATGTAAGGCCTCTATCAAATAAAAGTTGAAGATTATCAGATCAGTCATGCTCCCATTCAATGGCAGTGCTGACTCAATGAGCCAAATGGCTTAGCTCTGCTTCGACATCTTTTGGCTTTATTGCCTTTGTAGTGAGTAAGTGTTAGCATTACAAGATTAGTAAAATTGAAAAAAATATATATATTGCATGTGAGAGTGGCTGTTAAACCATAATTTATTATGCAACCTTGATTGTCCTTGAAAAGGAGGTGGTGTGTCATTTGCTTGAATCAATGCTGTGTAGGTGTATTTAATGTGTTATTAAGAGGGAGTTCTAGCAGTTTTGCCAAGGGTATTGAAGGAATTGTAATACAATTCCAAGTGGGGATGGTGTATTCCTTGGAAAGGACTTGCAGGTGGCAGTTTCCTCATATACCTGCTTCTTTTGTCTTGATGATACAGCTGGGTTCTAAAGGTGGTATTAAAGGTGCTTTGCTGAGTTGTTGCAGTGCAACCTCCAGATGGGACAGTGTATGTGGGTGGTGTGGCTTAAATATTTATAGAGGCAGTGGGAGTATTGTGCAAATGGTTTCTGTTCCTGGATGATTCCAAACTTGTATTATTGGAGCTGTGGTCATCAGCACAGGCTCAGTGTGATTACCTGTGAGGAAGAAATGCATATTCGCTGTAAATGTGAACAAATTAATTCATTGATAAGAGAATTCTTGGAAGCATAGTGAAGGGTCACACATGCACTATGTACGTATGATGGGCAGGAATTAGTTTCAAAATAATTTTAATTGTGAAGCTCAGGAAGAAAGGAGGAGTTTGCACAATGGCATTTGTCAGTGTACAGGATAAAAAAAGACACAGGGAATCAGAGTAGATCAGAGACCGTGAGGGATAGGCAGAAAAGGCAAATCCTGCACACTGTTTCCAATTCTAGGCACCACACTCCAGGAACTAGGTAAGCACTTTAAGGATGATGCAGCTAAGGCTGAAGAGGGTTTTCTTTTGTCCACAGTTATGGGAATTCACCCACACAAATGGAATAGAGAATCTGAGGTTATTCTCGTTCAAGAAGTTTGATAGGAAACATGACAGACATCACCAAAATCATGGGGTGGTGGTGTTGTGACACAGGTAGAATAAAGAGAAACTATTCCCATTGCAAGACATGTGGAAACTCCAGGAACAAACTTTAAAGCTGTTTCACAAACCAATCATTGATGAGATGTGTGGAAACTCATTTTAAAGGCAGTAGTTAGGACCTCAAATTAATTTTCTGAAGGTATTGTGAAGTTAGATTCAGTAAATTCAGGCAATTTGCTAAGCAACTGAGGGGACAATTTGCAGGGAAAAAAAGATGAGGAGTCAGGTGAGTGCTGTGGAAGTTAAAATGTTCAGATTGAAGTTTCATAGTTTGAAAGTCCAACTGTGCAGATATTGAAGTGTTCAAATTAAAAGTTTCATGCTTTTCTGACCAGTAGTAGAAAATGTTTATCAGCTCACTGACCTTCAATAGGAGTCAGTCTCTGCTTTTTTTTTCATATGCCCCATAACATTTTCCTTTTCCGGCCTTCACCAGAGGGTGAACAAGACCAGGTTTTTTCCATAAAAAGTACTAAAGGCAAGATATGAGGACATGCTATGAAAATGAAGGATTAGCATGAGTCATTTGTTTATTATTGAATGAGAAAAGGTGAAAAGCTGGGATTTAATTGGTGGATATGTATGTCAATGAAAGATGTGAACAATCTCTCGTTCCTGATTTGCTGTAATTGACTATAACTGCTGAGCCTCTGTAACCTCAGAAATGCTCTGGTCAATCTGCTTTGGCTATGGAGAGTTCTCTTTGTGCACAAGTAATTAAAGAGTGTGGATGCATGGTCTCCAATACTGTTTGTGTAAAGATTTGACTGAGTGCCTTTAGATTGCTATTACCCAAGAGAACTCTGACAGAACCATTAGCTTAGCTGACCTTGAGTGAGCTGAGATGGAAAAGGCAGACCAAATAAGAGCAGTATTGAACTCATTCTATGATTTTCTACTTGATTTTGTGATATGTTCAATTGAATTGCAGCAGATAAAGAGCACAATCAGATCCTAGGGGAACAAACTTGAGAGGACACTGTGAGATTAGAATTTTACTTTTTGAATGGTCTTGAGGAGCCCAGTACTGGAAGGCATTTATTGTGCTGGAAGGAACATTTCCGTTGCTGTTTAACACAGCTTCTAATTATTATTTTTTTTTAGTGTTACCAGTGGGCCTCCAGCATGAAACTCTGGGCTAGAATATGTATGCACCTCCAGTTTAGCTAAAAACCTGTCCTTATACAGGTCTCACGTGTCCCAGAATAGATCTCAATTTTTCAGATATCAGAAAACCTGCTCTCTCCTGCACGAGCTGTTTAACCATGTGTTGAGCTGTATTTCTAGCCTCACTGGCACTTGACACAGAGAGTAATCATGAGATTACAGCCCTTGAGGTTCTGTTTTTTAACTTTCTACCTAATTCCCTCAACTTCTACTGCAGCACCTCGTCATTCTTCCTACCTGTTAGTACTGTTAATGTACCATGACCCTCTGGCTGTTCAGACTCTCCATTCAGAATATTTTCTGGCTGTCACAGATAGCCTGGACTGTGGCACTAGGGAGTCGCTTTCACACGGACAGAAACACCTATCTGTGCCATAACTATGAAGTACCCTATAACTACATAGAACATAGAAAATTACAGCGCAGAACAGGCCCTTCGGCCCACGATGTTGCGCCGACCAGTTACAAAACAATGACCCACTAGCCTAAACCAATCCCTTTTCGTCCATAAACCTATCCACAGATCTCTTAAACGCCCCCAAACTAGGTGCATTTACAACTGCAGCTGGCAGGGCATTCCAGTCCCTCACCACCCTCTGGGTAAAGAACCTACCCCTGACATTAGTCCTATAACTACCCCCCCTTAATTTAAAGTCATGCCCCCTCGTGCTAGCTTTCTCCATCCTAGGAAAAAGGCATTCACTATCTACCCTGTCTAAACCTCTAATCATCTTATATGTTTCAATGAGGTCCCCTCTTAGCCGCCTTCTTTCCAGCGAAAACAACCCCAAATCTCTCAGTCTCTCCTCATAGGATCTCCCCTCCATACCAGGCAACATCGTGGTAAACCTCCTCTGCATCCTCTCCAAAGCCTCCACATCCTTCCTGTAATGTGGGGACCAGAACTGCACACAAAACTCCACGTGCGGCCGCACCAGAGTTGTATACAGTTGCATCATGACACTGTGACTCCTAAATTCAATCCCCCTACCAATAACTATTGCTCTAGAGCTCTTTAAGAACATAAGAACATAAGAAATAGGAGCAGGAGTAGGCCATCTGGCCCCTCGAGCCTGCCCCGCCATTCAATAAGATCATGGCTGATCTGTCGTGACTCAGCTCCACCTTCCCGCCCTCTCCCCATAACCCTTAATCCCTTCTCTTATCAAAAACCCATCAACCCGTTTCTTAAAAATATTTAGCGAGGCAGAGAATTCCAGAGATTCACCACCCTTTGAGTGAAGAAGTTCCTCCTCAACTCTGTTCTAAACCGCCCCCCCCTTTATCTTGAGGCTGTGCCCCCTAGTCCTACTGTCTTTTTTGAGCGGGAACAGTCTCTCCACCTCTATCCTATCCATCCCATTCATCATCTTATACGTCTCAATGAGATCTCCCCTCATTCTTCTAAACTCTAACGAGTACAAGCCTAGTTTATTCAGCCTCTCCTCATAGCTCAATCCCCTCAACTCCGGTATCAGCCGAGTAAACCTCCTCTGCACTCCCTCCAGGGCCAAAATATCCTTGCGCAGGTGCGGCGCCCAAAACTGCACACAGTACTCCAGCTGCGGCCTCACCAATGCCCTATACAGCTGTAGCAAGACCTCCCTACTTTTATATTCAATCCCCCTCGCTATGAAGGCCAGCATCCCATTCGCCTTCCTGACCACCTGCTGCACCTGCAAGCTGGGTTTTTGCGACTCATGCACAAGGACCCCGAGATCCCTCTGCACCGTCGCCTGCTGCAGTTTTTCGCCCCGTAAGTAATAGTCCTTCCTACCATTCCTCCTACCAAAGTGGACCACCTCACACTTGCCAACATTAAATTCCATTTGCCATTTCCTGGCCCATTCGCCCAGCCTATCTAGATCCTTCTGCAGACTCTCCACACCCTCCGCACAATTTGCCTTTCCCCCAATCTTGGTGTCATCAGCAAATTTCGACACCCTGCACTCGGTTCCCTCCTCCAGATCATCTATATAAATGGTAAATAGCTGAGGCCCCAGCACCGACCCCTGGGGCACCCCACTAGTCACCAACCGCCAATCCGAATAGCATCCATTGACCCCCACTCTCTGCCTCCTATTTGACAACCAATCCTCTATCCACGCTAACACCCTACCCCCAACTCCATGTCCCCTGACCTTCTGCAATAACCTCTTGTGAGGTACCTTGTCAAACGCCTTCTGAAAATCCAGAAAGACCACATCCACCGGCTCTCCTCCATCCACTGCCCTAGACACATCCTCATAGAACTCCAGTAAATTTGTCAGACACAACTTCCCTTTAATGAAACCGTGTTGCGTCCGCCCTATCAAACAATTCCCCTCAAGATGCCTCGCTATTTCCTCCTTAATGACGGTTCTAACATTTTACCTACCACAGACGTTAAACTAACCGGCCTATAATTCCCCGCCTTTTGCCTGGCACCCTTCTTAAACAACGGCGTAACATTAGCCGTTTTCCAATCTTCCGGCACTTCCCCGGAATCCAGCGACGTCTGGAAAATAACCACCAAGGCATCCACTATCACCTCCGCCATTTCTTTCAGAACCCTCGGATGCATTCCATCCGGTCCTGGGGACTTGTCCACAATCAGCCCCTCCAGTCTGTTGAGCACCACCTCTCTAGTAACAGTAATGTCATTAAGACCCTCCATTCCTACCACCTTTCCATCGCTAACACCCGGCAAATTATTCACGTCCTCCTCCGTGAAGACAGAAACAAAGAAGTTATTCAAGACCTTAGCCATATTTTGTCCCTCCATGCGTAACAACAGAGCCAACTGTGGTGTGACTACGCTGGCTGCTGCTCCTGTTATACCTAGATACCATGTGGGAATGCTGGTGTTGGACTGGCGTAAACACAGTAAAAAGTCTGACAACACCAGGTTTTAGTCCAATCGATTTATTTGATAATACTCACGAGCTTTCGAGGGGACTGCCTCTTCGTCAGGTGAATGGAGAGTTCTGGCCTCAGACAGAGCATATAAAGCACAGACAGTTTAGAGATTACTGATTAAAATGCGAATCCTTACACCTAACCTGCTGTTCAAGACCTGAAGTGGCTGATAATGTGAGTGGAAGGAGCACTGATCACAGGTTAAAGAGATGTGTATTGTCTCCAGACAGTACAGTAAGTGAGGTTTTGCAAACCCAGGCAAGTCACTGGGGTTACAGATAGGTTCATGTCGCACTAAGAACCCAGATACGCCATCCCCCAAAGGTATTCAATGTTGTATACTTGTTAGAGAGACAACCGACCCCAAGGGATTCCTGCACTGATTGCTTACCCCTTCTAGCGGTCACCCACCTATCTCTGCATTTTGGGTGTCACCACATCTAAAAAAAAACTCCTATTTAAGGTGCTTTCCACAACCACCATGTTTCTAAGTGCATCCAACTGCTGCTCCAACCTATCCATGCAGTCTGTCAGGATCTGCAATTGAGTGCATTTCCTACAGATGTAGTCATCCGAAATGCTGGAAGCGTCACACATTTCCCACATCTCACAAGTGCCCACTGGTAAGCCCACTGCAGCCATTCTTTTGATAAAACGGTGGGAATTCTCACAGAATATTGAGCCTATTTAACATGTATTCCCTCCATGGCGAATTACCCCATTCTTAGCGATATACCACTGATTCAGTCACCCCTGGGCAACTTAAATTTTGCAATCAATGGTTCACTCCATATTAACGCCTCCCCAGCATTTATTCCAGATTTATTCTTGGGGATGCCTGCCAGGAAGCAAGCACGGTGATTCTCAAAGGGATCCCTGACCAAAATGGTGTGCAGCATAGGTGGAATATCCTCAACCCATGGTCCTGCAGATGACCTTCCAGAAAAATGACCACATCTACCTGGGAGGCAGTTGGATACTTAGTCAGTGCCAGTTAAAGTTAAAGTTTATTTATTACTCTTCATTGCACTGTTAACTTTTATGTTAACAGTGCAATGAAGTTGCTGTGAAATTCCCAAATTCCGCACACTCTGGTACCTGTTCAGGTCAATACACCAAACTAGCATAAATTTCAGACTGTGGGAGAAACTGGAATACCTGGAGGAAACCCACACAGACACGGGGAGAACGTACAAATTGCACATAGTGGCCCAAGCTGGGAATCAAACCTGGGTCCCTAACGCTGTGAGATAACAGTGCTAGCCACCGTGCTGCCTCAGCATGTTCACCACAGAAGAGGATAGGGCAGTAGTACTGCAAAAAGATGAATGATCTTCTTCACATGACTAGGGTGAGTATGCCTCCTCCAGTCTCTCAATTTACCCATTCACACACCGGTCACATCTCCAAGCTGATCCGTCACCCAGCTACCTCCTAGAATATGGTTCTTTGCCCTCATCGTAATCCCCATGGTCCACCAGAATAATTAATCCCTCTGCTACCCAATGGCACGCACCTCATTATCACCTGAACTGTCATGACTCCCACCTACAGGCTAAACTCGAGTATAACAGGCATGAGTGGGCACGGATAGACAGAGTAATGCCGAGCTCAAATACCTCTGAGGAAAGAACTCTTGAGTTGGCTGGAATGGAGCAAACCTGTGCCTGTGCAGAGAGTGAGATGGGGTCAATAAATAAACAAATGGGAGAACCTTCAAGTCATGCAGTCATTCTTCAAACTTCACGTGAGTAAAATTTGTCCCATCACTTTTCCACCATGATGCACTGATGTCATCTCCCTTCCCTTACAGGACAATTGGGCAAACAACCAGAGTGAACTCATGCCCCTTGGAGGCTATAACCATATCCCCATGTCCCAAAGACAGAACGCCAAATGCCATTTAATCTCATGTATTTCACAGATACAAAATGGGTCAGTGGTTCTATCCTCATTTCAACTTCTTCATCCAATAGCAGGCGGTCTTGTACCTGCATGAGCATATGTGGAATTCTCTGCCCGTTGAAGTGGTGGAGGCTGCCTCGCTAAATATTTTTAAGAAGCGGGTTGATGGGTTTTTGACAAGAGAGGGGATTAAGAGTTATGGGGAGAGGGCGGGAATGTGGAACTGAGCCATGATCTTATTGAACGGTGGGGCAGGCTCGAAGGGCTGGATGGCCTACTCCTGCTCCTATTTCTTATGTTCATGACAGGCTCCTATCCCGGGCAATGCCCAAATCCTGCATAAGACCATGTGTGACTTGCTGTGCTCCCTATCCTGCTGCGACTTCTCCGTCCTGAGGCTTTGCTTGCCTGAATTTCATAATTTTATCTGCTTTTTAACAAAAAAAACAGTTTTGCTTTAGATTTCCAAATAAGTAACACTAAATAATTTTGGGGGAAAAAAATATCTCGAATGAGCTCACGTCAGCGCCTGTGGATCAGTATTTTATCGTTTCCTGGTGTCTCACCAAATGAGAGCCCGGCGTTGCCCTGCATTTGGAGTGATTGGGGTCTGATTGGAGCGCCACATGATGGCACATGCATCTCCTCTCAGTGTCCCCCCTTATTGTTGTGGCACTGTGCCTCCGCACGGCCTGTTTCATTGTAATTCCGCTTCAGCCTACCATGACCTTGAATGGAATGAGTGCTGATAGACATCATTGTTATCTTGGTATTGTTAAAACTTTGATAAGCATTGGAGTTCAATGCTTGAGATCAAAACTTCCAATCATTTTGACTGACTAATGCTTTCACCTCCTTTAGTTTTTTCAGGGGAGGAGGGCAGAGCCTCGAATACTTCTGAGCGAAATAATTGAACCAAATTAAATAAACCAAAGGATAAAACAAGAAGGGAAATGCCTTAAAGGGGAATCACCCGAAACAAAATCAAATCACAAATGAATCATGACATTAAACCAAAATGTGCTTAAAAGGTTCGATAATGCAACCCAGCCCCTGCGGTACCCAACAAGTAAAAAGTCTGACACCAGATTTTAGTCCAACAAGCTTGTGTGTTTACTATCAAATAAATGGGTTGGACTAAAACCTGGTGTTGTCAGACTTTTTACTGTGTTTACCCCAGTCCAACGCCAGCACATCCAGATCATGACTACTATCGGTACCCAACAAGCACAGAAAGCCTCGATTGTGCCCGTAGAAACTCATTCTCCGTCTCCAGGGATAGCCGGCTGTGAGCATAGTCGCGGTAGAGAGGAAGAAAGTGATGCCGAAAGATTCCATTAGTCACCAACTACCCGGACATATTTGTGGCAGGATTGGTCAGGCCCAGGGCCAGTTACTTGAGACGCTCTCCCTCTGTCCCCTTTGCTGTCCACGTAAGTATCTGTAGCTCTGAATCGTGCGGCTGAAATGCAAAGTAAACTGCAACAAAATGATTTCTAAATAACTAAAAAGAGAATGCAGTCTTAAAAAAAATGTATTTAATTTTGATCACCGTACTTCACAAGATTATAGAAAGGGCAGGTTACTTGAGAACCTGTGAAACACTGGAAACTATGGTTGAATGGGGCTGCTGCATGCAACTCCTTACACCCCAGTTCCCATGTTAATGTGGAAGACACCACTGTAGAGTGACTTCCACTGAGACTTTCTCTGCTGGACAGCATCAGTCGCTGAGCAGAGACTGATAGCCCAAGTTCCGCACACATGAGGACAGTCTCAGCAGGGACCTTGGGTTCGTGTCGCACTATCTGTAACCCCCATGACTTGCCTGGGTTTCCAAAACCTCACTTACTTACTGTCTGCAGACAATACACATCTCTTTAACCTGTGCTTAATGCTCTTTCCACTCCCATTGTCGGCATCTTTAAGGCTTGAATAGCAAGTTAGGTGTAAAGATTCGCATTCTAATCAGTAATCTGTAAACTGTCTGTGCTTTATATGCTCTGTCTGAGGCCAGAACTCTCCATTCACCTGACGAAGGGAGAAACCCCGAAAGCTTGTGAGTTTACTATCAAATAAATTGGTTGGTGTTGTGAGACTTCTTATTGTCGACACAGCTGTTGCCCATGGATCAGAAGCATGGGACTTTACTGCAAACAAAACAGTAAAACAGTTTTTAAAATAACGAAAAAGTGAGTGCAGACCAAAATACCTTATATAATAACGATCCAGGAACACCACAAGATTGCAAAAGGGGCAAATCTCTTGAGTCCATGAGGCAGCGCAACCTACTGTTGTATGAAACTGTTCTGTGAACTCCAATCCTTGTCCTCGAGGTTAAGAGGGAGGACCCCTTCATAAAGGGCAAGGCGAGGACAAGGTAGTAGGAGCTGCAGCTGCAGTGGCAAAGGCACAGAGGGCATTTCCATGTGGCAACTCAGACTGTGGGACGCCAGCACTCAGAGGACCAAGGTTTCCAATCCTTTAGCATTAAAACAAACAAACTGAATTGACCAAAGAAATGAGGGCATCTTCTTAAGGGAAAACTCCCACAACAATAATAAGTCACAAATGAAACGTAAAACATTAAACCAAAAGTTGATTTATAATGCACTCCATTCTTTGCGGTACACATCGGCACGGAAGGCCTCTGTGGTGACCACGGACAAAGCACGCTGTCTTTCCAGGGATATCTGGACACTGACATGGCAGTGATAGAGGGGCAGACAGTCAAGTTAAACGACACCTTCGATCACCCGCTGCCCAAATCTGTTGATTGTGAGTTTGGCCAGACCCAGGAGGAAAATGTTTATGAGTAGGTTTTCCTCCTTCCCCGCCCCCTTGAACACCAATTACCACTGATCAGGAGCGTGGGGATGAAATGCAAGCAATACATCAATAAAATACTTTTCAAACAACTGAAAATGGAGTGCAATTTAATACAATAAGCATATACATGGTCCATAGACTGCACAAAATCAGGGAAAGAGCAGGTTTCTTTGAGCTGTTGTGTGCAAACCTCCACAACCCAGTTCCTTGTGGTTAAGAGGTAATCCCTCCATCGACAGACTTTTAATGGAGGGTGTTCAGCGTCTGCTTCCATTTTCTCCCACCTATTTCCCATCAGTAGCAATTTGGACTCAAGACCAGGAAGAAGGATAGGGGAGGCACTAACTGCATGCTGACCTTCAACCCCCTTTTTTACAGGGAAGATAAGTCCTGCGAGCAAACCCACCTACTGAGATTGTGAAACTGAAGCACGCCTTTGCCACGAGTTCAACTTATTTGTGTCCCCCACATCTTCTCCAGAGCCCCTTGAGCACTGAACACCCTGATATACTGAAATACTGTCCTTTGACCGAATATAAGAACAGCGTGACCTAACAACACAGAGTTCTGGCTATGTCACTGACCCAGCCTCATTATCCCCGGCCTGATCTTACTAAGCACTAACCTAACCATATTCGCCCACACCGGACCAGAACTCACATCACTCCACCCCATCACTTTCCAACTCTCAACCCTCCCCCAGTGAAGGTGAGATCGTAAGGTTCATGTAAATTGCACCGGCTTGATTTCGCCCTGGCTCCCGCTGAATATCCGGGGAGTGTTGAGGGGGTGGGTGTTGCTGGTGAGAGTTCGGTGAATTGTTCCCCAGTGAGTACTCATAATGCTATGGTAATGTGTAGAATGAGGCTCCTGTACTGTCGTGGTGTGTTTTGTGTTGCCTCACTGGCGAGAGTGGTCGAAAATCGAAAGTTGCAATCCCGTGGCAAGATAAGCGATTCTCTCTGGATTTTGCACCCACACTGCTGATCCCGCACATGACTACATCGTGTTAAAAAATGCTCCCTAAATTGTCGTCTTATCCGTCTGACTTTTGATCTGTCAGTCTTTGGCCACAATTGATATCTAACACTGGGTCAGCTTTCTTGTATGAGCTTGCTGTTCTAATCTAACCGTTAGAGATTACAAATTACTGGTTACAATTCCTCCGTTTTTTAATGAAGTCTGTCAAATAAACAGGAAATAATGTAATGCACATCAGGTATATCAGTATCTGGAAAATGGTATCAATAAACATATTGTTACATCATCAGGAAAGTGACCCAGGATATTAAAGCATTTTCACTTCTTTTAAATGCCTACTATCCTGCTCTGCTCTTATTTTCACTGGATTTGTTATCCAGGGACTCAGCGTATCTGGAATTCCATTCCGGCACACGGCAAAACTCAAGTTCAATAAAATCGTGTATTGCTGTAAAATCACATCTGGCGTTTTTTTTTCCATTCCGCCCGCCACGGGAATCAGCGCGAGTGAGCGGCTTGCCATGGAAAGGTCTGTTGAATTCGGGTGGGGTTTTACCATGTTGGGATGAGCGAAGCCATAAAACATACCCATTGGGTTCAATGCTCTCCTTTGGGGAAGGATATCTGTCAACCCCTCCAAAATTTGGCCTACATGTGACAGCCGGCCCACATCAATACAGCTGTCTCTTAAACGTCTTCTGAAATGACCTTACAATTCATTCAGCTCAGGTGCCATAAATACTGCCCCATCCAGCGACACCCACACTTAGTCCAGATCTGGATCCTTCCAACAACCCCAGCTGATTTTTTCCATCTGGACTAAACTGATTCTCCTGTAGCCTGCAATAGGTGGACATTTCAACAGTAAATACATAGAATGAGCAACATTGTGAATAACAGGAGATTGGAATTAATGACAATTGCTGAAGCATCGGAGATGAGACTTACGATTGTACATAAGCATCAAGACTCTCTGGATGCCCTGACACATTGGCCGATGTGGCAAATTATCCAGAGGTTGAAACATAACATACATAAGAACATAAGAAATAGGAGCAAGAGTTGGCCAACGAGCCCTTTGAGCCTGCCCCGCCATTCAATAAGATCATGGCTGATCTGTCGTGGCTCAGTTCCACATTCTCACCCTCTCCCCATAACCCTTAATCCCCTTGTCTATCAAAAACCTATCAACCCGCGTCTTAAAAATATTTAGCGAGGCAGCCTCCACCACTTCAACGGGCAGAGAATTCCAGAGATTCACCACCCTTTGAGTGAAGAAGTTCCTCCTCAACTCTGTTCTAAGCCGCGCCCCCCACCCCTTTATCTTCAGGCTGTGCCCTCTAGTCCTACTGTCCTTTCTGAGCGGGAGGAACCTCTCCACCTCTATCCTATCCATCCCATTTCATCATCTTATACGTCTCAATGAGATCTCCCCTCATTCTTCTAAACTCTAATGAGTACAAGCCTAGTTTATTCAGCCTCTCCTCATAGTTCAACCCCCTCAACTCCGGTATCAGCCTAGTAAACCTCCTCTGCACTCCCTCCAAGGCCAAAATATCCTTGCATAAGTGCGGCGACCAAAACTGCACACAGTACTCCAGCTGCGGCCTCATCAATGTCCTATACAGCTGTAGCAAGACCTCCCTACTTTTGTATTCAATCCCCCTCGCTATGAAGGCCAACATCCCATTCGCCTTCCTGACCACTTGCTGCACCTGCAGGCTGGGTTTTTGCGACTCATGCACAAGGACCCCGAGGTCCCTCTGCACCGTCGCCTGCTGCAGTTTTTCACCACGTAAGTAATAGTCCTTCCTACCATTCCTCCTACCAAAGTGGACCACCTCACACTTGCCAACATTAAATTCCATTTGCCATTTCCTGGCCCATTCGCCCAGCCTATCTAGATCCTTCTGCAGACTCTCCACACCCTCCGCACAATTTGCCGTTCCACCAATCTTGGTGTCATCAGCAAATTTCGACACCATACACTCGGTTCCCTCCTCCAGATCATCTATATAAATGGTAAATAGCTGAGGCCCCAGCACCGACCCCTGGGGCACTCCACTAGTCACCAACCGCCAATCCGAATAGCACCCATTGACCCCCACTCTCTGCCCCCTATTTGACAACCAATCCTCTATCCATGCTTCCCCTGCTGACCAGAATCCTTTGTGAATGTCTCTGACTCTGAATAAGAGTTAGAGACATGAACGAGATCCATAGGATTAACATGGACTGCTACCCAGGACATGTTAGGCAGTGTAAAACATTATCTAATATTTAGATAACGTCACAAACTGACTCTCCCAATCACTCCTGCTCCCTACCGTACTGCACTGACTCAATTAGTCAGCCCGATCCACAGCCACTCCACCTACACAAATACTGTCCTTTGACCGAATATAAGAGCAGCGTGACCTAACTACTCAGTGTTCTGGCTATGTCAGTGAACCAGCCTCATTATGCCCGGCCTGATCCTACTAAGCGCTAACCCAACCATATTCGCCCACACTGGACCAGAACTCACATCACTCCACCCCATCACTTCACTAATCCTTTGATAACCAGAATATCTGCTCCCGATTCCCGAACTAACCACTTAACCCAACACGACTACACCAACTGACGCTCCTCGGGCCCCGAGAAACCAATGACCTATCGTCCCACCCCACCCACCAAACTATTAACTAACGCCAATTAAATGACTAAACCTTTAAGCTTATAATATTGGAACTAGTTCTGTAAATAGAGTGTGTCCCCTCTCTTCCCCGACTCTACCCTGATGGACTTCCCAGGATGACGGGGCTGATATTCCTGAAGAAACTTGTAGCAGTTCCTGTTTTGGAGGATCTTCGTAACCCATTCACATTAATGCTGATTCAAATATTCAGGCCAATTTATATGTTAAAACTCCATTTATAACTTATTTGACTAAAAAAAACTGACACGAGCACTCACTTGATCCGCTCCAGACTGTTGCAGGTCAGTATGAGGCGGCGGAGAGCGGGGACAGATTGGTCTGTGAAAGAGTTTGATTCCAGGTACAAATCTGTCAGTGACTGGTTTGTACTGAGAGCGGAGGCGAGATCCTCGGCACAAGAATCTGTGAGAGAGTTATGATCCAACCTGGGGATCCGAAAGAGAAAAAAACAGTTGATAGGGGTAATGCGCAGTATCTTACAGGACACCATTGTTGACAGCATAAAGATAAGCTGACTGCGTGTTGATGCATCTTTGGTCTGTGACGCTAATGCATCTTTAAGGAATGTATTGCCTTAAAATTATGTTCTCTGCTGTTTATAAAGCGGCCTTCTACTTTTATTGAGGCACTGGCTGCCTGCTTAAATATCGTTTCATTACTGCTTAAATGATTTTAGTGACTTTTGTTTATTTTTACTCTGGGTCAAATGCAGTTTCCGGAAGTTTACAAACTTTTGAATTGTTAGCGGGGGTTTGGGGGGGGGGAGCGGGAAATGATCGTCAGGTCAGGTGACAGTTCTTTTCCTCTCAGTTTGGTTTGGAGTCAGAGGCTGTCCTCGTTTGCAGCTGCAGCAATTTTTTCTCTCTTTCTGACACTGGATTATCAAATTCTGCTGGCTAGCTGAAAGCAGATCTTCTTGCCTCCTTGGGGTGAACATTCGGCTGTTGGTAATTTGCTGGTTAAAAGCTGGAGTCAGATATTGGCATTATCTCTACCTCGAGGGCTATTGGAAGTTACCAGGCTGAGAAGCCAGAGCTTCAATTCTCCATCCAAAGGACTAAGTTGCAACATCACGTGATCATTCTTATTGTTCTGTACCAAACCTGTGACAGATGTATGTGATAAGGATATTGGTTGTATTGGGACAATATTTACCAATATTTAAACAATTGTTTATTGTTTAAATAAACAATATTTAAGGTTTATCCAATATTATGTTTATTTTCTTGTTTGTAATTGGGAAATATAATTGCTAATTTTGTTTCTATATGTTACCTGAATTCATAAATACTTATTTTTGATAAAGCTCCTTCGTGGGTCATTTGAATCATACATGAAGTGAAGTTTCACATGCTTATCCAAATTCAAAGTGCAAAATTTATGACCCAGGCAGACTTCAAAAATATTTTGGAGATTTTTTAACTAACTATAAATGATCATAGAGAGTAGTCCAAAAGATGTGTTTGGAAAAAAAAATGGGACAAATAGGAGCAGGAGTAAGCAATTTAATCCCTCGAGCCTGTTGTTGCCTCAACTGTGAATAAAACCAAAAAAAAGAAAAAAAAAACTCCAAGTCTGGCAGCATCTGTGCAAGGAGAAACAGAGTTCCTGTTTTACGTCTGTCGGAAGACACTTGGAAGAAGTCATTGGGATTCAAAATGTTCATTGCTTTTCTTGCTCCATAAATGCTGCCAAATTTTTTTTCTACTCAAAATATATTTTAGATATCCACTTATTATAAACACAATCTCGCACTTACTTCAGTTTATTTATTTTACTTCTTGAATTCCTAAGAGCTACCGAAAGTACTTTGACTCCTGAATCTCCCAGCTTATTCCAACTCAGGTCCAAATCCGTCAGTGACTGGTTTGTAATAAGAGCGGAAGTGAGATCTTCAGCAGAAGAATCCGGGAGGACGTTATGATCCAGCCTGGGGGTCGGAAGGAAAACAGAAACAGGGTAAATTCACAGTGTTATAAATAACATCATTATTGACAATATACAGATATAGAGACGTTAAACAAAGGCAACCTCCATATATATAGATTGATAATTATATTAATGCTGTCAATCTGGAATATAAGTAGATCAAGCACTAACTATTCAGCAGATTAGGCTGAGGACAGAAAGAGTGAATGTTTCAATTGTGATGGACATTATTAAAACTGGGAAGAAGCTGTGAATTAACTGGTTTGGTGGGAGTAGCACGACCCTTTGGAATTAAATAACAAAATCAAGTGGAGGAATAATTAAATGGGAATGTGACGATGGTCAAGACAAAACCCTAGTCACTGAGGAGGGGCATGTGATAGTCAGTGGCTCTGGAATACAGTTTGTGATGGAGATGAAGGTAATAGTTGTGATTATATCAGAAGCCGTGAAGTTTCAACAACAAAATGAAAACTGTGTGGTGTGACTGTTTGGGCGGAATGTACTTCCAGAGCCTGACAATAAACAGATAACCAGCCAGGTGAGTGGAATGACCTGGGAAGGGGATGGCGTGGGACAAATATCCACTCAAGCAGTCCACCCAGGGGATGTCCTAGTGCAAGCAATGCTTGCATCACCTTTAAAGGAAGGCAGCAGTACGAGGGACCAGTGGGTAAGTAATGAATTGCTACAGCAGAAGGTATAAAGGCAAAATTGCCACAGTACCAGAGGCATCTCTTCCCTTTGATGGGGAGCACTGACTGGTGGCCATTCCATAATTTGCCAGGTGTTAGCGATGGAAAGGTAGTAGGACTGGAGGGTCTTAATGACATTACTGTTACTAGAGAGGCGGTGCTCGACAGACTGGAGGGACTGATTGTGGACAAGTCCCCAGGACCGGATGGAATGCATCCGAGGGTTCTGAAAGAAATGGCGGAGGTGATAGTGGATGCCTTGGTGGTTATTTTCCAGACGTCGCTGGATTCCGGGGAAGTGCCGGAGGATTGGAAAACAGCTAATGTTGTTTAAGAAGGGTGCCAGGCAAAAGGCGGGGAATTATAGGTTGGTTAGTTTAACGTCTGTTGTAGATAAAATGTTAGAATCCGTCACTAAGGAGGAAATTGCGAGGCATCTTGAAGGGAGTTGCTTGATAGAGCAGACGGAGCACCGTTTCATTAAAGGGAAGTCGTGTCTGACAAATTTACTGGAGTTCTATGAGGATGTGTCTAGGGCAGTGGATAGAGGAGAGCCAGTGGATGTGGTCTTTCTGGATTGTCAGAAGGCGTTTGACAAAGTACCTCACAAGAGGTTATTGCAGAAGGTCAAGGGACATGGAGTTGGGGGTAGGGTGTTAGCCTGGATAGAGGATTGGTTGTCAAATAGGAGGCAGAGAGTGGGGGTCAATGGGTGCTATTCAGATTGGCGGTTGGTGACTAGTGGGGTGCCCCAGGGGTCGGTGCTGGGGCCTCAGCTATTTACCATTTATATAGATGATCTGGAGGAGGGAACCGAGTGCAGGGTGTCGAAATTTGTTGATGACACCAAGATTGGGTGAACGGCAAATTGTGCGGAGGGTGTGGAGAGTCTGCAGAAGGATCTAGATAGGGTGGGTGAATGAACATAGAACATAGAACATTACAGCGCAGAACAGACCCTTCGGCCCACAATGTTGCGCCGACCAGTTACAAAACAATGACCCACTAGCCTATACCAATCCCTCTTCATCCATAAACCTATCTACAGATCTCTTAAACGCCCCAAAACTAGGAGCACACCACTCGTAACCGAACTCCATGACGAATATTTCCCATCAACCACCACCCTCTGTCTCCTATCTGCTAGCCAATTCCTGATCCAATTACCTAGATCACCCCCAATCCCATACATCTGCATTTTCTGCAGAAGCCTACCATGGTGAACCTTATCAAACGCCTTGCTAAAATCCATATACACCACATCAACTGCCTTACCCCTATCCACCTCTTTGGTCACTTTCTCAAAGAACTCGATAAGGTTAGTAAGGCATGACCTACCCCCTACAAAACCATGCTGACTGTCTCTAATCAATTCATTACACTCCAAATAACTATAAATCCTATCCCTAATAATTTTTTCTAAAACCTTGCCCACAACAGAAGTAAGACTCACCGGTCTATAATTCCCGGCAAAGTCTCTGTTCCCCTTCTTAAACAATGGGACAACATTCGCTATCCTCCAATCCTCCGGGACTACACCAGAGACCAATGATGATCTGAAGATCAGAGCCAGAGGCTCTGCAATCACCTCTCTAGCCTCCCAGAGAATCCTAGGGTAGATCCCATCCGGACCAGGGGACTTATCTATTTTCAACCCCTCAAGAATATCCAGCACATCCCCCTTATCAACTGTAACACTGTCAATTCTACTCCCCTGCACCCCAGTGTCCTCCTCAGCTATATCCATGTCCCCCTGCGTGAACACCGAAGAGAAATATTGGTTCAATGCCTCTCCAATCTCCTCCGGTTCCACACATAATTTCCCTCTGCTGTCTATAACTGGCCCTAATCTTGCCCTGACCAACCTTCTGTTCTTGACATACCAATAGAACGCCTTAGGATTCTCCTTAATCGTATCAGCCAGAGTCTTCTCATGTCCTCTTTTAGCCCTTCTTAACTCACTCTTCAATTCCGTCCTAGCCAATCTAATGTTTTCTAGTGCACTACCTGAGCCCTCATGTCTCATCCGAACATAAGCCTCCTTTTTCCTTTTAACCAACGAATCAACTTTTTTGGTACACCACGGTTCCCTAGCCCTACTAATTGCTCCTTGCCTGACAGGGACATACCTATCACGGACTCGCAGTAGCTGTTCCTTTAAAAAATTCCACATTTCGGACGTTCCCAGTCCCTGTAATCTCCTAGTCCAACCTATGCTTCCTAATTCTCTCCTAATAGCCTCATAATTACCCTTCCCCCAGCTAAAACTACTGACCCGAGGTTCATGCCTATCCCTTTCCATCACTAAGGTGAACGTAATCGAATTGTGGTCACTATCCCCAAAATGCACACCAACTTCCAAGTCTAGCACCTGGTCTGGCTCATTTCACAGCACCAAATCCAATATAGCCTCACCTCTAGTTGGCCTATCTACATACTGAGTCAAAAAACCTTCCTGCACGCTTTGTACAAAAACTGACCCCTCTAACGAGCTAGAGCTATAGCAATTCCAATCAATATTAGTAAAGTTAAAATCCCCATAACAATTACCCTATTACTTTCACTCCTAACCAGGATTGTCTCCGCAATCCTTTCCTCAACCTCTCTAGAACTTTCAGGAGGTCTATAAAAGACTCCCATCAGCATGACCTCTCCTCTCCTATTTCTAATCTCCGCCCATACTACCTCAACAGACAAGTCCTCATCAAACTTCCTCTCTGACACTGTGATACAGTCCCTGACCAATAATGCTACCCCTCCCCTCCTTCTACCTCCTTCACTACTCCGACTAAAACATTTGAACCCCGGGACCTGCAGCAACCATTCCTGCCCCTGCTCTATCCATGTCTCTGAAATGGCCACAACATCGAATCCCAGGTAATGATCCACCCTGCAAGTTCATCCACTTTATTGCGAATACTCCTCGCATTAAAGTATAAGCATTTCAAACCCTGCTCCGCCCCACCCCCAAAATGCTGTGCATTGCAGTCCCCATCTACGCCCCCCTCACTTTCACCTCCTCTACTCAGGATCCCACCCCCCCTCCGAATCAGTTTAAACCTCCCTGCATAGCCTTAGCAAATTTACCCCCCAGGATATTGGTCCCCCTCTGATTCAGGTGTAGACCATCCCTTTTATAGAGGTCCCACCTTCCCCAGAATGAGCCCCAATTGCTCAAGTACTTGAACCCCTCCCTCCTGCACCATCCCCTCAACCACAGGTTCAAACTTTCCCTCTCTCTATTCCTCTCTAAACTATCCCGCGGCACAAGCAAGAGTCCAGAGATAACCACTCTGTCTGACTTGGCCTTTAGTTTCCACCCCAACTCCATGAACTCTGCTCAATATCCCCTTCCCTTAACCTCCCTATGTCATGTGTCCCCACATGAACTATAACTTGGGGTTGATCTCCCTCTCCCCTAAGAGTCCTGAATACCCTTTCTGATACATCCCGGACCCCAGCCCCTGGTAGGCAACACACCAGCCCTGAGTCCCTACCTTTACTTCCAACTCTCCTATCTGTCCCCTTAACTGTGGAGTCCCCAATCACAAGGCCCAATCTTTTACAGCCCCTAACCACCTGAGCTTTCACACTAGGCTCACCCCCAGAGACCCGCTCCCTTTGGCTATCCCCAGTTGATTCCTCCTCAACTGTAGCCTCCAGGACCGAAAACCTATTTTGGAGGGGAACAGCCCCAGGGGATTGTCCCCCCGATTGCTTCTTTCCCCTCTTCCTGGCCCAAGACTCATTTCTAGGAGTGACTATCTCTCTTATCGATTTCCACCTCCGCCTCCCGAATTATGCGGAGTTCCTCTAACTCCATCTCCAGCTCCTTAAAACATTCCTCCAGAAGCTGCAATCTAACACACTTCCTACAAGTAAAATCACCTGAAACACTACTAGATTCCCCCACCACATACATCCCACAGGAGATGCAGCACACTGCCTGAACTGCCATCCCTGAAGCAATTAACAGCAGAAAAATAAAAATAAAATTAAAAAAAACTTCCCCCACACTTATAATTAGGTTAGAGGAGGTGGGAGGGTGGGATTCTCTACCAGTGTAGAGGATCGGGTATCCTCTCTACACTAATTTATAGGGTTAGGGGTCCGAGAGAAAAAAACTACAACTACCAGCAAGCGTCCAAGTGACGACTTCCGCCTTCTAACTAATTTTTAAAAAACCGCCGAAACTCGCGACTTTAAAACTATAAATAAAAAGTTAAACAATATAAACAGATATAGGTGGAGAGATTCTTCCCGCCCCAAAAAGACAGTACGACTAGGGGGCACAGCCTCAAGATAAAGGGGGGGCGGTTTAGAACGGAGTTGAGGAGGAACTTCTTCACTCAAAGGTTGGTGAATCTCTGCAATTCTCTGCCCGTTGAAGTGGTGGAGGCTGCCTCGCTAAATATTTTTAAGACGCGGGTTGATGGGTTTTTGATACGAGAGGGGATTAAGGGTTATGGGGTGAGGGTGGGAAAGTGGAACTGAGCCGCGACAAATCAGCCATGATCTTATTGAATGGCGGGGCAGGCTCGAAGGGCTAGATGGCCTACTCCTGCGTCGTCAATGGAGACGGGAGAGGTTCCGGAAGATTGGAGGATTGCGGATGTAGTCCCTATTTTCAAGAAAGGGAACAGAGATAGCCCGGGAAATTACCGCCCGGTGAGTCTGACCTCAGTGGTTGGTAAGCTGATGGAGAGGCTTCTAAGGGACAAGATTTACGAGCATTTGGAGAGGTTTGACATGATCAGGAATAGTCAGCATGGATTTGTCAAGGGCAGGTCGTGCCTTACAAGCCTAGTTGAGTTCTTCGATAATGTGACTGAACACATTGACGAAGGAAGTGCCGTGGACGTAGTGTACATGGACTTCAGCAAGGCATTTGATAAGGTCCCACATGCAAGACTTCTTGAGAAGGTGAGAGGGCATGGGATCCAAGGGCCTTTGGCCTTGTGGATCCAGAACTGGCTTGCCTGCAGAAGGCAGAGCGTGGTTGTGGATGGGTCTTTTTCGGAATGGAGGTCAGTCACCAATGGGGTGCCCCAGGGATCTGTTCTGGGACCCTTGCTGTTTGTCATTTTCATAAATGACCTGGATGAGGATGTGGAGGGATGGGTTAGCAAGTTCGCTGATGACACGAAGGTCGGTGGTGTTGTGGATGGTCTGGAATGATGCAACTGTACACATCTCTGGTGCGGCCGCACTTGGAGTTTTGTGTGCAGTTCTGGTCCCCACATTACAGGAAGGATGTAGAGGCTTTGGAGAGGGTGCAGAGGAGGTTTACCAGGATGTTGCCTGGTATGGAGGGGAGATCCTATGAGGAGAGATTGAGAGATTTGGGGTTGTTTTCGCTGGAAAGAAGGCGGCTAAGAGGGGATCTCATTGAAACATATAAGATAATTAGAGGTTTAGACAGGGTAGATAGTGATAGCCTTTTTCCTAGGATGGAGAAAGCTAGAACGAGGGGGCACGATTTTAAATTAAGGGGGGTTAGTTATAGGACTGATGTCAAGGGTAGGTTCTTTACCCAGAGGGTGGTGAGGGACTGGAATGCCCTGCCAGCTGCAGTTGTAAATGCACCTAGTTTGGGGGTGTTTAAGAGATCTGTGGATAGGTTTATGGATGAAAATGGATTGGTTTAGGCTAGTGGGTCATTGTTTTGTAACTGGTCGGCGCAACATCGTGGGCCGAAGGGCCTGTTCTGTGCTGTAATGTTCTATGTTCTATGTTCTATGTTCTATGGAAGGATATCAAAAGTTGCAGCAGGACATAGATAGGACGCAGGAATGGGCGGAGAAGTGGCAGCTGGACTTCAACGCGGATAAATGTGTAGTCGTCCATTTCGGCAGAACCAATGGGATGAATGAGTACACTATCAAGGGCAGGAGTCTTAGTAGCGTTGAAGAGCAGAAGGATCTCGGGGTCCGGGTCCACAGGACTCTTAAATCGGCCTCGCAGGTGGAGGAGGTGGTCAAGAAGGTGTATGGTGTACTGGCCTTCATTAATCGAGGGATTGAGTTTAGGAGTCGGGAGGTAATGCTGCAACTTTACAGGACCCTTGTCAGGCCTCATTTGGAGTACTGTGCGCAGTTCTGGTCGCCTCACTATAGGAAAGACGTAGAAGCTATTGAAAGGGTGCAGAGGAGATTTATAAGGATGTTGCCTGGACTGGGAGGCATGCCTTATGAAGATAGGTTGAGGGAGCTGGGACTCTTTTCCCTAGAGAGGCGAAGGTTGAGAGGCGACCTGATAGAGGTTTATAAAATGTTGAGAGGAATAGATAGGGTGGACTCTCAGAGGCTATTTCCCCGGGTTGAAATGGTCGCTACGAGAGGACACAGATTTAAGGTGCGGGGAGGGAAGTACAGAGGTGATGTTAGGGGTAAGTTTTTCACTCAGAGGGAGGTGAGTGAATGGAATCGGCTGCCGTCATCGGTGGTGGAGGCGAACTCGCTGGGGTCTTTTAAAAGACTTCTGGATGAGTATATGGGGTTTAATGGGATTGGGGGTTATAGATAGGTCTATAGATTGGTGGGGTTGATGTGATCGGCGCAACCCGAGGGCCGATGGGCGTGTTTGTGCTGTAATGTTCTATGTTCTATGTTCCATTTCTTATGTTCTTATAACCACATCTCAGATGAGGGACAATGTGAGAAGGTGGAGTCATCGTGAATATCCTCAGAAGATAGATAAAAATTGATTGATCCATGCGTTTTTAGAGATACTGTTCGAGCTCAGAGAGGTCCGATCCCCTCTGCACAGGAGGAGGAAATGGGCACATAAAACCCAGACCGATTTGATGGGCATCATGAAGAATGTTACACATGTGTAAAACACTTTTCTAGTATGGCCAAAGGACAAATATCCAGATGTGATCTGGCATATATGTGACGAAGGATGATAAATATAATATATTAATGTAATATACAATTAGTTCCCATTCATACATGGGCTATGCCCAGGCCACAGCATCAGCTCTGAGAGACATTTCATCTTCCCTGTGGGTGGTCCCAATAAATCACACTGACTCCGGCACTTAAAAAGAAACAGCTTTGAGCATGCTATTACATTCCTGACATATGCGTGTCACTGGCTAGATGAGTATTGATTGTCCAGTCCTAATAACCCTTCAAGATGCAGTGTTGGGCTGTCTTCTTGAACCACTGGAGTTCCTGAGGTGTTGATATACCATTTTATTAGAGACAGACTTCCAAATTTTTGACCAAGCATCTGCGAAGCAAAGGCCATATATTTCAAAGTCAGAATGGTGAATGTTTTGGAGGAGAGCTTCAGTGGTGATTGTTCCCAGGTATTTGCTGCTCTTGTCCTTCTAGAAGGTAGTGGTTGTGGGCTTGGAAAATGCTGCCTCTGATACCATGGTGTGTTCCTGTAGTACACCTTTGTAGATGACACTCATGGCTGCCATCAAGTTCATTGATGGTGGAGGGAGTGAATGTTTGCAGAATGGGGTTGCTGATGTTTTTTTTTGTCCTGGATGGCCTCGATCTTCCTTCGTGTTGTTTGGAGCTTCACTCATCCTGGGAAATATAAAGTTTTCCATCACATCCCTGAAATGTGCCTTGTCAATGGCAGGCAGATTCCACATTAGTCATCAGGTTGAATTTGGCCAAATTAGGTCCAATCTTTCCTTAACCCATTTGACCCATCAATGCTGGATAACTGTCCTTTAGTATATTGAAAGAGAAATCAGCCACTTGTCTATTAAGTTGGGTAGCTACATCAATGCTTCCCCTCAATAGAAGCAGTTGGCCAATGTATGTCTTGAATACATTTTTTTGAGATTCCAAGGGAACATATCTGACTTTTTTCTTGTAGGCTGTCTCTGGCAGTGGCGACACAGCTGTCGCAGTGTCAATCTCCATCCTTACTAGCTGTCCATCTAGGAATAGACTGACATGGTATCTGTTCGTAGCATCAGATATGGATAGCGTATTCACCAATAATTCGTCCTCAGGCTCCACGTTGCTTTATTTCCATCAACACTTTTGCGCAGCATGAACACCTCCTATTTTGTTGTGTTTACATGCTGATTTGTTTTGTACTTGCTTCTTACTATTCTTGCCGATTGCATGCTTTTTTCTCGTACAACAAACACTCTCGATTTTGCACTCTCTTTTTGCGCAATTAGCCTATAGTATCCTTGCACCCTCCTTTGGCTACTGAATGTGATAACTTGCCACACAGGTGCATATACGAGTTTTGATTTGAAACTCTTTGACGTCGAAACAGCCAATATTTTGTGTATCCGAGGTCTCAAACTCAGTTACTGAACATCTTTCACAGCCCGCTCCATCAAAATAACTAATTCTAAGGCCTTTCCAAGAGTAAGGTTAGTAACTGTTTCAGTGTTGTCTCAATTCTCAGACCACAGGTCAGTCTGCCCCAAAATGTATCACTTAACACATCACCAAACTCACAGTACTCTTCATTAAAGTTTAGCGTAACCACCTGCAGCACAACTGATTTCCCTTTCCTTGATTTGGTTTGTATGATCTGGAGGAGGGAACCGAGTGTAGGGTGTCGAAATTTGCTGATGACACCAAGATTGGTGGAAAGGCAAATTGCGCGGAGGGTGTGGAGAGTCTACAGATAGGCTGGGCGAATGGGCCAGGAAATGGCAAATGGAATTTAATGTTGGCAAGTGTGAGGTGGTCCACTTTGGTAAGAATAATGGTAGGAATGATTATTACTTACGGGGCAAAAAACTGCAGCAGGCGACGGTGCAGAGGGACCTCGGGATCCTTGTGCATGAGTCGCAAAAACCCAGCCTGCAGGTGCAGTAGGTGGTCAGGAAGGCGAATGGGATGCTGGCCTTCATAGCGAGGGGGATTGAATATAAAAGTAGGGAGGCCTTGCTGCGGCTGTATAGGGCATTGGTGAGGCCGCAGCTGGAGTACTGTGTGCAGTTTTGGTCGCCGCACTTATGCAAGGGTATTTTGGCCTTGGAGGGAGTGCAGAGGAGGTTTACTAGGCTGATGCTGGAGTTAAGGGGGTTGAGCTATGAGGAGAGGCTGAATAAACTAGGCTTGTACTCGTTAGAGTTTAGAAGAATGAGGGAAGATCTCATTGAGACGTATAAGATGATGAATGGGATGGATAGGATAGAGGTGGAGAGGCTCTTCCCGCTGAGAAAGGACAGTAGGACTAGGGGGCACAGCCTCAAGATAAAGGGGGGGGGGGCGGTTTAGAACGGAGTTTAGGAAGAACCTCCACTCAAAGGGTGGTGAATCTTTGGAATTCTCTGCCCGTTGAAGTGGTGGAGGCTGCCTCGCTAAATATTTTTAAGAAGCGGGTTGATCGGTTTTCGATAAGAGAGGGGATTAAGGGTTATGGGGAGAGGGCGGGTATGTGGAACTGAGCCACGACAGATCAGCCATGATCTTATTGAATGGCGGGGCAGGCTCGAAGGGCTAGATGGCCTACTCCTGCTCCTATTTCTGATGTTTTTATGTTTATGTGCAGGATCACTTCGAAGTCCTCAACCATACTTGGCAAAATATATTCTCCAACTGACATACCATAGCCGAGGGAACAATTAGAGAAATATTAGCATTCAGAATAAAAGCAGTTTTCTTTTAAATGTAGAAAGTTATAATTGATCCCGGTAATAATAGACAGTGTTTGATTTACTAAAGCTACTCGGAATATATTAAAACAAAAAGCCTGCAGCTGTTGGAAATCTGGAATAAAAACAAATGTGCTGAATAAAAACCTCAGCCATTCTGACAGCATCCACGGAGAGAGAATCAAACTTAACTTTTCCAGTGTATGTAATTATACCCTGTAGGTATCATGCAGACTCGGAACATTAATTTTGTTCATCTCTCCACAGAATCTGCCAGACATGCTGATTATTTTTTTCAGCATTTCTGTTCACAATATAGTATTATATACGCTGTTATTATAAACACAACCACACATAGTCTGGTACTTACTTCAGTTTCTGCATTGTGCAGTCTGGATTCCTCAGAACTGCAGCCAACAGTTTCACTCCCAAACCTCCCATATTATTAAAACTCATGTCTAAATCCTTCAGAGACTGGTTTGTACAATGAGACAATTTGAGGTCCTCACCACAGAAGCCTGTGAGATTATTACGACATAGGCTGCGGATCAGAGAGACAACAGAAATTTAAGTAAAATTTACAGTGTTTTCAAGAATGTCATTATTGACAATATAAATTAACTTCAGGAAGCATAAAGGAGAATATGCCTCTGCCTACATCAATGGGGATAAAGTAGAAAGAGTTGAGAGCTTCAACTTTTTAAGGCATCCAGATCACCAACAACTTGCCCTGGTTCCCCCCCATGCCAACATTATAGTTAAGAAAGTCCACCAACACCAATACACTTTCTCAGAAGGCTAAGGAAATTTGGCATGTCAGTTATAACTTTCACCAACTTTTACAGATGCATCATAGAAAACATTCTTTCTGGTTCTATCAGAGCTTGGTATAGCTCTGCTCTGCCTAAGACCACAGGAAACTATAAAAGGTCCTGAATGCAGCTCAACTCATCACGCAAACCAGCCATTGATTCTTCCCAATGCCTCGGCAAAACAGCCAGCTTCATTAAGGATCCCACACACCCCGAACATTGTCTTTTCCACATCCTTCCTTCGGGGAGAAAAGATACGGAAGTCTGAAGTCACATACCAACCGACTCAAGAGCAACTTCTTCCCTGCTGCTGTCAGACTTTTGAATGTTTCCTTCTCTATGAACGGTATGTTTTGTCGGTATAGTGCGCAAGAAACAATACCATTCACTGTATGTTAATGCACATGACAATAATAAATCAAATCAAATCAAATATTCAATGCCACACAGTCAAAAACACAGCCTCCGTATATATAGAAGGAAACAACTTTTGATACAATGCATCTGGAATACAAGTACAATAAATGGAAATTGTTCCGCAGGTCAGGCAGTGTCGGTGAAGACAGGAACATGTAATCTTTCATTAGAACTGGGAAGAATCAGCTAGTCATCAATACTTACGATAGAGTGAAACTGGTGAGGCGGGGTGGGGGAGGTTTTATGGATCATGGAGAAGTAAGAACAAAATGGAAATGGAGGAGTCGTTAAACGAAAAAAGGAATGAAGCTGCAAAACAAAATCGCAGGATTTCCATGTCCTCACCCTATGTCACTAGATGGGGGATTTGAAAGGTTAGTGTCTTTGCAATGCAGTTTTTGGTACAGATGAAAATGTGGCTGTGCTTTTTACTTGAAGTCGTGAAATCCCAGCATCGTAATTGCAAGTGGGCGTTGTCACAGTGTTGGCAGAATAAAATGCCCCAGATGATGAATTACATCCATCTGGCTGGGTGGACAGAATACCCTAGGAAGGGATGGTGTGGGGTAACTGTCCGGTCAGGGAGATTGGACAGGGAAACTCCTGCCTCAGACATTGCCTGTACCACCTTTAAAGGGAGGCATTGCGAATGCTGCAACTCTCGAGGGAACAGTGAGTGATTAAAGATCCGAAATGGCAGGAGGCAGGCTGTGATTGCCCCATGCCTCATTGGAGGTGTTATTCCAGTTTGCTCAGTATCGGTAGGAGGTCGTAGTCAGCAAGACGGCAGGTGGAGAACACCACGCAAATACCACAGGGTATGGATGGAGATTGGGAAGGAAGGAAACAGGACTGGAACACGTGGTTGCAGTGTCCCCTAAGGATAAATCGCCGAATGAGTTCTGGTGCAAATATGACAAGCGATGAAAGGGAAATTAATTGCAATATCATCGTCCACCAGCCACAGCAATGCCCAGGTAGCAGCATTGACTATCAGAGGCATATGAACGTCTCTTTGGCGAGTCCCCGTCAATCAGAGTTGACCCCTGCATTATCGCGAGTGTGAAGGTGCATAGGGAGTCCTGCACTGAGGACATGATGGACATTCCAACTGACACCAACATAGATCAGAGTGTGTCTGTGATGGATGATAAACAACAGAAACTGATATAAGAATTTGGTAGGAAGAATGGTAGGAAGGACTATTACTTAGGGGGCGAAAAACTGCAGCAGGCGACGGTGCAGAGGGACCTCGGGGTCCTTGTGCATGAATCGCAAAAACCCAGCTTGCAGGTGCAGCAGGTGGTCAGGAAGACGAATGGGATGCTGGCCTTCATAGCGAGGGGGATTGAATATAAAAGTAGGGAGGTCTTGCTGCAGCTGTATAGGGCATTGGTGAGGCCGCAGCTGGAGTACTGTGTGCAGTTTTGGGCGCCGCACTTACGCAAAGATATTTTGGCCTTGGAGGGAGTGCAGAGGAGGTTTACTAGGCTGATACCGGAGTTGAGGGGGTTGAGTTATGAGGAGAGGCTGAATAAACTGGGCTTGTGCTCATTAGAGTTTAGAAGAATGAGGGGAGATCTCATTGAGACGTATAAGATGATGAATGGGATGAATAGGATAGAGGTGGAGAGACACTTCCCACTCAAAAAAGACAGTAGGACTAGGGGGCACAGCCTCAAGATAAAAGGGGGGCGGTTTAGAACAGAGTTGAGGAGGAACTTCTTCACTCAAAGGGTGGTGAATCTCTGGAATTCTCTGCCCGTTGAACTGGTGGAGGCTGCCTCGGTAAATATTTTTAAGACGCGGGTTGATGGGTTTTTGATAAGAGAGGGGATTAAGGGTTATGGGGAGAAAGCGGGAAAGTGGAACTGAGCAGCGACAGATCAGCCATGATCTTATTGAGTGGTGGGGCAGGCTCGAAGGGCTAGATGGCCTGTTCCTGCTCCTATTTCTTATGTTCTTATAACCTAAGAACATAAGAAATAGGAGCAGGAGTAGGCCATCTAGCCCTTTGAGTCTGCCCCGCCATTCAATAAGATCATGGCTGATCTGTCGTGGCTCAGTTCCACATTCTCGCCCTCTCCCCATAACCCTTAATCCCCTCGCTTATCAAAAACCCATCAACCCGCGTCTTAAAAATATTTAGCGAGGCAGCCTCCACCAGTTCAACGGGCAGAGAATTCCAGAGATTCACCACCTTTTGAGTGAAGAAGTTCCTCCTCAACTCCGTTCTAAACCGCACCCCCCCCCCCTTTCATCTTGAGGCTATGCCCCCTAGTCCTACTGTCTCTCCACCTCTATCCTATCCATCCCATTCATCATCTTATACGTCTCAATGAGATCTCCCCTCATTCTTCTAAACTCTAACGAGTACAAGCCTAGTTTATTCAGCCTCTCCTCATAGCTCAACCCCCTCAACTCTGGTATCAGCCTAGTAAACCTCCTCTGCACTCCCTCCAAGGCCAAAATATCTTTGCGTAAGTGCGGCGCCCAAAACTGCACACAGCACTCCAGCTGCGGCCTCACCAATGCCCTATACAGCCGCAGCAAGACCTCCCTACTTTTATATTCAATCCCCCTCGCTATGAAGACCAGCATCCCATTCGTCTTCCTGACCACCTGCTGCACCTGCAAGCTGGGTTTTTGCGACTCATGCACAAGGACCCCGAGGTCCCTCTGCACCGTTGCCTGCTGCAGTTTTTCACCACGTAAGTAATAGTCCTTCCTACCATTATTCCTACCAAAGTGGACCACCTCGCACTTGCTTGGAGAAGAGAGCAAACAACGTTAGACAATAGGTCAAGAAGTGTGACAGCATTGACCTTGTTATCCTTACGTCAATGCAATATGAAGTGCAGCTGCTGGGAGACATTGAAGCAGGAAGATCAATCTTTGAAAAAGGGGATGACACTGGAGCTGAGAGTGAGTGGCTTAACGATTGATTGCTGCACATTCCACAACTATTCAATTCTGCACTGCCGACGAACTGTGGCAGCAGTGTGTACCAACTGCAAGATGTGCTGAGGCAGCAACTTCCAAATACTCAACTGCTGCATTAGCTGCTCCTATCCTTTCGGAGTGCAGCAGTTACGGATTTGAATGGTGCTGCCTCAGGAATAGCTCAACTTGCACATGGTGACCAGGAAGCACAGTGCAATATGGTTCATCACAGAGAGTAGCCTGAATGAAGAGTTAAAATGTGCCTTGACCCCTGAATAGTCTTCTCTCTCACATAGATGACCGATGAACAACTTCCTCCTCTGATGAGAAGGAGGCACCCTCAGAATGTGCACGGTTATGTTATTCCTCCTTAACCTCAGCTCAAAAATCTGTGAGATTGACATACCGTAACCTTAGAAACATATGTACTCGTTGGAGTTTAGAAGGATGAGGGGGGAACTTATAGAGACGTATAAGATAATGAAGGGGATGGATAGGGTAGAGGTAGAGAGGTTCTTCCTGCTCAGAAAGGACAGCAGGACTAGAGGGCACAGCCTCAAGATAAAGGGGGGGGGGGGGCAGTTTAGAACGCAGTTGAGGAGGAACTCCTTCACTCGAAGGGTGGTGAATCTCTGGAATTCTCTGCCCATTGAAGTGGTGGAGGCTGCCTTGCTAAATATATTTAAGTCACGAGTAGATAGGTTTCTGATCGACAAGGGCATTAAGGGTTATGGGGAGAAAGCGGGAAAGTGGAACTGAGCCACCCCAGATCAGCCATGATCTTATTGAATGGCGGGGCAGGCTCGAAGGGCTAGATGACCTACTTCTGCTCCTATTTCTTATGTTCTTATGTTATAAAATAACAGGAGTCACAGTAAATGCAGTTTTTTTTTCAAAGTAACACTATCACTGACACTAATAATAATGGGCAACAAATGTCTCTTATACTAATAACATTGCACATCATATATTGTTACAGGTATTACAAAACATGGTTTCTCATAATCCAGTACTCACTTTAGTCTCTGTATTTTACAGTCCGGGTTCCTCAGAGCCGCACACAACAGTTTCACTCCAGAATCTCCAAGTTTATTAGCTCCCAAGTCCAGGTCCGTCAGTGACCGGTTTGTACTGAGGGCGGAGGCAAGATCCTCAGCACAAGGATTTGTGAGAGCGTTATCATACAGACTGGGGATCAGAGAAAGAAAATCAATGACAGCAATCAGAGTACATAATAATTTGTTTAAAGAACACCATTAATGTCACTAAAACATATACAAACCAGACATTCAGGGAACACAACCTCCAAATATATAGTAAGGAAATTATATTGATGCTGTAAATCTGGAATGTAAGTAGAATTGGTTTATATGAATTTACTCTGTAAAAGTGTCATACGGACTCGAAACATTAATTCTGTCACTCCGCCCACATAATCTGCCAGACTGGCTGAATGCTTGCAACAATTTCTCCTCAACATATATTGTTAGCTATCTAATTATTATGAACACAATCTCACAAAGCCTGGTACTTACTTCAGTTTTTGTATTTTACACTCTGGGTTCTTCAGAGCCAAAGAGAGGTGCTTCACCACTGAAGTTGCCAGCTTATTGAAACTCAGATCTAAATCCGTCAGTGACTGGTTTATGCAGTGATCAGAGAAGAGGTCCTCAGAATAAGAGTCCGAGAGAGCATTATTATCCAGCCTAGGGATCAGAGAGAGAGAGAGAGAGAAAAAAGACAGAAAACAGGGTAAATCCCCATGATTGCAAGAACATTATGACTCACAATATGAATGTTTGTGGTGGAAATGAAGACAAGGGCTGTGATTGTGCCAGAAGATGCAAACTCCTAATATCGGGATTGGAAGCAGATGTTGTGACTGTGAGATTGTACTGCCAGCCCACGACAATAATGGACAACAGACAAGGAGGTTAGAGTGATCTAGGGAGGGGATGGTGTGGAGCAACTGTGCAATCAGGGAGCATGGGCAAAAGAAGTCTCATTTGAGGCAATGCTTGCATCACTCTTTAGGGTCATGGGGGTGGACAGCAGCGTTTTAAATACAGAAGCTCTGTAGGCACCAGCGATTGACTAAAGTCCTGAAATAATAGAAGGCTAGTTAAAACTGCAGCAGGCGATGGTGCAGAGGGACCTCGGGGTCCTTGTGCATGAGTCGCAAAAACCCAGCTTGCAGGTGCAGCAGGTGGTCAGGAAGGCGAATGGGATGCTGGCCTTCATAGCGAGGGGGATTGAATATAAAAGTAGGGAGGTCTTGCTGCGGCTGTATAGGGCATTTGTGAGGCCGCAGCTGGTGTACTGTGTGCAGTTTTGGGCGCCATACTTACGCAAGGATATTTTGGCCTTGGAGGGAGTGCACAGGAGGTTTACTAGGCTGATACCGGAGTTGAGGGGGTTGAGCTATGAGGAGAGGCTGAATAAATTAGGCTTGTACTCGTTAGAGTTTAGAAGAATGAGGGGAGATCTCATTGAGATGTATAAGATGATGAATGGGATGGATAGGATAGAGGTGGAGAGACTCTTCCTGCTCAGAAAGGACAGTAGGACTAGGGGGCGGAGCCTCAAGATGAAGGGGGGGGGCGGTTTAGAACGGAGTTGAGGAGGAACTTCTTCACTCAAAGGATGGTGAATCTCTGGAATTCTCTGCCCGTTGAAGTGGTGGAGGCTGCCTCGCTAAATATTTTTAAGAAACGGGTTGATGGGTTTTTGATAAGAGAGGGGATTAAGGGTTATGGGGAGAGGGCGGGAAGGTGGAACTGAGCCACGACAGATCAGCCATGATCTTATTGAATCGCGGGGCAGGCTCGAAGGGCTAGATGGCCTACTCTTGCTCCTATTTCTTATGTTCTTATGTAAGATTTTCTCCCAATTCAGCCATGATTCCACAGAAGTTTTGTTCCAGGTTGCTCAGGATCATCGGACTGATCGGTAAGTCCTAGAAAGTCTAGATGCAGGTTACAGAGGAGATGAATAGAGTTCAGAACATGATCTCATTGTCATCGAAGAATAAATGTCTTCATGCTTTCTGGCACCTATTTGACGAAGAATGAAAGCCAAATTGCTATCATGTTTATTCACACCGAATCATTGTCAATGCCCAGGCAGCAGTGTTGGCTGTCAGTGAGTTGACAGCCACTCTGTGCAGTGCATTTATGCATGGAGAAGTGCTGCATTTTTGCCCTCTCGAAACCCATTACCTCACATTCTCTAGATTGAATTCCATTTGCCACTTATCCAACCACTCAAACAAACACTCGGTAACATTCCGGAATTGACAACTATCCACTTTACTAATAACAACACGGACTTTTGTGTGCCATCTACACATTTCCCAATCATGTATCCCACATTTAACTCTAAAATATGCACATCTACACGTTCTCCTTTAAGTATCTTCATGTTACTTCTTCAAAGCTTTAATAAATTGCCATACATGATTTTCCTTGCAGAAAACCCCAGTCATTTCGTATATATCAATAAATCGTTGATATACATGACAGCAAGGACACCCAAGGCTGAATCCTGTGGGACACAGTTGCAACCTGTTTTCCGTTTGCAATGAAACAAAATCAATCAATCATATGTCTTTGTTCATGTAACGGAGCCAATTTCCAGGCCAACCTACCAATTTACCCAATGAAGCTATGCTTTAAAAAATAATTCCAACAATTAACTTAAATTTGCTTCCCTGATAGCTGACCTATCTACATCAATAAATACGTCTTTCATTTCGACTTTATCCAGACCTCTAATAACTTTGTACCCTTTAATCTAGTCCGCGGTCAGTCTGAGGAAAATAGCTCTAGCTATGTAGACTTTCTTCATAGCTGCAATTTTCCAGGCCCGGCAATGTTCTTACAAATATTGTCGGTATTTTCTCAAGACCCATTTCTACCCTTTCCGTAACATGGTGGCCAGAATATCAGATATATAGTTGTGGCCAAACGAGTATTTAATATACTTTCTGCATCAAATCCCTGTTTTTGTATTCTACACCACATCTAATGAAGGGAGCAATCCATGTGGTTTATTTACCTCTTTATTCACCTGTCGTGCCAGGTGTCCTCAGGCCCAGAGGCCTGAGGACACATACTCCAAGGTTTCCCCATTTTTTCCCCTCTTAATATCCTCCCGTTTGTGGAATATTTCCAAGTTTTGCTTGCTGTCCCAAACCACATTAACTTACATTCTCTTGATTGATTTCCATTTGCTACGTTTCCACCATCAACCGAGTACTATGATTCTGTAATCCATAACCATCCTCTTCACTGTTAGTGACAAATCCAATTTTTATGTAATTTTAAAATTCCCTATCATGCCTCCCACATTTAAGTCCACATCATTAAGACGTGTGCAACAAACAACAAGGGATCTAACACTGAGTCCTGTGGAATGCCACTGAAAAACAGTTCTCATTTTCTAAACATACATAGGCCCTTACTTTTTGTTTCCTATCAATGAGAAAATTTTGGATAGAACACACCACATTTCCTGGATACAATGGGCTTTTACTTTTCTGACCAGTCCGCTATGTGGAATCTTGCTAAATGCCTTGCTAAGATTTATGAAGACAACCACGACACAATCCTTACCAATTCCTGTCACTTCCTTAAAAAAACGCAAGTACCTTACCAAGACACAACATTCTCTTCACAAAAATCCTGATCAATCTATGTCTTTCTAAGTGACAGATTACATTGTAATCAAGGGATTACAATGTAATTACATTACCTCCCGACTCCTAAACTCAATCGAGGGATTGAGTTTAGGAGTCGGGAGGTAATGCTGCAACTTTACAGGACCCTCGTCAGGCCTCATTTAGAGTACTGTGCGCAGTTCTGGTCGCCTCACTATAGGAAAGACGTAGAAGCTATTGAAAGGGTGCAGAGGAGATTTACAAGGATGTTGCCTGGACTGGGAGGCATGCCTTATGAAGATAGGTTGAGGGAGCTGGGACTCTTTTCCCTGGAGAGGCGAAGGTTGAGAGGCGACCTGATAGAAGTTTATAAACTGTTGAGAGGAATAGTTAGGGTGGACTCTCAGAGGCTATTTCCCCGGGTTGAAATGGTCGCTACGAGAGGACACAGATTTAAGGTGCGGGGAGGGAAGTACAGAGGTGATGTTAGGGGTAAGTTTTTCACTCAGAGGGTAGTGAGTGATTGGAATCGGCTGCCGTCGTCGGTGGTGGAGGCGAACTCGCTGGGGTCTTTTAAAAGACTTCTGGATGAGTATATGGGGTTTAATGGGATTGGGGGTTATAGATAGGTCTATAGATTGGTGGGGTTGATGCGATCGGCGCAACTCGAGGGCCGAAGGGCCTGTTTGTGCTGTAATGTTCTATGTTCTATGTTCTATTGTCTCAGAATTGATTCTAATAATTTGACCGCCAGGAACTGGCAAATGGAATTAAATGTTGGCAAGTGCGAGGTGGTCCACTTTGGTAGGAATAATGGTAGGAAGGACTATTACTTACGTGACGAAAAACTGCAGCAGGCGACGGTGCAGAGGGACCTCGGGGTCCTTGTGCATGAGTCACAAAAACCCAGCTTGCAGGTGCAGCAGGTGGTCAGGAAGGCGAATGGGATGCTGGCCTTCATAGCGAGGGGGACTGAATATAAAAGTAGGGAGGTCTTGCTGCAGCTGTATAGGGCATTGGTGAGGCCGCAGCTGGAGTACTGTGTGCAGTTTTGGTCGCCGCACTTACGCAAGGATATTGTGGCCCTGGAAGGAGTGCAGAGGAGGTTTACTAGGCTGATACCGGAGTTGAGGAGATTGAGCTATGAGGAGAGGCTGAATAAACTAGGCTTGTACTCGTTAGAGTTTAGAAGAATGAGGGGAGATCTCATTGAGACGTATAAGATGATGAATGGGATGGATAGGATCGAGGTGGAGAGACTCTTCCCGCTCAGAAAGGACAGTAGGACTAGGGGGCACAGCCTCAAGATAAAGGGGGGGAGGTTTAGAACGGAGTTGAGGAGGAACTTCTTCACTCAAAGGGTGGTGAATCTCTGGAATTCTCTGCCCGTTGAAGTGGTGGAGGCTGCCTCGCTAAATATTTTTAAGACGCGGGTTGATGGGTTTTTGATAAGAGAAGGGATTAAGGGTTATGGGGAGAGGGCGGGAATGTGGAACTGAGCCATGACAGATCAGCCATGATCTTACTGAATGGCGGGGCAGGCTCGAAGGGCTAGATGGCCTACTCCTGCTCCTATTTCTTATGTTCTTATGTAATTCAACATCTGTTCTGACTGAGAGCAGCCATCTGCCTTTCAGAAGCTGAATGGGGGGGCAGGGGGGGCAGAGCTTTGCAGGGAGAGGGCGGGGGAGTGCAGGATCACATTATTCCCCTCACCCACAATAAACAAAATATATTCATTGACTAACATTGGGATCATTGGAAAACAACAGAAATCAGAGTAACATGAGTTTTCTTGTAAATTGATATTATCATTGACACTGAAAACTGAGTACTTATTTATTAAAAGAGCTGACAATATCTTAAAAGTAAATTACTGCACATGCTGGAAATGAAAAAAAAATGAAGTTTGATGGAAAAACTCAACAATTCTGACAGCATCTGTGGAGAGAGAGAGAGAAATAATTTCAGGTCCGTAGGAAGAAGGCTTGAAGAAATAGTTGGGGCTTGAACATTTAATTCTGTTTTTCTCTGCAAAGATGCTGCCAAATTGCTATTTTTCCCCAGCAATTTTTGCTCAAAATACTGTTTGATACCCAGTTATTATAAGCACAACCCCACCCAGTCTGGTGCTTACTTCAGTTTCTGTATTTTACAGTCCGGGTTCCTCAGAGCCACAGGTATTAATTTTACTCCTGAATTTCTCAGCTTACTCCAACTGAGGTCTAAATCTGTTAGTGACCTGTTTGTGCAGAGAGCGGAGGTGAGATCCTCAGCAGAAAAATCTGTTTCAGCTTGATGATATAGCCTGAGGATCAGAGAGAGAGAGAAAAATAACGACAATTGGGGTAAATGTTCAGTGTTTTCAAGACAATCGTTAGTGGCAATATAAATTCGCATTCAAGAAACAGAACTTCTAAGCATAAGGAAGAAGAATACTGCAAATCAGGAATATAAGTAGAATAAGCACAACATACTCAGCAGGTCAGACAGTATGTGCGAAGACAGAAACAGCTAATATTTCAAATGTTATGAACATTCATTAGAACAGGGAGGTAGCAGCGAATTAGCAGGATTTAAGACACATGGAATTAAATGGCAGAAATGGATATTGTGAATTGAAGGAGAAAATTGAAATGGAGGAGTAATTAATTTAGAAAGGGATGATGGCCATGGCAAAGTAACATGACCTCTGTTTGCTTAAACCTGCCTCATTGTGAAAGGCGACTGAATGGTCAGTTGCTCTGCAATTGAGTTGGTGATGAGGCTTTAATTTTCCCGTACCTGGGAAGCTCAACATGGGGATTGGAAGCGGGTGTTGTGACTGTCTGGGCAGCAGGTACTGTCAGAGCCAAACAATCAACAGACAACTGGCAAGGTAGGCAGAATGGTCAGAGGAGAGGCTGGTGAGAGTTAACTTTCCACTCCACTTGGGCAGGGCAAGTGCAGGTTCAGGTAATTTTTGCGGCATCTTTAAAGAGAGACTGTAGTACTTACAAATGTAACAACACTCGATGGGCCAGCAGGTGAGTAAAGACCAGAAATAGCCTGTTGCGTGGCATTGCCCTGTCTTGAAGGGTGGATCAAGAGTAGCCCCGTGTCTCCAATGCCCCTCTAGATGTGCTGTTCCTGGTTGCCCAGCCTCGGAAGGGAGAAGGGGATTCGCACGCAATTCAATTACAAAGCCTGAACAGAGATTGCTGAGGAGGTGAGCAAGCCTGGGCAAGTTGGTTGCAGGGTGCCTTAAGGATAAATGTCTGGATATGTTTTGGCATCTATGTGACAAAAAAATGAAAGTGCAATTGGGAGAAAGAACGTCTCCACTCAACCCCTGGCGATGCTCAGGGAGTAGCATCGGCTGTCAGAGACATGCTGACTTCTCTATCAAGGTCTTGGTTAGTCAGATTTGAATTCATCACTGCTACAAGTATATTGACGACGGCTGGATCAATTGATGTGTTTGTACGGCGGAGCACAATAAGTCAGGGAATGGGTTTAAAAAATGTCGCAGCAGTGACCTTCCCAACCTGATGTGAGAGAAATATGAAGTACTACAGCTAAGAGATCGAGAATCAGGATGGACAATCCGTGAAGGGGAAATGGCTCTGGAGCTGAGAGTGAGTGGCTTAATGGACAGTCATCGGATAGGCACTGTTGCCCGCAAACCATCGCACTCATTTGTCCATCGATGATCATATAGAATATGGTGGAGGACGTGTTGGATATTGTATTGACTTTGGAATGCTGTTGCATCCTTTGCCTACAGAGGTATGCTGTGACTGGGGGAAATCGTCCACCTTTGAAGCAATAAGGCCCTCAGAAAGAACATTAGGGACTTCACTGTCACATTATTCCCCTTCCCTTTCCTCACAAGTGTGAGGTGGTCCACATTGGTAGGAATAATGGTAGGAAGGACTATTACTTACGGGGCAAAAAACTGCAGCAGGCGACGGTGCAGAGGGACCTCGGAGTCCTTGTGCATGAGTCACAAAAACCCAGCTTGCAGGTGCAGCAGGTGGTCAGGAAGGTGAATGGGATGCTGGACTTCATAGCGAGGGGGATTGAATATAAAAATAGGGAGGTATGGCTGCAGCTGTATAGGGCACTGGTGAGGCCGCAACTGGAGTACTGTGTGCAGTTTTGGTCGCCGCACTTACGCAAGGATATTTTGGCCTTGGAGGGAGTGCAGAGGAGGTTTACTAGGCTGATTCCGGAGTTGAGGAGGTTGAGCTATAAGGAGAGGCTGAATAAACTAGGCTTGTACTCGTTAGAGTTTAGAAGAATGAGGGGAGATCTCACTGAGACGTATAAGATGATGAATGGGATGGATAGGATAGAGGTGGAGAGACTCTTCCTGCTCAGAAAGGATAGTGGGACTAGGGGGCACAGCCTCAAGATAAATGGGGGGGAGTGGTTTAGAACGGAGTTGAGGAGGAACTTCTTCACTCAAAGGGTGGTGAATCTCTGGAATTCTCTGCCCGTTGAGGTGGTGGAGGCTGTCTCGCTAAATATTTTTAAGACGGGGGTTGATGGGTTTTTGATAAGCGAGGCGATTAAGGGTTATGGGGAAAGGGCGGGAATGTGGAACTGAGCCACGACAGATCAGCCATGATCTTATTGAATTGTGGGGCAGGCTTGAAGGGCTAGATGGCCTGCTCCTGCTCCTATTTCTTATGTCCTTATGTTCTTATATGAGAAGATGCCATTACATCAGTTGGCCGTCACACAATATCAGCAAAGCACAGATGGGGGCAGTGACAGACCAGACTGCTCACAATCTGACAGGACAGGACAATGCCATGCTTCAGGCTGATGACCTTGCTATGTTTGTCCTCCCAAAATGCATTACCTCACACTCTTCAGGATTAAATTCCACTTGCAATTTTTCCACCCACTCAACCAGACTATTGTTGTCATGCTGGAGTCGACAACTACGCTCTTCACGACCAACAAGACAGGCATCTTTTGTGTCATCTTCGGATTTTCCAACTATGCCAGCTACATTTAATTCTCAATCATTCATACATTCAGGGAACTAGGAGAGGTTAAGGATCTTGAAGAGTATAAGGACTGTAGAAAGGAGGTTAAAAGGGAAATTAGGAGAGCCAGAAGGGGTCATGAGAAGACCTTGGCGGGTAAGATTAAGGAAAATCCCAAGGCCTTCTATAAATATGTGAAAGGTAAAAGGATGAGAAGGGAAAGGATAGGACCTATAAAAGGTGAAAGGGGGAAAGGTCTGTGTAGAACCAGAAGAAATGGCGGAGGTGCTTAATGAGTACTTTGCCTCAGTATTCACAGTGGAAGTTGATTTGGGAGATCTTGCTATGGACTTGCAGCAGATGGAAAAGATTGAGTACGTGGACATTAAGGAGGAGGATGTGTTAGAACTTTTGAATTCTATCAAAATAGATAAGTCGCCGGGACCAGATGGGATGTACCCCAGGATACTGTGGGAGGCGAGGGAAGTGATTGCAGAGCCCCTGGCGATGATCTTTGCGTCGTCAATGGAGACGGGAGAGGTTCCGGAAGATTGGAGGATTGCAGATGTAGTCCCTATTTTCAAGAAAGGGAACAGAGATAGCCCGGGAAATTACCGCCCGGTGAGTCTGACCTCAGTGGTTGGTAAGCTGATGGAGAGGCTTCTGAGGAACAAGATTTACGAGCATTTGGAGAGGTTTGACATGATCAGGAATAGTCAGCATGGATTTGTCAAGGGCAGGTCGTGCCTTACGAGCCTAGTTGAGTTCTTCGATAATGTGGCTGAACACATTGACGAAGGAAGTGCCATGGACGTAGTGTACATGGACTTGGGCAAGGCGTTTGATAAGGTCCCCCATGCAAGACTTCTTGAGAAGGTGAGAGGGCATGGGATCCAAGGGCCTTTGGCCTTGTGGATCCAGAACTGGCTTGCCTGCAGAAGGCAGAGAGTGGTTGTGGATGGGTCTTTTTCGGAATGGAGGTCAGTCACCAGTGGGGTGCCCCAGGGATCTGTTCTGGGACCCTTGCTGTTTGTCATTTTCATAAATGACCTGGATGAGGAAGTGGAGAGGTGCGTTAGCAAGTTCGCTGATGACACGAAGGTCGGTGGTGTTCTGGATGGTCTGGAAGGATGTCAAAAGTTGCAGCAGGACATAGATAGGATGCAGGAATGGGCGGAGAAGTGGCAGATGGGCTTCAACGCGGATAAATGTGTAGTCGTCCATTTCGGCAGAACCAACGGGATGAACGAGTACACTATCAAGGGCAGGAGTCTTAGTAGCGTTGAAGAGCAGAAGGATCTCGGGGTCCGGGTCCACAGGACTCTGAAATCGGCCTCGCAGGTGGAGGAGGTGGTCAAGAAGGCGCATGGTGTACTGGCCTTCATTAATCGAGGGATTGAGTTTAGGAGTCGGGAGGTAATGCTGCAACTTTACAGGACCCTTGTCAGACCTCATTTGGAGTACTGTGCGCAGTTCTGGTCGCCTCACTATAGGAAAGACGTAGAAGCTATTGAAAGGGTGCAGAGGAGATTTACAAGGATGTTGCATGGACTGGGAGGCATGCCTTATGAAGATAGGTTGAGGGAGCTGGGACTCTTTTCCCTAGAGAGGCGAAGGTTGAGAGGCGACCTGATAGAAGTTTATAAAATGTTGAGAGGAATAGATAGGGTGGACTCTCAGAGGCTATTTCCCCGGGTTGAAATGGTCGCTACGAGAGGACACAGATTTAAGGTGCGGGGAGGGAAGTACAGAGGTGATGTTAGGTTGGTTGTCAAATAGGAGGCAGAGAGTGGGGGTCAATGGGTGCTATTCGGATTGGCGGTTGGTGACTAATGGGGTGCCCCAGGGGTCGGTGCTGGGGCCTCAGCTATTTACCATTTATATAGATGATCTGGAGGAGGGAACCGAGTGTAGGGTGTCGAAATTTGCTGATGACACCAAGATTGGGGGAAAGGCAAATTGTGAGGAGGGTGTGGAGAGTCTGCAGAAGGATCTAGATAGGCTGGGCGAATGGGCCAGGAAATGGCAAATGGAATTCAATGTTGGCAAGTGTGAGGTGGTCCACTTTGGTAGGAGGAATGGTAGGAAGGACTATTACTTACGTGGCGAAAAGCCACAGCAGGCGACGGTGCAGAGGGACCTCGGGGTCCTTGTGCATGAGTCACAAAAACCCAGCTTGCAGGTGCAGCAGATGGTCAGGAAGGCGAATGGGATGCTGGCCTTCATAGCGAGGGGGATTGAATATAAAAGTAGGGAGGTCTTGCTGCAGTTGTATAGGGCATTGGTGAGGCCGCAGCTGGAGTACTGTGTGCAGTTTTGGGCGCCGCACTTGCGCAAGGATATTTTGGCCCTGGAGGGAGTACAGAGGAGGTTTACTAGGCTGATACCAGAGTTGAGGGGATTGAGCTTTGAGGAGAGGCTGAATAAACTAGGCTTGTACTCGTTAGAGTTTAGAAGAATGAGGGGAGATCTCATTGAGACGTATAAGATGATGAATGGGATGGATAGGATAGAGGTGGAGAGACTCTTCCCGCTCAAAAAAGACAGTAGGACTAGGGGGCACAGCCTCAAGATAAAGGGGAGGCGGTATAGAACAGAGTTGAGGAGGAACTTCTTCATCAAAGGGTGGTGAATCTCTGGAATTCTCTGCCCGTTAAAGTGGTGGAGGCTGCCTCGCTAAATATTTTTAAGAAACGGGTTGATGGGTTTTTGATAAGAGAAGGGATTAAGGGTTATGGGGAGAGGGCGGGAATGTGGAGCTGAGCCACGACAGATCAGCCATGATCTTATTGAATGGCGGGGCAGGCTCGAAGGGCTAGATGGCCTACTCCTGCTCCTATTTCTTATGTTCTTATGTTCTTATTTAAGTTTTTCACTCAGAGGGTGGTGAGTGAATGGAATCGGCTGCCGTCATCGGTGGTGGAGGCGAACTCGCTGGGGTCTTTTAAAAGACTTCTGGATGAGTATATGGGGTTTAATGGGATTGGGGGTTATAGATAGGTCCATAGATTGGTGGGGTTGATGTGATCAGTGCAACCCGAGGGCCGAAGGGCCGGTTTGTGCTGTAATGTTCTATGTTCTATATAAAACAAACAGCAAGGGCCTCAAGGTTGAGCCCTATGGAACAACACTGGAAACCATCTTCCATTCCCTCCCCCAAAAAAAAAATCATCAAACATTGTTTCCTGTTGATGAGGCAATTTTGTATCTGTCTTCCCACTTTCCCTGTCATCAATCTTCCGTGTTACTAAAGTTCTGTTAATTGAGCAAGGTCAATCTGACCCTATCAAAACCTTACCTACTATGCTTGGTCAATCCGTGCCTTTCTAAGTGACAGTTAATCCTCTGTCTCAGAATTGTTTCCAATAGTTTGCCTGCCATCGAAGTCAGACTGGTCGGCCAATGATTTTCTGCACCATCTCTCACGCCATTTTAAAATAATGGATCAACATTCACAGAACTCAAATCTTCTGGGGCTGTACCTGTATCTGGTGAGGGTTCGAAAGTGACCCTCAGTCTCCATTGTTGTATGTTGGTTCCCTTCAATGGGATACAATCCATCTGGACCTGGCAATGTATGCGCTTTCGGGCATGCCTGCCTCTACAGTACTTCCTCTCTCACTATGCCTTTTGTATCTAATATTTCATGTACATCCTCCTCAACACGATTGTTTGCACAATAACTCTCCCTAGTGAGCCAAAGACAAAGCAGTCATTGAGAAATACGTAAGCACCAAAATACATAAGATTCGGAGCAGAAAGAGCCATCTGGCCACTCAAGCCTGCTCCGACTTTCAATAACACCATGGTTGATCTTTTCATGGACTCAGCTCCACTTACCCACCCGTTCACTATAACACTTATTTCCTTTACTGTTTAAAAAATATCGATCCTTGCCTTAAAGGTATTCAATGAGGTAGCTTTAACTGCTTCACTCAGCAGGAAATTCCACAGATTCACGACACTTTGGGTGAAAAATTTCCTCCTGAACTCAATTCCTCCTAAATATGCTCCATCTTACCTTGAGATTATGTCCCTTAGTTCTAGTTTCATCTGTCAGTGGAAACAACTTCCCTGCTTCTATCTTATGTTTCCCTCATAATTTTACATGTTTCTACAAGATTCCCCCCTCATTCTTCTAAATTCCTATGAGTATAATCTCAGACTACTCATTCTGTCCTCATAAACCAACCCTCTCAACTCCAGAACCAACCTAATCAATCTCCTCTGTATCCCCTCCAGTGCTAGTATATATTTTCTCAAGTAAGGAGAAGAAAACAGTACACAGTGCTCGAGGTGTGGCCTCACCAGCACCTTATAAAGCTGGAACATAACCTTCATGTTTTTAACCTCCATCCCTCGAGCAATGAATGACAAAATTCCATTTGCCTCCTTAATTAACTGCTGTACTTGCAAACCAACTTTTTGCAATTCATGCACAGGACATCCAGATTCCTCTGCACAGCAGCATGCTGCATTTTTTTTGTTACCATTTAAGTCATAGTCCATTCCTATCAAAATAGATGAACTCACATTTACCAACATTGTAGTCCATCTGCCAGACCCTTTGCCCGCTCAGTTAAACTATTTATATTCCTTTGCAGACTTTCAGTCTCCTGTGCACACTTTCTTGTACTATTCATCTTAGCGACATCTGCGAACTTTGGCGCACTGGACTTGTACCCCAACTTCAAATCATCTATGTAGATTATAAGCAATTGCTGTTCCAGCACTGACCAGTGAGACACACCACTAGTCACTGATTGCCAACCAAAGAGAAAAAAAACACCCAGTGACCCTCACTCTTTGCTGTCTGTTAGTTAAACGTAAGAAATAGGAGCAGGAGTAGGCCATCCAGCCCTTCGAGCCTGCCCCGCCATTCAATAAGATCATGGCTGATCTGTCGTGGCTCAGTTCCACTTTCCCGCCCTCTCCCCATAACCCTTAATCCCCTCTCTTATCAAAAACCCATCAACCTGTGTCTTAAAAATATTTAGTGAGGCAGCCTCCACCACTTCAATGGGCAGAGAATTCCAGAGATTCACCACCCTTTGAGTGAAGAAGTTCCTCCTCAACTCTGTTCTAAACCGCCCCCCCCCCCCCCCTTTATCTTGAGGCTGTGCCCCCTAGTCCTACTGTCCTTTCTGAGTGGGAAGAGTCTCTCCACCTCTATCCTATCCATCCCATTCATCATCTTATACGTCTCAATGAGATCTCCCCTCATTCTTCTAAACTTTAACGAGTACAAGCCTAGTTTATTCAGCCTCTCCTCATAGCTCAACCCCCTCAACTCCGGTATCAGCCGAGTAAACCTCCTCTGCACTTCCTCCAAGGCCAAAATATCTTTGCGCAGGTGCGGTGCCCAAAACTGCACACAGTACTCCAGCTGCGGCCTCACTAATGCCCTATACAGCTGCAGCAAAACCTCCCTACTTTATATTCAATCCCCCTTTGCTATGCTGTAATGTTCTATGTTCCATTCACTCTTGGTGGTTGTGAGGATGGAGGCGGCGCCAAACTTCAATGCTGCCGGGTCCTTCCAGGCTGCCAGAAGGGACCTTTGTGGCACCTTCAGTGCATGAGGGAAGGTACCAGATGTCCGGTACACCCGGAAACACAGTACACCAACTTGGACACGCGATAGGCCCAGCAGGAAGCCTTGGCTGCTGGATTTGCAGCCATTGAGGGGACGTGCAAAGGGCTATAGGCCACCCTCACGTTACTCTGAAATCCCCTGAGAAGAACTCAGCATGATTCCTGAACAGGACGTGGTTCCATTCAGTCAATGTGCTGCCAGTGTGCCCACAGGTCGGCTAGACAACATGCATCCGTGTCCCAAAAACCTAGGAACCACATACGGTACTTTCATATCGAGAAGCTCTGATGCTCCGAGGGTTATTGAGGATAAGCCCGAGTGCAGAGATGGCTTGTGACTGACACAGGATACTCACTTCATACTTGGCTGTTGATACCTGTGCACACGCCTGAGACCGAGGCAGAGACCCGATACAACGAGGCCAATGTCGTCTTATATGAAGCCACGTGTAGGGCTCCTGAAAATTCAGTACCGCTCTAAGTATAGCCTCAAAGAACAAACAAAGAACAATACAATACAGGAAACAGGCCATTCGGCCGTCCAAGCCTGCACCGTTCATTGGTCCAACGAGACGATTTGTTTGTATCCCTCCATTTCCAGACTGTTAATGTGGCTATCCAGATAAACGATCCCAGCGTGTCCGCCTCCACTATCCTGCTTGGCAGTGCCCAAGAGAGTGTCCCGCAGTGTAGTGGTCTGCTGTGCTGTGCACTACTTGGCACAGCAGCGAGGAAACTTCCCAGAGGAGGAGGAGGAGGTGGAAGATCACCAGGTGAGTGCTGCTGGGGAGCAGAGCGGCCAGGAGGATGTTGCGGAGGAGAAGAAGGGTGATGACACTGACCACAACGACACAGATGCTGGAGGTCTGGCAGCAACAAGAGTCGGGAATGCAAGGCTGGCTAAGGAGGTCCTCATTAAGATGAGATTCGCCGAACAGGATGCCTGTGTTGCTGCAGGCTTTCCAAACACCTCACCCCTGTCTCCCCGCTGCCACCATTATGTATCCCTACTCACTCCTGCGCCATTGTTACACCACAGTGGTGGGCCTGGAGAGGCTGAGTTAGTGAGTTTCTGTGACATACAGGAGGGTGGTGACAACTCGCTTTGCACCACCATGTGACGCCGCCTTGGTTCAAAATGCTGCCACTTTGGTCAAGTGGGTGTTAGGGAACACTCAATACTGACAAATGTCTTTGGGCCGCGGGGGGGAGAGGGGGGGGGGTGCTGGTGGGAGGTGACGGGGATTGGGGATAGGGACGGCGTTGTAGAAATGTTTCCTTTTCTGTGGATGCCGTGACAAATGATGTACATCAGAAGACATGCATGCCACTTGCTGTAGCCATTGAATCATTTGAGCAACTTATTCTTTTCAGTATCTTAAGCTGATAGCCCTTCCCCGTGGATATTAACGTACAGAGTGCCCCCAATGAAAATTGGAGTACAGTCACGCTGTTGGAGGCTAATCAGAGACACTTTAGTCACAACTGTTGAGTGCAATACTATTTATTGGTGTCAATATCTGTGCCATCAAGCTAAGTGCTCAGATATAACAAGGAGAAGTGAAACTTAAAGTATGAAATTTATGTATTAGAGTCACAAGAAAGCTTGCATTAACAGTGCAATGCAGTTACTGTGAAAACGCCCTTATAAGAACATAAGAAATAGGAGCAAGCTCTGGTGCCGATTGAGGTACACTGAGGGAAAATTTAAAATGGCCAATTCACATAACCAACATATCTTCCAGGCTGCTGGAGGAAACTGGAGCCTGGAGACAACCTCCGCATACACGGGATGATTGTATAGAATCCGTACAGACCTGTGATGCCTTTCATGATCATCCTCTGGAGGTCTTGGATCTTGGAGGGCTCCGGCTGTCTTTCAGGTGTCGATTAATGTTACCCCACTGTTCCTGAGATTCCCAAGTGTCAGGAAAGGGGGGTTGGGGGTGGGTGGAGGGCAGGCAGAAGGCATAGCCACAGTCACAGTGTCCTGGGTGGAGGACTCTGGCACAGGCAGTAGCCCTTCCTCCTCCCTCTGAATCCCTGTGGTCCCTGATTCCTTTCAGGGGATGGCGGTGCTTATGCACTGAGCTCCAGAAGCCCCAGCCAGTTCTGGAGGCCCACATGCATACGAACATAAGAACATAAGAAATAGGAGCAGGAGTAGGCCATCTAGCCCTTCGAGCCTGCCCCGCCATTCAATAAGATCATGGCTGATCTGTCTTGGCTCAGCTCCACCTTTCCACCCTCTCCCCATAACCCTGAATCCCCTCTCTTATCAAAAACCCATCAACCCGCGTCTTAAAAATATTTAGCGAGGCAGCCTCCACCACTTCAACGAGCAGAGAATTCCAGAGATTCACCACCCTTTGAGTGAAGAAGTTACTCCTCAACTCCGTTCTAAACCGCCCCCCCCCCGCCTTTATCTTGAGGCTGTGCCCCCTAGTCCTATTATCCTTTCTGAGCGGGAAGAGTCTCTCCACCTCTATCCTATCCATCCCATTCATCATCTTATACATCTCAATGAGATCTGTCCATGGTATGCAAGCACACAGAGATGGCCCTCTGACTCTGGGGCCACTTGCAATTGACAGCAGCAAGTGCCCACTGAGGTGGGCCACATCCTCAAGGGCTGCTGCCATAGCCCGCTGTGTCTCACCACTGTATCATTGGATCTCCTGCAAGCTCTCAAGCGTCTCAGCCATAAGTTGCAGAATTTCAATAAACCTGTTGAATCCTTCAGCCTGCTGTAACCCAATGGTGGCCGGCTGTTCAGATGGTAATGATTTCCTACCCCAAGCTTTCCGTGGATGCCACCCTTATAGTGTTGGCCTAGGAATCACACAAGAATGGCAACTGCTGCTCTATTTGCAAGCTTTGGCACTCCTCCAGATAGCAGCATGGTTGCTCGTGTAACCATTGGGTTACAGCAGGCTGAAGGATTTCCCTGCTTTTATAATATATCCCCCTCGCTATAAAGACCAGCATCCCATTCACCTTCTTGGGGTGGGGTGGGGAGGTGTGGGGGTTGTGGGAGGTTGGAGGGTGGGTGTGGGGGTGGGGGGGGCGGAGTGCGGGTGCTGGCTGCAAATGTGTGTGGAGGGAGGCGCTAGGGGAAGTTTGCAGGCTGCTGGGGGAAACTGGGGGGTCACATAAGGAAAATATGCTTGATCAATTTTAACATTTACCGTTTCTGTCCGATTAGGTTGTTTAGTTTTTTTTTCTGCCGCTGATTTAACTTTTCCATGCCACTGCCCTCGCACTGACAGCCACTGTCACGACCTACCGAGCCCCTCTCATTCCTTTCCCCTTGGACAACGTTCTTTCTGGGCGAATAGGGTGTCACTTCCCTCCTTCACAATCTCCAGCAATCCGCTTAGATCTCCAACGGAGAAACAGAGGGCCGTTTTCCTTGCAGCCATCTTCCTGCACTGCCTGTCTGTCTGTCCATTCCTGGTGCTCTGTCGACCCGGATCAGCAGCAGGCAGTGTGTGTGAGTCAGGCGCCTGTTAGAGCTTTCCAGTGAGAATGCCAACGCAGCACTTGCAGGTATGCTAATAGGCTTTTAAGAACATAATAAGAAATAGGAGCAGCAGTAGTCCCTCTGCACCATCGCCTGCTGCAGTTTTTCTCCACGTAAGTAATAATCCTTCCTACCATTATTCCTACCAAAGTGGACAACCTCACACTTGCCAACATTAAATTCCATTTGCCATTTCCTGGCCCATTTGCCCAGTCTATCTAGATCCTTCTGCAGACTCTCTACACCCTCTGCACAATTTGCCGTTCCACCAATCTTGGTGTCATCAGCAAATTTCGACACCCTACACTCGGTACCCTCCTCCAGATCATCTATATAAATGGTAAATAGCTGAGGCCCCAGCACTGACCCCTGGGGCACTCCACTAGTCACCAACCACCAATCCGAATAGCACCTATTGACCCCCACCCTCTGGCTCCTATTTGACAACCAGTCCTCTATCCACGCTAACACCCTACCCTACCCTTGTTATGGACATAGGCAGGGGAAAGTGAGGGTCATGTCACTCAACGATTGAGGCAGGGGAGTGATGAGAGGGGTCGTGTGTGAGGGGCCCTGGGTGGCAGGGTGGGGGGGTGGAGGGGCAGTGGGGAAGCAGGTCAGTAACATGTGGGAGGGGGATCTCTGCAGGGTTTTTTTTCTGGGAGAGTAGGGTGGTGGAGGCTGTATCGATATTGGATAGGGGAAGAGTGGGGATGGCTGTTCTGTCAGCAGAGCTGGTGCTTTGCTTGGTTGTTCTCGCATGCACATACTGCGTTAATGATCGGAGCTACAAGCTTGGCAGCTGGTTAAACATCGCCCGCTCCATCTAGTGACTAGAAACAGTCTCGCCCAATTTCACTAGTCTAAATACGTTAGATTCGTATTTTGAAATCACCAAGAAAAAAACACATGAAACATTCCAGTTTTCATGCTAGTTCGGTACTTAGAATTTTTCTCCTAAAATTCCGCCCGTGTGTGAAAGAATGTTTGTGGAATCGATATCACACTGTGTGTGTGATGGTGAAGTGACAGTTCGTGAGAGAGGGAGGTGAGAAAGTTAGTGTTTGTGTGTGAGAGAGGTAAGTGCTGGATTGTATGTATCAGAGCGAGAAGTGAGTGTCACTATGAGAGACAGAGGTTTGAATATGTGTGTGAGAGAGGGGGGAAATGTGATTGAGAGGTAGGTAACAGTGTCAGTGTGTGTCAGGTGTGCGTGAGTTTGTGTGTTAATCCATGAGTGTGCATGTGTACGTGAGTGAGTGGGCACAGGAGCAACTGCCTGCTTTCGTATATGTGTCTGATAGAAAAATCAAGCTCTCCTGCATCACTCTTAATAATAAATTGAATTTGCAAGTAAAAGAAGAAACACTGATCATGGATAAACTTCTATAGACCTCAATATCAGATGTTTCTATCATCAGCAGCAAGTTTGAGTATTCCTAGTTGCCATTTTCTGTTTTACCCATACTGCTTGATGCGAATATGATAATTGATTCTCATATAATGTGTATAATGCTATTAATAAATCTGTTGCTGAAAATAGTGTTATTATATTGTTACTGATAATAACATACAGCGTCAGACATCCATTTATTGTAAGTATAAATTTGTGCACTCTGGTACTTACTTCAATTTCTGTATTTTACAGTTCGGTTTTCTCAGGGCCTCAGACAACAGTTTTACTCCTGAATGTCCCAGATCGTTCAGTCTAAACAAAGATTGAGAAACACGTTTAAATGGGCCAAATTTTCACCACGGGTTAGAAATGGGAATTGAGCTTTTTTTTGGATCAGAGACTTGTCACCATTCTGATAAATTATAGAAACAAATTGCAAGGATACAGGAAGTAAACGAGAATAGGGCAGAGTCATAAAGCTCATTTGGACAGCTAGTGCAAACACGATAGGCTGAATGGCCTCCTTTCCAAGCTTTAACAACTCTGTGATACTATAATGGAAATGATGGACGGATGGTGAAATATTAAAAATGACTTAATTATTTCCCCTGGAGATGGGTTTATTCAAGAGGTGCAATCTTACCCATCCCAAGTGTCCCACCCAATCCCTCTTTTTTGTAAAGCAAATGAAAGTATATTAACTGTTTGAAAGCCTCTCAAAGGGAAATATACCAAAAAACCTACAAACGAAAATGAAAGTTAACGTGAAAGTTTATCAATGAATCACAAGTGGGCTAATATTAACAGTGCAATTAAATTACTGTGAAGATCCCCTAGTCGCCACACTCTGGCACCATCAAATCACATTTTCGTTTTGGAGGCTAATAATACATAAGAACATAAGAAATAGGAGCAGGAGTAGGCCATCAAGCCCTTCGAGCCTGCCCCGCCATTCAATAAGATCATGGCTGATCTGTTGTGTCTCAGTTCCACATTCCCGCTCTCTCCCCATAACCCTTAATTCCCTTGTCTATCAAAAAAACTATCTATCCGTGACTTAAATATATTTAGCGACGTAGCCTCCACCACTTCAACGGGCAGAGAATTCCAGAGATTCACCACCCTTTGAGTGAAGAAGTTCCTCCTCAACTCCGATCTAAACTGCCCCCCCCACCCCACTTTATCTTCAGGCTGTGCCCTCTGGTCCTGCTATCCTTTCAAAGCGGGAAGAATCTCTCTACCTCTACCCTATCCGCCCCCTTCATTATCTTATCCATCTCTATAAGATCCCCCCTCATCCTTCTAAACTCCAACGAGTACAGACCCAGACTACTTAGTCTCTCTTCATAGTCTAACCCCCTCATCTCCGGTATCAGCCTAGTGAACCTCCTCTGCACTCCCTCCAAGGCCAATATATCCTTGCGCAATTGCGGCGACCAAAACTGCACAGTACTCCAGCTGCGGCCTCACTACCCTGTACAGTTGCAGCAAGACTTCCCTGCTTTTATAATATATCCCCCTCGCTATAAAGACCAGCATCCCATTCACCTTCTTGATCACCTGCTGCACCTGCAGACTGGGTTTTTGTGATTTGTGCACAAGGACCCCCAGGTCCCTCTGCATCGTAGCATGCTGCACCTTTTCGCCTTTTAAATAATATTCCCTCCTACTATTATTTCTGCCAAAGTGGATAACCTCACACTTGCTAACATTATACTCCATCTGCCAGGTCCTCGCCCACTCGCTTAGCCTATCCAGATCCCTCTGCAGACTTTCCACACCCTCCACGCAATTTGCTTTTCCACTCATCTTCGTGTCATCAGCAAATTTTGTCACCCTACACTCAGCCTCCTCCTCCAATTCATGTTATAACAACATAAATTGTTTCTCAGTCAATGTAAATTCCAGCTATGAAACCAAACAAACAGTTACCTCAACTCTTGGCATTTGTGCAACAAGGGTCCCAGCCGTTGAAATCCTTCATACTGAATGTGGCAGTTGTATAGATCGAGATGTTTTATGGTTTCACAAAATCCAATAACATGAGATAGGACTGCACAGTCAATCGGAGTCAGTCGCAATTCACTCAATGTCACTGTTTTCACAGATCCCACTGTCTCCTGAGCCAATAGTTTATTCTGAGACTCAAACAGGTAGCGAAATGTGTTCAGAAGGCTCCTCTTATCAGTTTGACTTTGTGTGTTTCCAATCTGCCCTTCAACCTCACCCTTCATCCAATCAATCACTCGACAGGTTGTTTGATGAGCAAATGGACCCAGAAACTCTTCCAGGGGCCGAGCTGATTGTGGGGAGGTGAGACCAGCAACAAAATGGAGAAATATCTCAAACCGCCCATCTTCCTTGCTGTGAGCTTCACTGAGAAGTTTTAAGATATCCCCTGGATCTGGAGACAGGAATTGTGCGAGTGCAGCTGTGAACTCTTGGATGGTGAGGTGTGGGAATGTATAAACCACACTCTGAAAAGAATCATCTCTCTCCAGAAGTTCCATTAGGAACCCAGACAGGAACTGGGAAGGTTGCAGATCATACTTGATCAAATCTCCATTTCTGAAAACAATCTTCTTCTTGGAGACACCTGTAAAGGCCATCTCACCAAGCTTCAGTAACACATCACGGGGGTTTTCAATCTCTTGGCTATGGTTTTTTAAAATGTTGTAAATATAGTAGGAATATAGTTGGGTGATGGTCTTGGGAATATGATGTTTCCTGCCTGTTTGTGTAAAGAAGGGACCCAGTGACAGACCGAGGATCCAGCAATAGGAGGGGTTGTAGCACATGGTGTACAAGATCTCATTCTCCTCCACATGTTTGAAAACAGCTGCTGCCACTGCCTGATCTTCAAAAAACTTGTTGAAATATTCCTTCTGTTCATCACCAACAAATCCCAGGATTTCAGCCCAGACACTGATCTCAGCCTTTTCCAGTAAATGTAATGCAGTGGGGCGGCTGGTGACGAGCACTGAACATCCTGGGAGCAGCTTGTGATGTATTAAACTGAACACAATATCAGACACTTCACAAAAGTATTCAGGACCTGTGCGCGTGAACCGAGGTTCTGAATTTTTCCGATTGTTAGCAAAATTAAGCCTGTCCTTGAATTCATCCAAACCATCGAATATGAATAACAATCCCTCTGGGTTCTTCCAGAGCTCTCCCAGAACATTCCCAAAGTAAGGATAGAAAAACAATATCAGATTTCTTAGGTTGATTCTGCAATTAATAGTGTTCAAATCCCGGAATGTAAAACTGAAAACAAATTGAAATTCTGGGTAAATTTTCCCAGTGGCCCAGTCATAAACAATCTTTTGTATCATTGTTGATTTTCCAATCCCTGGTACTCCACTCACTGCTGCTGAGCGCTTAGATCTTGATTTTCCTAACGAGAAGCTGCTCTGGAACAATTGATCCATTCGGATTTTTTCCAATTTTTCCCGGAGGTGTTCCTGCCTCCACTCTTCATGCTTTCGGCCTCTTGCCAGCAGTTCATGTTCTACAAGTGTCCGATCTCGAACATTAGAAATGACAGTTAGTTCAGCATATCGATCAACCAGCTGGAAAATCTTAACCTTCTCCTTTATTAGGATAGTGTTCACTCTCAGTGTTTCAGTTTGTGCCCGGAGTGTCTCCTTGTGTTTCTTTTGAACATCTTGAATTAGAACAGACAGAAAATTTTAGTTATATTGACTCAATAATGTTTGGACACAGTGTTACTGTCTAGATTAATTTATTTTGTTGTTTCATTAAAGTTTGTGCAGAATTTAAAAATAGATTAATTGCAACATCGCTTGAAAGTGAGCAATAGCTCATTAACATTTCGAATCATTAGTTGATTTTACTATTTGCTGGGCATTAAGATTTTACAAAGTTGATATTTTCCCTTTGATGCTGTATACATTTTGACGTTCCCTATGTAGATGTTTCATTGAAATTCCTCAAAGTTATTGATTACATGATAGTCTAATTTCTCGTCAATCAGTCTGTGAAATTCTCAGTGATGACACTCTGCTGCATGGTACATAGGCTGCGATAGATAGATTTTTAATTCATAGAGGAATCAAGGGTTATGAGAATATGGCATGGAAGTAGAATTGAGGAACATAACATCAGATTAATCATGATCATACTGAATGGAGCAGCAGACTCAATTTCCCAATTTCTTATTTCTGCTCTTATGTCTTAGTATATTGGAACTAGTAGGGTGACGCAGAGATTGAAGGGTATTGAGGAACTTCTTTCTTATAATGTGTTGTATTCAGCAGATTATCTTTGATATTGCATAATCATTTGGTGAGCAACAATTTTAAAAATGGAGAAATCTGGTGTTCTATTAGGCTGTTCCCAGGTTTCCCGAGTTATTGGGGATCTCATTGACTCAGTTGGTGTGGTGTCATGCTGTGCCAGTAGCAACTGGTGTGATTCCCATTCTGGCTGAGGTGGATTTAGGACATGCCTCCTTTCCATACCCGTGGTGGAGATCACAGGTCCTTCCTATGCTCAGGGCCAGCCTTCAGGCGGAGAATTCAAAAAGAATAAACTTGTTCAATAATCACTGTGCATTTTTTTCGGAATTTACACTCAATTTCATTAATTGTGATTTTTAGAACAGCTCTGCAATGATTATGCAAGAAAAAATAACTACCCACTTCATTCAGTGCAACATCAGAGCATTAAACATTCAGAGTTCACTTCAGCTGATTAAAAGTTTCTCAATACGTTTAATGATAACACATTGATTAACTTTGTTTCTCGTTTCTGCTAATGCAATTCTTCAGTTAGAGAGTGGTGAATCTGTGGAACTCTTTGCCGCAGAGGGTTGTGGAGGCCACGCCATTGAGTGTCTTTAAGACAGAGATACATAGGTTCTTGATTAATAAGGGGATTAGGGGTTAAGTGGATAAGGCAGCAGTATGGGGATGAGAAAAAATATCAGTCATGACTGATATTTTTTCTCATCCCCATAGGAGGAGATTCGATCGGCTGAGTGGCTTAATTCTGCTCCTATTGCTTATTGCCTTAAGGTCTATAGTCTTATGGGAATTTGAATACATTTTTACTTTAGTTCTTACACTGGGTTCAAAAAAGAACACCTGAACTAAAGTTTGAGTAGGATAATATGCTCTCTCTCATCCGCCATTAGGAAACAATCCATAAGATCCCCATTAACCCCGAATATTGCCTTTCCCTCACAGTTATTATCCAGATTTCTGCTGAATTATAAGAACATCTGTAGATATTTGTATTTAGCAAAGATGTTCCGGTCTCTCATTGTGTTTTGCGGGCTGATCAATTTATTTATTGTTTTCTCATTTATTTATTGTTTTTGTTCAGTGATAATCCACACATGGGATAAATCAGAGCCAGGAACTACAGGTTCTAATTCTGACCTCAGTTATTGACTGAATGTTAGAAGGGGTTATTGGAAAAGGGGAAAAAAATAAATACTCATATAATAACTTTATTGAGGAAGTGACTAAAATAGTTGATGACGGATTCCACTAGACATGTCACTCTACTACATGTTGCAAAATATCAATTGTGGCATAACGCATTGCAAGAAATTTGGATCATTCTGGATTGTTCTAACATAAATACACAGAAGAGAAAATAACATAAAACGCATCGAAATACTACCTATTCAAATAAATAACTAAACTTTAACATTAGATAAAACTTTGTTACATTCAAATCATATGTGCAAGTGGTGGTTTCAGGTTCACTTTCCATACAGAGATATTCTATGTTCCATTTCCCACATTTTGGGTTCTAATGGGAGAAAATGTGGAAACCATAGCTCAGCAGCAGCACCAACACTCAATCGTATTGTCAGGAATTTACCTAGTAACAGCAGTAAAATGATTTTTAGAATACGTGGTAGGATATGACCTGTGTGACATCGGATAGGAACCTACGGAGTGAAAGCAGTAGCCAGCTTTCTAAGTCCATGATAAAATGTAATTTTCCCACAATAAAAAAGATTAGCAGGCATTGAGACGGAATCAGGTATAAATCGCCCTATTAGTAGAAACAGCTTCCCTCCACGATGGGCAGCTCAGTCAATGCATACATGTGCCAATTTCTAGAGTAAATGAATCTGAGAGATGCAAAGAACCAAATCCACAAAATGAAATAACAAAAAGGCAAAATGGTATAATTGCCAACACCTACAGATGAAGAGGCTTGATTTACATCCAACAACCTGAGAGGCCAGTCCAGACATCACAGCCAATTGGGCCATGGAACACCTTTTACTTCTCAGACATGCTACTGTGTCATATCTAAGTCTTACAGCCAAAGCATTTCATAAATTTTCATAAAAGGATGTTTACGTATTTTTATTAGTCCCGAAAGGTATTTTTCTTATATGCAGAGAAAAAATTGATAATTTCTTTATAAGTTGTGTGCGCATTTTGTGATTCATGTTCTTAGCATCTTGGTGTACTGTAATCCTGTTCATATTTTATTTTCAGTTGATACATCGCTGGTAACTGTTGTCATGCAGTGGTTTCCTCACCATGATGTCATGTCTCCCCTTGTAGTATCCCAAAAATTAGACTACAACACGAAGATGTTTTAAGCCGGGACACACTTCCAGAAAAAGATCAACATGATTTGTCACAGTGTTGAGAACTTACAGCATGTGTATAACTGCACAAGATGTATATACTTCATGTTCGTGAGTATTTGTGTGTCAGGCGAAATGCTTTGTGATGGAGCTCTCTTCACATTAACCAACCACCACCCCCACCCTCCACCCACCCGCCCCCCACCAGTTTTGCCATGTTGGTTAATCCTACGGGAATCCGCTGCAATATGCTTCCTGCCTTCTCCATGACAAACATGAAAGCTATAGCGCGATAGGGCCAGTAACCGCCTAGTAACTGAAAGTTCTGATTCTTCGTGCTGTTTGTCAACATAACAGCCCAATGATCAGTCTGGAGAATAAACTCGTGCCCCAGGAAGTAAGAGCACAAACTGCCTATGGTCCACATTATAGCAAGGCCCCCTTCTACTATGATCTTGTTTCATGGTTAAAGAGTTTTCTGCTTGCTACAGGACAAGATGCTCCTGCCGCTCCTCAACTGGAATAAGACAAGCTCATAGCCTAAATGTAGACGTATCCTCCTGGGACAGGGATGTTTCATTGAAATTTGGACCCCTCACTTCAGGGTTTGACCTTTGTAATCTCTCCAAGTATGGAAGGATTTTAGCAATGTCTCGTCCCATTAGACTGAAATCCCCAAGTTTTTGTTGTGATGTTGGCATAAGGGATTGCAATTTTGGAAAACCATGGAACAAAACAGTGAAACCAGCCAATCGAGCGAAGGAGCGAATGCATGTGATGTTTTGATCGAGGCTGTGAGCTATACCTGAAGGTCTAAACTTAGTCTACCTGTGGGTAAATGTATCCTTTTCCAAGGTCATACCCCAGGTATTGATGCTCTGCCTTTACACAAGAACATAAGAAATAGGAGCAGGAGTAGGCCATCTAGCCCTTCAAGCCTGCCCCGCCATTCAATAAGATCATGGCTGATCTGAAGTGGCTCAGTTCCACTTTCCCGCTTTCTCCCCAGAACCCTTAATTCCCTTGTCTGTCAAAAACCTATCTACCCGTGACTTAAATATATTTAGCGAGGCAGCCTCCACCACTTCAACGGGCAGAGAATTCCAGAGATTCACCACCCTTTGAGTGAAGAGGTTCCTCCTCAACTCCGTTCTAAACTGCTCCCCCCTTATCTTGAGCCTGTGCCCTCTAGTCCTGATATCCTTTCTGAGTGGGAAGAATCTCTCTACCTCTACCCTATCCATCCTCTTCATTATCTTATATGTCTCTATAAGATCCCCCCTCATTCACAGAACATAGAACATAGAACACTACAGCACAAACAGGCCCTTCGGCACACGAGTTGCGCCGATCACATCAACCCCACCAATCTATAGACCTATCTATAACCCCCAATCCCATTAAACCCCATATACTCATCCAGAAGTCTTTTAAAAGACTCCAGCGAGTTCGCCTCCACCACCGATGACGCCAGCCGATTCCATTCACTCACCACCCTCTGAGTGAAAAACTTACCCCTAACATCACTTCTGTACTTGCCTCCCCGCACCTTAAATCTGTGTCCTCTTGTAGCGACCATTTCAACCCGGAGAAATAGTCTCTGAGAATCCACCCTATCTATTCCTCTCAACATCTTATAAACCTCTATCAGGTCGCCTCTCAACCTTCGCCTCTCCAGGGAAAAGAGTCCCAGCTCCCTCAACCTATCTTCATAAGGCATGCCTCCCAGTCCAGGCAACATCCTTGTAAATCTCCTCTGTACCCTTTCAATGGCTTCTACGTCCTTCCTATAGTGAGGCGACCAGAACTGCGCACAGTACTCCAAATGGGGCCTGACAAGGGTCTTATAAAGTTGCAGCATTGCCTCCCGACTCCTAAACTCAATCCCTCGATTAATGAAGGCCAGGACACCATACGCCATTCTTCTAAACTCCAACGAGTACAGACCCAGTCTATTCAACCTCTCTTCAGAGTCCAACCCCCTCATCTCCGGTATCAGCCAAATGTCCCCAGGCACATTTGTTTGCATTGAAGCCAGTCCAGCTGCCTTGATGTTCTCCAGCACATTCAGAAGGGGGGCAGGCGGCGAGAGGGCTGATTGTTGTCTGGTAGTGTTGGGGGGGTGGGGCGGAGTTGGTGGTGGTGCGGTAGGGGGGAGGTCCGACCACTCACTGATGGATGGGGACGTATGGATCTCTGGTGGTGGTGGGGGGGGGGGTGCAGGGGGGGTTCGCTGCCACACTGCGGCGATCTGCACTCCCACTCCGTGAAGAGGGTTCGTTCCTCCGGTGGGGAGGAGGAGGGATCGTCCTCAGAGTGGCAGTGGACACTCTTGCCCACTCTCTCCGCACCGATCACCCGCAGAGTGGCAGCGGCTGCTCGGATTCGGGTGCAGATCGCTTTAAAAGCCCGACGCCCGAATTTACCGCAATTTCGCACCGGAAAACGGACACAAATTGTTGGTAAAATTGGGTCCACTGTGTCAATATCAGTGTTGTATGCCATGTAGTAGGGGATGGCGTGAGAGTAGTGGTTTGGGGGTGCAATTTCTTTGTGCACAAATTAAACATAGGGCAAAAATCTATGGCTGTTACATTTTGATGTTTATATTGAGAATTGACAGTGGCCATTTTATAATTCGTTGAAAAGTGCGGGTAATTGTTCATCCTATTACAAGAAAAAAGGTCCTTCTCCCCTCCAGTGGCAGAGCGATTGCATACTTTGCTCATTTACTACACAATTTACTGGAAATCAGATCATTTGGTCTGAGTACGCCTGTACTTCTTTTCAAACCTAAGTTTTCACTGGTGGGAATTCTGCTGCTTGTGAAACCGAAACATTTTGTGTTTTCCACTTATTTTGTAGACAAGGATGTCTCCAAAGGGTACTGAATCGCATATAAGTCTTGCTCTTTCCTAAATTCCCTGCTGATAGAATTGTCTCAGGAATGACCAGGAAGTTGCCTTAGTTTCCTGAGAGGTTCAAAACATCTTTGTCTGAAACATCCTTGCCCTCACTGGAAATGTTTCGCTGACCAACAGGGGAACCATCAATCTCACATACCTGCATATACGGAATATATACCAGGCCAAGGCTTGTATTGTCTGCATATCTTGAGGGGAATTGCTTGATAGAGCAGACACAGCACGGTTTCGTTAAGGGGAAGTCGTGTCTGACAAATTTACTGGAGTTCTATGAGGATGTGTCTAGGGCGGTGGATAGAGGAGAGCCGGTGGATGTGGTCTTTCTTGATTTTCAGAAGGCGTTTGACAAGGTGCCTCACAAAAGGTTATTGCAGAAGGTCAGGGGGCTTGGAGTTGGGGGTAGGGTGTTAGCGTGGATAGAGGATTGGTTGTCAAATAGGACGCAGAGAGTGGGGGTCAACGAGTGCTATTCGGATTGGCGGATGGTGACTAGTGGAGTGCCCCAGGGGTCGGTGCTGGGGCCTCAGCTATTTACCATTTATTTAGATGATCTGGAGGAGGGAACCGAGTGTACGGTGTCAAAATTTGCTGATGAGACTAAGATTGGTGGAACGGTAAATTGTGCGGAGGGTGTGGAGAGTCTGCAGAAGGATCTAGATAGGCTGGGCGAATGGGCCAGGAAATGGCAAATGGAATTTAATGTTGGCAGGTGTGAGGTGGTCCACTTTGGTAGGAGGAATGGTAGGAAGGACTATTATTTACGTGGCGAAAAACTGCAGCAGGCGACAGTGCAGAGGGACCTCGGGGTCCTTGTGCATGAGTCGCAAAAACCCAGCCTGCAGGTGCAGCAGGTGGTCAGGAAGGCGAATGGGATGCTGGCCTTCATAGCGAGGGGGATTGAATATAAAAGTAGGGAGGTCTTGCTGCAGCTGTATAGGGCATTGGTGAGGCCGCAGCTGGAGTACTGTGTGCAGTTTTGGGCGCCGTACTTATGCAAGGATATTTTGGCCTTGGAGGGAGTGCAGAGGAAGTTTACTCGGCTGATTCCGGAGTTGAGGAGGTTGAGCTATGAGGAGAGGCTGAATAAACTAGGCTTGTACTCATTAGAGTTTAGAAGAATGAGGGGAGATCTCATTGAGACATATAAGATGATGAATGGGATGGATAGGATAGAGGTGGAGAGACTCGTCCCGCTCAGAAAGGACAGGAGGACTAGGGGGCACAGCCTCAAGATAAAGGGGGGGGGGCGGTTTAGAACGGAGTTGAGGAGGAACTTCTTCACTCAAAGGGTGGTGAATCTCTGGAATTCTCTGCCCACTGAAGTGGTGGAGGCTGCCTCGCTAAATATTTTTAAGACGCAGGTTGATAGGTTTTTGACAAGAGAGGGGATTAAAGATTATGAGGAGAGGGGGGGAATGTGGAACTGAGCCACGACAGATCAGCCATGATCTTATTGAATGGCGAGGCAGGCTCGAAGGGCTAGATGGCCTACTCCTGCTCCTATTTCTTATGTTCTTATATTAACAGAGAACTGCAATTGTGCGCCTACCTATTAACTATCTGGAGCAGTAACATTGACTGTGGCCTTCTGCTTTCTAGCAATTGCTGTCAAAATGTTGCCTTTTAATTTTGCCTTTACCAACAATCAAGGTGTCGAAAGAGTTACTTAACTCGGAGAGTGGCTCTAATGTGTCCAGCGCCTGTCACCTGGTCACCATGGACCGTTTAGTTTATCCTTCCTGAAGTCATTCTGTCAGTATAGGTAGATGTCTGCCAAGAATAATGCCGCTTGAGAGATTGCCAATCACACCTACTCTTGCAGGGAAACCCATCCCTCTGCATTGAAATTCGAGTCTCTGTGGAGGTTGAATTACATCTGCCACTTTAAAATTCGTTGAAAAGTGCGGGTAATTGATCATCCTATTAGAAGAAAGAAAAAAGTTCCTTCTCCCCTTCAGTGGCAGAGCGATTACATACTTTACACAATTTACTAGAAATCATTGCAGAGGGGATAGGTTGTTTTGCGAGTCCGCATTGTGTAGTAATGTATTGCCCCACCCTCACATTCTCAGGTTTGTATTGTTTATTCAAGCCCGCTGTCTGCAGACAAAACCCCCAACAGCTTTTCCAAAATTATGCCCTCTGCCTGTCTGGTCGCATCTATTTTTTTGTAGAGACCATGACGCTGATAAAAAACTTCTCCTGACAACTGACCTGGCAGGACAGCACTCGATCGGATATGTTGATAGAAAGTCTACTCGAAGACGTCAAATATCGCCAATAGTGCTGCCTTCAGCTTCTAATAGGAGTCTGTCCTCCCCCTCAGAAAGCCATGGAGTCATAGATGCTTACAGCTTGGAAACAGACCCTTCAGCCCAACTTGTCCATGTGACCTATTCATCCTGGAAGAAATGGCACTAAATGACAAGGCCATCCTGCTGTAGGCCTCCCCACACACTTTGCCAAACACTCAAAACGCAGGAGGTAGTTCCCAACGTCCCTCCCCTCTTGATAGGGTAGAAGTTTGGGTCCTGCAGGAGATGGACAGGCGACGAGGACAGAAACCAGTATCCATTCAGTTTATGAGTAGTCACGGTTGCCCCCATCCATAACCTCCTGTCAATGTAGAGCTTGAGATGGGCGAGACTTACTCAAGTTACTTTCCGTGCTCAACTACTGTGTAAACATGGGAGCAATTTGAATTGTCACCCTCAACCTCCTCAGATCTTCTCCTCGCTTTTCCTCATGTTTTTCCTGAGCAATTAATGCGTGTTAAAACAATGCGAATAGCTCTCGCTGCTCTGTGTCATCCTGTTTTGTATTGGTCCTCTGTGTACTTCCAGCTTTGGGTCGAAAAATGTGATCAGATATTACTTCCTCTAGAGATGCATCATTCGATGAGTTTAAAGTATCGGCACGCCAGGATTGGGTTATCCCGCCACTTGCTCTTCCAGTATTGCCAACAGCTTTTGCTCTATCTCTGAGTGGAGATAGCACAAACTGCAGGCGGTACCTCTGCAAAGTACCTCTTCCAAGACAAAACTGGCAAGAAGTCAGTAAAAACGAGAAACTTGTGCCACCATTGGATCCTTATTGTATCCATGGGTCTCTACATATAGTGAAAGTTTGAGATGAGAAAAATAAATAGGCAGACGGTGCAAGGTCAAGATAAAAAAAAACAAATCTTCCCCCTTTAACTCAAACCTTTCCAGCAGATTAAGCAAGTATAGCATAGACAATGTGCAAATGTGAGGTTGTCCACTTTGGTAGGAATAATGGTAGGAAGGACTATTACTTACGTGGCGAAAAACTGCAGCAGGCGAGGGTGTAGAGGGACCTCGGGGTCCTTGTGCATGAGTCGCAAAAACCCAGCCTGCAGGTGCAGCAGGTGGTCAGGAAGGCGAATGGGATGCTGGTCTTCATAGCGAGGGGGATTGAATATAAAAGTAGGGAAGTCTTGCTGCAGCTGTATAGGGCACTGGTGAGACCGCAGCTGGAGTACTGTGTGCAGTTTTGGTTGTCGCAATTACGCAAGGATATTTTGGCCTTGGAGGGAGTGCAGAGGAGGTTTACTAGGCTGATTGAGGGGGTTGAACTATGAGGAGAGGCTGAATAAACTAGGCTTGTACTCGTTAGAGTTTAGAAGAATGAGGGGAGATCTCATTGAGACATATAAGATGATGAAATGGGATGGATAGGATAGAGGTGGAGAGGCTCATCCCGCTCAGAAAGGACAGTAGGACTAGGGGGCACAGCCTCAGGATAAAGAGGGGGGGGTTTGCGGTTTAGAACGGAGTTGAGGAGGAACTTCTTCACTCAAAGGGTGGTGAATCTCTGGAATTCTCTGCCCGTTGAAGTGGTGGAGGCTGCCTCGCTCAATATTTTTAAGACGCAGGTTGATAGGTTTTTGATAGGCAAGGGGATTAAGGGTTATGGGGAGAGGGCGGGAATGTGGAACTGAGCCACGACAGATCAGCCATGATCTTATTGAATGGCGGGACAAGCTTGAAGGGCTAGATGGCCTACTCTTGCTCCTATTTCTTATGTTCTTATGTTCAATCAGTTAACAAAGTAGTCATTCGACCAGACCATTTGGCTGAATAGTTGTTGGCGGATCTCTTATCATCTGTTGTAAACTCTAGTGTGTTCAGCTTGATACAACATTATCGGTGGATGTTTGAACCGGAGTTGACATTATGACTTGAGGTTGGCTCGATGTTTGAACTACAATCGGTTCGCTGTTTCCCCCCTGTTAGTGCCTGGTTTACGGCGTATAAGGCATAAGTTAGCACAGTTGGATTCTGACTCACTGCAGATTCTATCTCTGATGAATTGGTTCTTCCTGCCAACAATTACTCTGCATGCCTCCTCCAGATGATATTATTTGGGATTTGGACAGAATGGTAAATTCGTGCTATAACGGTGGCAGGAACAGATTATTCGCCAGTGCTATAGTTTTTAGGCAGAAGCCCTCATCTTTGGCAGAAAACACGATGTTTAACTCTGTGTTCCCACTATAAGATCAGACCCTGTTGCTTTTATTGGATAATTTTGCTCATCATTTTTGGATTTTGTAAGTCGAATGTTGTACGTAGTTGTCATTTAATAATCCGTAACGCTGGAGGAATCTTTGTTGTTGAGTGAACATTATTCCTATGTAGGAACGGGCACTGACTCAAATGTCTGGTCAATAACGCTTGCTCCCTGGTTTCCTTTGTGCAAGGAAAAAAAAATCCATGAATCCCATCAAAACAGGATGGCATTGTGCGAATGTAATATGCTGTATTCCAATTCTTGGGATACGAACGTCCATCAGTCGCTCAAGGAAACCAAATCTACTAAATAATTCTCCCAAACGTCTCAATTGTCTTTTCTGATGAGGTGACTTCATTATGGCAGCTTCCACACATTTTGAATGAGAATTGTCTGGAATTAGAAACACGTGTTCTCCAGACAGTCCTGCCTAATCAATGTGTACCTGCTGCCAAGTATTTTCTTGTCATTCCCAAAAGTGCAACAACGCTAAATGTGGAAGGCTTCACACCTTTGTACAAGCCGAACATATCCTCAGGTTCTCCTCTATTTCGGTGTCGACTCCAGGCCGACAAAAAAAACATCGCTATCTCTTACAATTCCACAATGGCCTTCCTGTGATTGGCTCAGCACTCCTCTTCTGAAAGATGGTGGAATGATTACTTTCATTGCCCAATGGATGCATCCTGCCTCTACAGATAACTGACATCTTCGAGTGGAGAATGATTTAAATCTATGGCTTTCTCCTGGGGCTTTTCATCAAAGCATCGTGGTCATGAACTTGGAGAGTATTGGATCATTTTGGCTGTATGTTTTCACTTGTTCTGGGATGATAAAACATTACCTGACTTGCTCGAAGTAGAAAACGTTTTTAGTCGGACTATTTGTCCATACAGTATTTGGCAAGAATAGCCGAACAAACAATCTGCTTTAGAATGAAGACTTGACTGACAAAACAAGATAATTTATATATGTTCTGAGAACAACAATGCTAATCTCTCCATTCTGCTTGTCGCAACTGATGGAATCACTGCATGTGGTCCAACATTTTTTACTAATAGACGATGGCCCATCAGTAATGCGAATTTTCTTCTGTACAGAAATTGATAGAACAACATTATTCCCATTTTGTGCGTAATTACTTTTGGTTTTACTCAACGTTTTAAATGTAAAGGCTTTCTGCTCAAATGAAGGCATGACGTGGAATGCACAGCCTCAACACCAAAGAGTGGAGTGTCACACACTAACTGTTAGAAGAGGTTTTGATCGAGATGTGTGAGGACTTCGGACTTGAGCAACGCCCCTTGGATTGCATGAATGCTTTCACACTTTCTCGAACCGACTTCCAGTTTTTACTATGATACAATGAATTATGAAGGCCTTTTGAAGTGGTTGTCATATTTGCAAGAAACCTTCCTTAGCAACTTAGTAATTCAAAGAATAATTGAAGTTTGCTAACCTTGTGAAGTTGCGTGCCTCTTTTTATAGCTTAAACATTCAAATGAGACTACAAAGCCACTTGGCCTTGAGTATATATCTCAATTTTTGTATTGAAGACTGAACAAAATGGCATTTATCCTCGCGGACACTCAACCCATAATCTTCCAAACTTTAAAAAGTGGTGACATTCAGGTTGCAAAATATTCTTCCTCATTCAAGGGCATGGATAGGGTAGATATGAAACAGCAGTTCTCCTTAGTTGAAGGGTCAGTCACGAGGGGACACAAATTCAAGGTGAGCTGCAGGTGGTTAACTGGGAATGAGTGAAATACGTCCTTTTTACCCAGAGGTGGTGACTATCTGGAATGCATTGCCTGGGGAGTGATCGAGGCGGGTTGCCTCACACCCTTTAAAAGCATCTAGATGAGCACTTTGCAGGTCATAACATTCAAGGTTGTGGACCAAGCGCCGGTAAATGTGTTTAGTTAGGTTGATCAGGTATTTCTCATGTGTCAGTGCAGGCTCGATAGACAAAAGGACCACTTCTGTACTGTATGATTCTGCAATGGATGCTATTCGGATTGGCGGTTGGTGACTAGTGGGGTGCCCCAGGGGTCGGTGCTGGGGCCTCAGCTATTTACCATTTATATAGATGATCTGGAGGAGGGAACCGAGTGCAGGGTGTCGAAATTTGCTGACACCAAGATTGGGGGAAAGGCAAATTGTGCGGAGGGTGTGGAGAGTCTGCAGAAGGATCTAGATAGGCTGGGCGAATGGGCCAGGAAATGGCAAATGGAATTTAATGTTGGCAAGTGTGAGGTGGTCCACTTTGGTAGGAGGAATGGTAGGAAGGACTATTACTTACGGGGCGAAAAACTGCATCAGGCGACGGTGCAGAGGGACCTCGGGGTCCTTGTGCATGAGTCGCAAAAACCCAGCTTGCAGGTGCAGCAGGTGGTCAGGAAGGCGAATGGGATGCTGGCCTTCATAGCGAGGGGGATTGAATATAAAAGTAGGGAGGTCTTGCTGCAGCTGTATAGGGCATTGGTGAGGCCGCAGCTGGAGTACTGTGTGCAGTTTTGGGCGCCGCACCTGCGCAAGGATATTTTGGCCCTGGAGGGAGTGCAGAGGAGGTTTACTTGGCTGATACCGGAGTTGAGGGGATTGAGCTATGAGGAGAGGTTGAATAAACTAGGCTTGTACTCGTTAGAGTTTAGAAGAATGAGGGGAGATCTCATTGAGACGTATAAGATGATGAATGGGATGGATAGGATAGAGGTGGAGAGACTGTTCCCGCTCAAAAAAGACAGTAGGACTAGGGGGCACAGCCTCAAGATAAAGGGGGGGCGGTTTAGAACAGAGTTGAGGAGGAACTTCTTCACTCAAAGGGTGGTGAATCTCTGGAATTCTCTGCCCGTTGAAGTGGTGGAGGCTGCCTCGCTAAATATTTTTAAGAAACGGGTTGATGGGTTTTTGATAAGAGAAGGGATTAAGGGTTATGGGGCGAGGGCGGGAAGGTGGAGCTGAGTCACGACAGATCAGCCATGATCTTATTGAATGGCGGGGCAGGCTCGAGGGGCCAGATGGCCTACTCCTGCTCCTATTTCTTATGTTCACTGCTTTACCCTTTGAAATTCACCGTTGAAAATAGCAACGTGTTTTTTCAGGGTTTTGAAGAAACCAGAAGACATGATTCTGATTCAGTTACTCGATTATAAGATCACAAGATCCTAAGAGTTAGTAGCAGAAATAGGCCATTCAGTCCATCAATTTGGTTTTGCAATTCAATCATTCCTGATAGCTTCTGAACCCCATTCCCCTGCCTTTCCCCAGTAATCTTTGATCCCCTTACCAATAGTAATAAAAAAAATCTCTGTCTTAAATATACTCAATGATCTGTCCTCTACAGCCTTCGGGGGTAATGGATTCCATAGATTCATCAGCCTTGGCTGAAATAAATCCTCCTAATCTCGGTTCTAAAGAGCTGTCCCTTTATTCTGAGACTGTACCCTCAGGTTCTAGTCTCTCCTGCTATTGGAAACATCTTACCCATGTCCATTCTATCTAGGCTTTTTCAGTATTCTGTAGACTTCAGTGAGATCCCGCTCATTCTTGTAAACTCTACTGAGTAGAGATCCAGAGTTCTCAAATGCTCCTCATATGCCTTCTGGGATCATTCTCATGAACCTGCTCTCGACCTTCTCCGGGGGTAACACATCTTTCCTTAGATAAACTGCCCAAGATTTTTCACAATATCACATAAGTGGTCTGATTAGCGCCTTGTAAAGCCTCAGCAGTAAACCCCTGCTTTGTATTCCAGTCCTGTCGAAATGAATACTAACATTGCATTTGCCTTCCTAACTACCAACTCAACCTGCAAATTAATCTTAACAGAATCCTGAACTAGGTCTCCCAAGCCCCTTTGCACTTCCAATTTCTAAATTTTCCTCTGTTTAGAAAATAGTCAACACCCTCTATTATTCCTACCAAAGTTTATAACTTCACACTTTCCCATGTTGTATTTCATCTTCTTTGCCCACTCTCCCAGCCTGGCCAAGTTCCTCCGCAGCCTCCCCACCAGTGCTGCCTATCCCTCCTCCTACCTTCATCTCATCTGCAAACCATTAGGTTTACTTCGGCCCAATTTAGATCCAAACAAGTTCTACCCAATGGTGCGGGATAATGGTCTTGGATAAAGTAAAAGTAAAGTTTAATTATTCGTCACAAGTAAGGCTTACATTAACACCGCAAGTTACTGTGAAATTCCGCTAGTCGCCTCACTTTGGCGCCTGTCCGGCTCAATGTTTAACCAGCAGATCTTTCAGTTTGTGGGAGGAAGCTGGTCCACTGGAGGAAATACACGCAGACTCGGGAAGAACGTGCAAACTCCACACAGTGAGCAAAGTCCGACATTGAGTCCGGCTCTCTGTCGCTGTGAGGCAGCAGTGCTAACCACTGTGCTAGCGTGCCATCCAACGGATAACGTGTAAGAACAAAAGTGCCATCCCCCTAATTAATTGTACTACTACATTCACATAGCCCACAAATGACCTCATTCACCAGTGTAATTTTGTAACACAGTTTTCGAAGGTTTCAAAAGAATATGCCTACATTTCGCCATAAAAAAAGTTCTCTGGTTCCAGCGAAACTGCTGCACCAATGCCCACTTCCACCTTTACGTGCAGCCCATCCAGCAATCGTCAGAACATTTAATGACAATTCGACCTCCAACAGTGAATCAAGTCTGTTCTCTCGGCTATTTTGTACTAGGTGGACCGTTGTTCCTTTGGTTTGTATAGGGATCGTTTTATTAGGTTTGTGCATTTTGCGAATTTTGCCTGAAGCTTGGTTCTTTTTTCCAATACGCACATTCATGTTGCCTTTTCTTCCAAAGTTTCTACTCATGATGTCTTGCATTAGCAATATGCGGCTGAGTGCCCAGTCTTCACATATTTTATGCAAAGTACGAGACTGTTTGCATTGGACATTCAGCCGATAGCTTGTGAATCTTAATGTTTGAACCCAACTGCTACGCTTCTTTGCCTGCCAGCTTTGGTATGACAACTTCCATGACTTTTTGTAAGGTCAAGCTGTTTTCAGTTAACAACAGATTAGGAATTGCAGTGCTCCTCGGATTATATTGTTTAATACATCATAAACTTGCAGTGTTCTTCCAGTCTTTTTAATGTCGCCTTAAGTTGTGCAATCGCTTCCCCATCTTGATAGTTTTTTTTAAACAAAACCTGAAACTTTCTGCAATGACTAAAGGTTTTGGTGAATCATGGCACTGTTTTTTTTCCCCATTACTTCTTCATATGTCATTGCACCTGGCTTTTCCGGTTGCACTAAATTTCTGAAGAGGTGAAACGTCTCCCCTTGAAGTCACCGCCTTCCACTCTCTCCCCTATCATTCTCAGGAAAGTGGAAGTATTCTCTGGTATCCTTGTTAGGTTCTACCATTACAAAACATTCCGTATACGAGGTCCATTGCTCTGTATTCTTGTCAAACTAACCATGGCACGACTAATTCCCACCATTTTACTCAGGAAAGACGTGTGCTTGAAGAACCTGCTTGTTTAGTACTGACTTGCCTTTTCTCTCTTGAAACATGGAACAACATCAGCTTCAGCCTGGTTTCCTTCGTTTTAAAGCATCCCCAACTCTAGATCTTCTCTGCATGTTCCAGCTACCGATGGTTACAGAGTTCATTTCGGCTATAGAACATGCAAGGCTTCTCTTCAACGTTCTTTTCTTCGAATTTTTCGACGATTCCTTTTTCTCTGGGTGGCTACAAACGTTGTTCGACTTCCTTGCCGCCAGTCTTTGTGTGATTTTTTGCATGTTTGAGACTAGTAGGCTACAGACATTCAACGAAATAAAGAGCGCTATTGAAGAGATGTGTTCACTACGGGGTGGGAACTTACTCTGGAAAGTTATTTGCAGAAGCGGTTGCAAACTTCATATGCACATTATCTTAAATTGCCTTGATAAGCTTCAACCCTACTGGAAAGGAATCTATAAATGCTATGAATGAAAAATAGAAAGGAAACCGAGGCCAAAGAAATTCACAAAACAATTCCCAAAATAATACCAGTTCTCTCCATCATTTTTTTGTGGAACTTATTAGTATAGTGGATGAGGAAATTGCACTGGACACGATATATCTGGAATTTCAGAAAATATTTGGTAATGCTCCTCAAGAAGTTAAATAATTCAATGGTATTGTTAACCTGAAGAAATATAAAACTCTGGATTAGGAATGGTCTTTAATTCCTATACACACACACACACACACACACACACACAAGAGATGTCATTCAGCTTGAAGATACGTTGTAAGCGTTCTCACCCACGTATTAACCGTAGCTCAGATTTCCTACTTGAATGAGTTGCACAACGATTCTGGGATTATAGTATGGATATCTCCAGATGGCAGTAGCATTTGTGCGAGACAATCAAGAAGGATAATCAGATCCAAAAGCAGCTAAATGTACTCAGGCAGTGAGCCACACATTTCATTAAAAAAAGACGCAATGTCATTCAGACCGTCAGACCATCGCGGAATACAAGTCTCATTTGAGGACACTGGTGTATTTTACAGGAAACAATATTACGAAAGAGAAAGAAGGAGAAACTTTTTTTGTGTTATCGTGCAGAAATCAGTGAAAACTTATGACTAACTTACAGAAAGTGCAGTGAAACATAAAAACACTGGATTGTGTCAATACAACCATTCAATCCCAAACAAAATACACATCTTTAATACTGTACATGCCCCTGGTCAGACTAAATTTGTGGAAGAAAAAAATCCCAATGACATGATTTTATCTTAGAGAAGATCAGATATTCATACAGACTCAAGAACTTGTTTATTTACTTTCCACAAGTCCAAATTTACACGTGACTTGATTGAGGCCTAGTAAATAACTGAATGGCTGAACTGAGTCATCATTGATATATGTATCAAATTATGCAGGACCAATGAACACAGGTCCAGTCTAGGTGAAAATGCATACTGCTCGTTCTATGGTTCTTGTCCCCAGAGAGTTACGAGCCTCTGAAATGTGATTACTGCTGCTGTGGTAGCTGCTGCCTCGCTGTCTTCAAGAACAATGTCAATTTGTCCCTCACTGGAATGGATGTAACATCATGCAGAACATCAGTATATTTAAAGGCAAAACTCAGCGAATGCAATCGCTTGATTTGGATGCAGTGGGCCGAGGAAAGTAGAAATAAATATTAGGATACGTTTCCATATTGGCTCTAGGATTTACTATTTGTTTTTTTTTGTTTCTTCCAAGACAGGGCAAGGCTGTAAGCGTGATGGGCTGGGGGAGCAGGCGAGAGAATGTATGATGGCTGAATCATTATGGCATGGGATCTGCTGGACGGAAAATCTGCTCTCTTCCTGCTCAGTATAGAACATAGAACATTACAGCGCAGAACAGGCCCTTTGGCCCACGATATTGCGCCGACCAGTTACAAAACAATGACCCACTAGCCTAAACCAATCCCTTTTCGTCCATTAACCTATCCACAGATCTCTTAAACGCCCCCAAACTAGGTGCATTTACAACTGCAGCTGGCGGGGCATTCCAGTCCCTCACCACCCTCTGGGTAAAGAACCTACCCCTGACATCAGTCCTATAGCTACCCCCCCTTAATTTAAAGTCGTGCCCCCTCGTGCTAGCTTTCTCCATCCTAGGAAAAGGGCTATCACTATGTACTCTGTCTAAACCTCTAATCATCTTATATGTTTCAATGAGATCCCCTCTTAGCCGCCTTCTTTCCAGCAAAAACAACCCCAAATCTCTCAGTCTCACCTCATAGGATCTCCCCTCCATACCAGGCAACATCCTGGTAAACCTCCTATGCACCCTCTCCAAAGCCTCTACATCCTTCCTGTAATGTGGGGACCAGAACTGCACACAAAACTCCAAGTGTGGCCGCACCAGAGTTGTGTACAGTTGCATCATGACGCTGCGACTCCTAAATTCAATCCCCCTACCAATAAACGCCAAGACACCGTCTGCCTTCTTAACAACCTTATCTATTTGATTCCCAACTTTCAGGGATCTATGTACACATACACCTCGATCCCTCTGCTCCTCCACACTATTCAAAGTCCTCCCGTTAGCCCTATACTCAACACATCTGTTATTCCTACCGAAATGAATTACCTCACACTTCTCCACATTAAACTCCATCTGCCACCTCACAGCCCAGCTCTGCAACCTTTCTAAGTCACCCTGCAAACTATGGCACCCTTCCTCACAATCTACCACACCTCCGACTTTGGTGTCATCAGCAAACTTACTAATCCACCCAACTATACCCTCATCCAGATCATTAATAAAAATTACAAACAGCAGTGGCCCCAAAACAGATCCCTGAGGCACACCACTCGTAACCGAACTCCATGACGAATATTTACCATCAACCACCACCCTCTGTCTCCTATCTGCTAGCCAATTCCTGATCCAATTACCTAGATCACCCCCAATCCCAGACATCTGCATTTTCTGCAGAAGTCTACCATGGTGAACCTTATCAAACGCCTTGCTAAAATCCATATACACCACATGAACTGCCTTACCCCCATCCACCTCTTTGGTCACTTTCTCAAAGAACTCGATAAGGTTAGTAAGGCACGACCTACCCGCTACAAAACCATGCTGACTGTCTCTAATCAACTCATTACTCTCCAAATAACTATAAATCCTGTCTCTAATAATCTTTTCCAAAACCTTACCCACCACAGAAGTAAGACTCCCAGGGAAGTCCCTTCTCCCCTTCTTAAACAATGGGACAACATTTGCTGTCCTCCAATCTTCCGGTACTAAACCAGAGACCAACGACGACCTGAAGATCAGAGCCAGAGGTTTCGCAATCACCCCTCTTGCCTCCCAAAGAATCCTAGGGTAAATCCCATCCGGACCAGGGGACTTATCTATTTTCAAACCCTCTAAAATATCCAGCATATCCCCCGTATCAACTGCAATACTATCTATTTTACATCCCTGCACCCCAGTGTCCTCCTCAGCTACATTCATGTCCCCTTGCGTGAACACCGAAGAGAAATATTGGTTCAACGCCTCTCCAATCTCCTCCGGTTCCACACACAACTTCCCTCTACTGTCTGTAACTGGCCCTAATCTTGCCCTAACCAACCTTCTGTTCTTGACATACCTGTAAAACGCCTTAGGGTTCTCCTTAATCATATCAGCCAAAGTCATCTCATGTCCTCTTTTAGCCCTTCTTAACTCCCTCTTCAACTCCCTCCTCGCCAATCTAAAACTTTCTAATGCACTCCCTGAGCCCTCAAGCCTCATCCGAACATATGCCTCCTTTTTCTTCCTAACCAACGAATCAACTTTTTTAGTGCACCACGGTTCCCTGGGCCTACCAAATCCTCCTTGCCTGACAGGGATATACCTATCACAGACCCGCAATAGCTGCTCCTTGAAAAATATCCACATCTCGGATGTTCCCAGTCCCTGTAATCTCCTAGTCATGTTTTGTCATGTTTCTTGTAAGAATTACTTCTCAGGTGTACGGAACACAGCATCGAGATCATGGCCTTTTTGATTAACACAAGATGATGTGGAGATGCCGGCGTTGGTCTGGGGTAAACACAGTTAGAAATCTCAGGAGACCAGGTTAAAGTCCAACAGGTTTATTTGGTAGTAAACACCACTAGCTTTCGGAACGCTGTTCCTTCGTCAGGTGAGTGGGGAGTTCTGATCACAAACATGCCCTGTTTGTGATTAGAACTCTCCACTCACCAGACGAAGGAACAGCGTTCTGAAAGCTAGTGACATTTACTACGAAATAAACCTCTTGGACTTTAACCTGGTCTTGTGAGACTTCTTGCTGTGTTAACACAAGATGATGCATTGGATATTAAGGTCATCCTAGATAAAAATATTTCAAATCAAATAGCGACAGCACCTTCATTAGACAAGAAAATGTAGCATTCACCGATTTACAGGATAGACAATAAATCAAACAATTTGTAACTCTAACCTTTTCCAATATAGGTGAGAATTGAAAACAAATCCAAAAAAAAGCCCATCACGAATTTGATTTTTGGATTCCCAGATTCCAACAACTTATAATACAAGCTGTTCCAGACAATTATTCAGATCTTCAGAAGATAAGTGAACGGTGTGAAATCTCGATTGTTATTTCTTACCTTTCAGGTGACTGGGTAATTCAGATAAACCTTGCAGGTTATCCATATAATCAGATCGATCAAATCCTGATTAAAACAATCAGATTCCATTAAGTCAGGATTATACACTATTTCAGTAAACTCTACAGTGTTTGAATCTGAATTTGTATTTATTGGCATTTTACTGTACCATATTTCTGTATTTCTTTCAGTATTTTATCCAGCTTTGGTAACCCAGAACGCATTTTCAGAAAGGATTCCCACATCAACTTTCGGGCCTGAGATCCTTTCTCCATCACCAGATTTATGAGAAGTTTGGAACTGTCCATCCTGTTTCCCTTCTCCAGGAGCTCAGTGACTTTCTATACATAATAGTAATTAATAATAAAACAGCGGAGTGAACGGTAAACACTAAGAATCAGCAGGAAATAATTGCTCACTGATTTTTTTCCCTAGTTTTTTTTGACCAAAAGATGCAATCATTGGGCTGGGTTCTGATCCAGAAAAGAAACAGATATTGATTCAATCATAATGCAGTGCAAGTAGGATTAAACCAAAGTGGAAATCGGAACAATGATTGAAATTATGACTGTTTCTGATGACATGATTAGTTTATTTTCTGTTAATGTTGGGCACGATATCAGATTAATACATGATAATATGTGACACCTGGTTCCCACTTTTCCCGCTATTACACACCGCGACTGAAACAAAAACAGAGCAACATTAAAATGTGTATTCTGAACTGAGAGGAGCAGTCAGCATGCTGCTCTCTCTGCTTGCCTTGCCACCAATTATCAACACACATATATGTCTGGATCCCACTGCTCCTCCACACTTGAAGTACGTTTGCACCTTATGCTCTGTTGTCTATCTCCATGTTCTTTCTATGAAATTGAGTCAACTCATACTTTTCTACATTGAACTTCATTAGAAACTTATCTGATCACTCCATCATATTGTTTATGTAATATCGATGGACTAAAGAAAGGAGCCATGTTGATTTGTCGCAGACAAATAGATATATCAGGATATTTACTTAGAAGCTTCTTTATTTAATGCATATACAAAGTAACTTATTGAGGAGGCAGATGTCCCTTCAGGGCTGTCTGTCCAGAGCAATGGTTCCCAACCCGTTTTATTTCACGGCACACTTCTATACTATATAAAATAAATTGAGGTACTCCTCCTATTTTATTTGTCTTCTTCCCATACTGAGCAGTCATAACAATAGGGGACATAAAAACATAAGAAATACGAGCAGGAGTAGGCCATCTAGCCCTTCGAGCCTGCCCCGCCATTCAATAAGATCATGGCTGATCTGTCGTGGCTCAGTTCCACATTCCCGCACTCTCCCCATAACACATAATCCCCTCACTTATCAAAAACCCATCAACCCGCGTCTTAAAAATATTTAGCGAGGCAGCCTCCACCACTTCAACGGGCAGAGAATTCCAGAGATTCACCACCCTTTGAGTGAAGAAGTTCCTCCTCAACTCCGTTCTAAACCACGCCCCCCCCCCTTTATCTTGAGACTGTGCCCCCTAGCCCTGCTATCCTTTCTGAGCGGGAAGAGTCTCTCCACCTCTATCCTATCCATCCCATTCATCATCTTATATGTCTCAATGAGATCTCCCCTCATTCTTCTAAAGTCTAATGAGTACAAGCCTAGTTTATTCAGCCTCTCCTCATAGCTCAACCCCCTCAACTCCGGTATCAGCCTAGTAAACCTCCTCTGAACTCCCTCCAAGACCAAAATATCCTTGCGTAAGTACGGCGCCCAAAACTGCACACAGTACTCCAGCTGCGGCCTCACCAATGCCCTATACAGCTGCAGCAAGACCTCCCTACTTTTATATTCAATCCCCCTCGCTATGAAGGCCAGCATCCCATTCGCCTTCCTGACCACCTGCTGCACCTGCAAGCTGGGTTTTTGCGACTCATGCACAAGGACCCCGAGGTCCCTCTGCACCATCGCCTGCTGCAGTTTTTCAACACATAAGTAATAGTCCTTCCTACCATTATTTCTACCAATGTGGACCACCTCGCACTTGCCAACATTAAATTCCATTTGCCAGTTCCTTGCCCATTCGCCCAGCCTATCTAGATCTTTCTGCAGACTCTCCACACCCTCCGCATAATTTGCCGTTCCACCAATCTTGGTGTCATCAGCAAATGTTGACACCCTACACTCGGTTCCCTCCTCCAGATTATCTATATAAATGGTAAATAGCTGAGGCCCCAGCACCGACCCCTGGGGCACTCCACTAGTCACCATCCGCCAATCCGAATAGCACCCACTGACCCCCACTCTCTGCCTCCTATTTGACAACCAATCCTCGATCCACGCTAACAACCTACCCCCAATTCCATGTCCCTCGACCTTCTGCAATAACCTCTTGTGAGGTACCTTATCAAACACCTTCGGAAAATCCATTCACTCCAGTAAATGGCCTTCCCAATTACTGTATGAAATGCGAGCTATTAAATCATGTTGCTGCTATTAAATCAGTAACTGGGTCCACATGATATAAGGATAAGGATTTATAAGGATATTTATAAGAATTTATTTATTGTATTTACTGCTTTAAGAATTCTGAGGGAGTGTTGGGAAGTCATTTGTAGACCAGCCTGCTTTAATTAATTATCAAGGGGCCACACGGTGAAGCCTTCCATTATTTGCTGGAGCAGAGAGAGAGAGCTAAGATTTTACCTGTTAAAAACCTGTTTAAAATAAGTTTAAAGCACTTTAGTCTTTGTAGAACTGTTTAAAGCATTTATTTATTGTATTTACTGCTTTAAGAATTCTGAGGGAGTGTTGGGAAGTCATTTGTAGACCAGCCTGCTTTAAAACAGCGCCAGGTTTAAAAGGAGGCCTGGTGCAGACAGCGGGCAGTGTCTGAGCGGGCAGCGGAGTGAGTGGGAAGCAGAGTGAGCTAATAGGGCTTAATATCAAAAAGGGCTGGAGGGAAAAAAGGTCAGGTGAGTTTGTTTGAAAAAAAACAAGGAAAAAATTTTTTTTCAAAACTACTACAGCAAGAAACAAGGAAAACATTTTTCCCCATAAAAAATGACAGTGAATAATGGAGGGGCATGTGATGTGTGGTTTCTGTATGATGTGGGAACTGGTGGACCCCAGGGTCCTTCCCAGTGACCATGTCTGCAGTAAGGAGGGGGGGTGGGATCTTGAGTAGAGGGGATGAAAGTGAGGGGGGCATAGATGGGGAATGCAAGGTTTGGCGTAGTGGGGGTGGGGCGGAGCAGGGTTTAAAATGCATGTACTTTAATACTTTAAAGGTAGGGGAGGACCGCAGGCAATATGGGAGGGAGGTTAGACAGGGGATGGAGAAGGGAAATGCCCAGACTGAGGGGCTGAAGTGTATATATTTTAATGCAAGGAGTATAGTAAATAAGGTAGATGAGCTTAGGGCGTTGATAGCTGCTTGGGAATGTGATGTGGTGGCCATTACGGAGACTTGGATGTCTCAGGGACAGGACTGTGTACTTCAGGTGCCAGGTTTCAGATGCTTCAGGAAGGACAGGGAGGCTGGCACAAGAGGTGGTGGAGTGGCACTGTTAATAAGGGACAGTGTCATGGCTGCAGAGAAAGAGGATGCCGTGGAGGGACTTTCTACAGAGTCTCTGTGGGTGGAAGTTACGAACAGCAAAGGGTCGAAAACTGTGCTGGGTGTATTCTATAGGCCGCCCAATAGTGACAGGGAAGTTGAAGTGCAGATAGGGAACCAGATTCTGGAGAAATGTATTAATAACAGAGTTGTCGTGATGGGAGACTTCAATTTCCCAAACATCGAGTGGAATATCCCTAGGGTAAGGGGTTTGGCTGGAGAGGAGTTTGTTAGGTGTGTTCAGGAAGGTTTCCTGACACAGTATGTGGACAAGCCTACGAGGGGAGAGGCTGTACTTGACCTGGTACTGGCGAATGAACCAGGGCAGGTGATGGATCTCTCGGTAGGAGAGCATCTTGGGAATGGTGACCATAATTCTATCTCCTTCACAATTGAATTGGAACGAGATAGAATCAGGCAGGCTAGGAAGGTGTTTGTCTGGAGTAAGGGGAGATACGAAGAAGTCAGGAAGTTACTTGGACAAATAAACTGGAAGGAGGCGTTCTTAGGGAAAAGTACCGAAGGAAGGTGGCGGATATTCAAGGAATGTTTGTCTGGCGCTCTGCATGACAATGTTCCGATGAGACAAGGGGGTTTTGGTAGGTCACGGGAACCGTGGTGCACGAAGGCTGTGTTGAACCTCGTCAGGAGGAAAAGGAAGGTGTACAAAAGGTTCAGGGAACTAGGAGAGGTTAAGGATCTTGAAGAGTATAAGGACTGTAGAAAGGAGGTTAAAAGGGAAATTAGGAGAGCCAGAAGGAGTCATGAGAAGACCTTGGCGGGTAAGATTAAGGAAAATCCCAAGGCCTTCTATAAATATGTGAAAGGTAAAAGGATGAGAAGGGAAAGGATAAGACCTATAAAAGGTGAAGGGGGAAAGGTCTGTGTGAACCAGAAGAAATGGCGGAGGTGCTTAATGAGTACTTTGCCTCAGTATTCACAGTGGAAGCTGATCTGGGAGATCTTGCTATGAACTTGCAGCAGATGGAAAAGATTGAGTACGTGGACATTAAGGAGGAGGATGTATTAGAACTTTTGAATTCTATCAAAATAGATAAGTCGCCGGGACCAGATGGGATGTACCCCAGGATACTGTGGGAGGCGAGGGAAGTGATTGCAGAGCCCCTGGCGATGATCTTTGCGTCGTCAATGGAGACGGGAGAGGTTCCGGAAGATTGGAGGATTGCGGATGTAGTCCCTATTTTCAAGAAAGGGAACAGAGATAGCCCGGGAAATTACCGCCCGGTGAGTCTGACCTCAGTGGTTGGTAAGCTGATGGAGAGGCTTCTGAGGGACAAGATTTACAAGCATTTGGAGAGGTTTGACATGATCAGGAATAGTCAGCATAGATTTGTCAAGGGCAGGTCGTGCCTTACGAGCCTAATTGAGTTCTTCGATAATGTGACTGAACACATTGACGAAGGAAGTGCCGTGGACGTAGTGTACATGGACTTCAGCAAGGCGTTTGATAAGGTTCCCCATGCAAGGCTTCTTGAGAAGGTGAGAGGGCATGGGATCCAAGGGCCTTTGGCCTTATGGATCCAGAACTGGCTTGCCTGCAGAAGGCAGAGAGTGGTTATGGATGGGTCTTTTTCGGAATGGAGGTCAGTCACCAGTAGGGTGCCCCAGGGATCTGTTCTGGGACCCTTGCTGTTTGTCATTTTCATAAATGACCTGGATGAGGAAGTGGAGGGATGGGTTAGCAAGTTCACTGAAGACACGAAGGTCGGTGGTGTTGTGGATGGTCTGGAAGGATGTCAAAAGTTGCAGCAGGACATAGATAGGATGCAGGAATGGGCGGAGAAGTGGCAGATGGACTTCAACGCGGATAAGTGTGTAGTCGTCCATTTCGGCAGAACCAACGGGATGAACGAGTATACTATCAAGGGCAGGAGTCTTAGTAGCGTTGAAGAGCAGAAGGATCTCGGGGTCCGGGTCCACAGGACTCTTAAATCAGCCTCGCAGGTGGAGGAGGTGGTCAAGAAGGCGTATGCTGTCCTGGCCTTCATTAATCGAGGGATTGAGTTTAGGAGTCGGGAGGTAATGCTGCAACTTTACAGGACCCTTGTCAGGCCTCATTTGGAGTACTGTGCGCAGTTCTGGTCGCCTCACTATAGGAAAGACGTAGAAGCTTTTGAAAGGGTGCAGAGGAGATTTACAAGGATGTTGCCTGGACTGGGAGGCATGCCTTATGAAGATAGGTTGAGGGAGCTGGGACTCTTTTCCCTAGAGAGGCGAAGGTTGAGAGGCGACCTGATAGAAGTTTATAAAATGTTGAGAGGAATAGATAGGGTGGACTCTTAAATCGGCCTCGCAGGTGGAGGAGGTGGTCAAGAAGTCGTATGGTGTACTGGCCTTCATTAATCGAGGCATTGAGTTTAGGAGTTGGGAGGTAATGCTGCAACTTTACAGGACCCTCGTCAGGCCTCATTTGGAGTACTGTACGCAGTTCTGGTCGCCTCACTATAGGAAAGACGTAGAAGCTATTGAAAGGGTGCAGAGGAGATTGACAAGGATGTTGCCTGGACTGGGAGGCATGCCTTATGAAGATAGGTTGAGGGAGCTGGGACTCTTTTCCCTGGAGAGGCGAAGGTTGAGAGGCGACCTGATAGAAGTTTATAAAATGTTGAGAGGAATAGATAGGGTGGACTCTCAGAGGCTATTTCCCCGGGTTGAAATGGTCGCTACGAGAGGATACAGATTTAAGGTGCGGGGAGGGAAGTACAGAGGTGATGTTAGGGGTAAGTTTTTCACTCAGAGGGTGGTGAGTGAATGGAATCGGCTGCCGTCGTCGCTGGTGGAGGCGAACTCGCTGGGGTCTTTTAAAAGACTTCTGGATGAGTATATGGGGTTTAATGGGATTGGGGGTTATAGATAGGTCTATAGATTGGTGGGGTTGATGCGATCGGCGCAGCTCGAGGGCCGAAGGGCCTGTTTGTGCTGTAATGTTCTATGTTCTATGACTCTCAGAGGCTATTTCCCCGGGTTGAAATGGTCGCTACGAGAGGACACAGATTTGAGGTGCGGGGAGGGAAGTACAGAGGTGATGTTAGGGGTAAGTTTTTCACTCAGAGGGTGGTGAGTGAATGGAATCGGCTGCCGTCATCGGTGGTGGAGGCGAACTCGCTGGGGTCTTTTAAAAGACTTCTGGATGAGTATATGGGGTTTAATGGGATTGGGGGTTATAGATAGGTCTATAGATTGGTGGGGTTGATGTGATCGGCGCAGCTCGAGGGCCGAAGGGCCTGTTTGTGTTGTAATGTTCTATGTTCTATGTTCTATGGTCTAAGTACAGGTTGCTAGAGGAGCTCCAGCTCAAGGTGGATGAGGTGGCCTCTGAGCTACAGACACTGAGGCTCATCAGGGGGAGTGAGGGTGCCCCTAGACTGGCTAAATCTAAGGGTCAGGGAGAAAAGGGGGCTGCTGAGAGGAGGAAGGGGGGGTGAGGAGCGGAGGCCTCAGCCTCTTAACCTGCATAACAGGTTTGAGGTTCTTGCTTCCAGTTTGGAAGAGGACGAGGCAGGAGAGGTTTGTGAGCAAACTGCACACGGTACAGTGATGCAGCAGGACATAGGCAAAGAGAAGGGGAAAAGGAACGTAGTAGTGATTGGGGATAGTGGGGTGAAGGGTATTGACACTGTCCTTTGTCACAATGACAAAGTGCACAGAAGGGTGTGTTGTCTGCCTGGTGCTCGGGTACAGGATGTCGCAGCTGGGCTGCAGAGGAATCTGGAGTGGGAGGGTGAGAACCCGGTCGTTGTAGTACATGTGGGTGCCGGCGACATAGCCAAAGTGCGGACTGAGGATCTGGGGAGGGAGTATGAAAAGCTGGGAATGGAATTAAAAAGTAGAACCGACAAGGTGGTTATCTCTGAGCTACTGCCTGAACCGAGGGCAGACGGGCGTAGGGTTGACAGGATAAAGGAAGTGAATGGGTGGCTCAGGGATTGGTGTGGGAGGAATGGGTTCGAATTTATGGGGCATTGGCACCAGTATTGGGGTAGGTGGGACCTGTTCGGGCGGGATGGGGTTGGTCTGAATCATGCTGGGACCAGAGTGCTGGCGAATCGAGTAAAGAGGACTGTAGACAGGGCTTTAAACTAATTAGGGGGGGTGGGGGGAGGGTGCGAGGGTAGGTGACGCTATGAGGTCTAAAGTTAAGGATAGGGTACAGGTAAGGGAAGAGGCCAAGGATGTCCCAATTGGTGGCGTTACGGCAAATAGGGTCCAGGTGAAGGCTGGGATGAAAGCGCTTTATCTGAATGCACGAAGCATTCGGAATAAAGTGGATGAGCTGGTGGCGCAGATCGACACAAATGGATACGATCTGGTGGCCATTACAGAGACGTGGCTGCAAGGTGACAGGGACTGGGAGATGAATGTACAGGGCTATCAAGTGTTTAGGAAGGATAGGCAGAGGAAAGAGGGGGTGGCGTAGCTCTGCTGATGAAGGATAGTATCAAGGTGGTAGCAAGGCATGATATCGGAGCCAAGGAGCAGAAAGTGGAATCGTTGTGGGTGGAGATTAGGAACAGAAAAGGGAGGAAGACGCTAGTGGTGTTGTCTATAGGCCCCCGAATAATGATCTGGAGGTGGGGCGGGCTGTTAACGCGCAAATAAGTGCGGCGTGCAGGAATGGGACGGCAGTAGTTATGGGAGATTTCAATCTGCATATTGATTGGTCGACCCATGTTGGACGAGGTGGGCTCGAGGAGGAGTTCTTGGAATGCTGCGGGGATAATGTCCTTGAACAATTGTGCAAATTGTGCGGAGGGTGTGGAGAGTCTGCAGAAGGATCTAGATAGGCTGGGCGAATGGGCCAGGAAATGGCAAATGGAATTTAATGTTGGCAAGTGTGAGGTGGTCCACTTTGGTAGGAGGAATGGTAGGAAGGACTATTACTTACGGGGCGAAAAACTGCAGCAGGCGACGGTGCAGAGGGACCTCGGGGTCCTTGTGCATGAGTCGCAAAAACCCAGCTTGCAGGTGCAGCAGGTGGTCAGGAAGGCGAATGGGATGCTGGCCTTCATAGCGAAGGGGATTGAATATAAAAGTAGGGAGGTCTTGCTGCAGCTGTATAGGGCATTGGTGAGGCCGCAGCTGGAGTACTGTGTGCAGTTTTGGGCGCCGCACCTGCGCAAGGATGTTTTGGCCCTGGAGGGAGTGCAGAGGAGGTTTACTCGGCTGATACCGGAGTTGAGGGGATTGAGCTATGAGGAGAGGCTGAATAAACTAGGCTTGTACTCGTTAGAGTTTAGAAGAATGAGGGGAGATCTCATTGAGACGTATAAGATGATGAATGGGATGGATAGGATAGAGGTGGAGAGACTGTTCCCGCTCAAAAAAGACAGTAGGACTAGGGGGCACAGCCTCAAGATAAAGGGGGGGCGGTTTAGAACAGAGTTGAGGAGGAACTTCTTCACTCAAAGGGTGGTGAATCTCTGGAATTCTCTGCCCGTTGAAGTGGTGGAGGCTGCCTCGCTAAATATTTTTAAGAAACGGGTTGATGGGTTTTTGATAAGAGAAGGGATTAAGGGTTATGGGGAGAGGGCGGGAAGGTGGAGCTGAGTCACGACAGATCAGCCATGATCTTATTGAATGGCGGGGCAGGCTCGAAGGGCCAGATGGCCTACTCCTGCTCCTATTTCTTATGTTCTTATGTTCTTATGTAACAGTGTGTGTTGGAGCCAACGAGGGAGCGAGCCATCTTGGATCTGGTGCTATGTAATGAGGCGGGTAGAATTAGGGACCTTGCGGTGAAGGATCCTCTTGGAGAGAGTGATCATTGTATGGTGGAGTTTCTGGTGCAGATGGAGGAGGAGAAAGTGGGTTCCCGGACACGCGTCCTTTGTTAGAATAGAGGGGAGTATGGTAGGATGAGAGAAGAATTGGCGAATGTGGACTGGGGGAGTGCGTTGGAAGGTAGGTCTGCTGAGGAGCAGTGGAGGATCTTTAAGGAGATCTTTCTTGGTGCTCAGCAGAAATTTATTCCGATGGTTAAAAAGGACAGTAGGAGGAGAGGTAATAAGCCGTGGATAACGAAGGAGGTGAAGGAAAGTGTTAAATTAAAAGCGGAGGAGTTTAGAGTAGCTAAGAGCAGTGGGCAAGAAGAGGATTGGGAAAGGTTTAACTGTCAACAAAGATTGACAAAGAAATTGATAAAGGAGGGTAGAGAAGCTATGAGGCTGGGCTAGCACTTAATATAAAAAAGGATAGCAAGAGTTTTTATAAATATATAAAAAGGAATTGGCTGGCTAGGGTGAACGTTGGTCCTTTAGAGGATGAGAAAGGGGAGCTAGTGGTAGGGGATGGGGATATGGCTAAGGTCTTGAATAACTTTTTTGTTTCTGTCTTCACGGAGGGGGACGTGAATAATTTGCCGGGTGTTAGCGATGGAAAGGTGGTAGGAATGGAGGGTCTTAATGACATTACTGTTACTGGAGAGGTGGTGCTCGACAGACTGGAGGGGCTGATTGTGGACAAGTCCCCAGGACCGGATGGAATGCATCCGAGGGTTCTGAAAGAAATGGCGGAGGTGATAGTGGATGCCTTGGTGGTTATTTTCCAGACGTCGCTGGATTCCGGGGAAGCGCCGGAAGATTGGAAAACGGCTAATGTTACGCTGTTGTTTAAGAAGGGTGCCAGGCAAAAGGCGGGGAATTATAGGCCGGTTAGTTTAACGTCTGTGGTAGGTAAAATGTTAGAATCCGTCATTAAGGAGGAAATAGCGAGGCATCTTGAGGGGAATTACTTGATAGGGCGGACGCAACACGGTTTCATTAAAGGGAAGTCGTGTCTGACAAATTTACTGGAGTTCTATGAGGATGTGTCTAGGGCAGTGGATAGAGGAGAGTCGGTGGATGTGGTCTTTCTGGATTTTCAGAAGGCGTTTGACAAGGTACCTCACAAGAGGTTATTGCAGAAGGTCAGGGGACATGGAGTTGGGGGTAGGGTGTTAGCGTGGATAGAGGATTGATTGTCAAATAGGAGGCAGAGAGTGGGGGTCAATGGGTGCTATTCGGATTGGCGGTTGGTGACTAGTGGAGTGCCCCAGGGGTTGGTGCTGGGGCCTCAGCTATTTACCATTTATATAGATGATCTAGAGGAGGGAACCGAGTGCAGGGTGTCGAAATTTGCTGCTGAGACCAAGATTGGGGGAAAGGCAAATTGTGAGGAGGGTGTGGAGAGTCTGCAGAAGGATCTAGATAGGCTGGGCGAATGGGCCAGGTAATGGCAAATGGAATTCAATGTTGGCAAGTGTGAGGTGGTCCACTTTGGTAGGAGGAATGGTAGAAAGGATTATTACTTACGTGGCGAAAAACTGCAGCAAGCGACGGTGCAGAGGGACCTCGGGGTCCTTGTGCATGAGTAGCAAAAACCCAGCTTGCAGGTGCAGCAGGTGGTCAGGAAGGCGAATGGGATGCTGGCCTTCATAGCGAGGGGGATTGAATATAAAAGTAGGGAGGTCTTGCTGCAGCTGTATAGGGCATTGGTGAGGCCGCAGCTGGAGTACTATGTGCAGTTTTGGGCTCCGCACCTGCGCAAGGATATTTTGGCCCTGGAGGGAGTGCAGAGGAGGTTTACTAGGCTGATTCCAGAGTTGAGGGGATTGAGCTATGAGGAGAGGCTGAATAAATTAGGCTTGTACTCGTTAGAGTTTAGAAGAATGAGGGAAGATCTCATTGAGATATATAAGATGATGAATGGGATGGATAGGATAGAGGTGGAGAGACTCTTCCTGCTGAAAGAAGACAGTAGGACTAGGGGGCACAGCCTCAAGATAAAGGGGGGGGTGGCGGTTTAGAACGGAGTTGAGGAGGAACTTCTTCACTCAAAGGGTGGTGAAACTCTGGAATTCTCTGCCCGTTGAAGTGGTGGAGGCTGCCTTGCTAAATATTTTTAAGACGCGGGTTGATGGGTTTTTGATAAGAGAGGGGATTAAGGGTTATGGGGAGTGGGCGGGAAAGTGGAACTGAGCCAGGACAGATCAGCCATGATCTTATTGAATGGGGGGGCAGGCTCGAAGGGCTAGATGGCCTACTCCTGCTCCTATTTCTTATGTTCTTATGTTCTTTAGGTAATTGGAAAATGTGTTTTTACTTTATTTTGTTGTTGCAGCTACGCAGTTCCAATTACTACAGGACATAAGAACATAAGAACATAAGAAATAGGAGCAGGAGTAGGCCATCTGGCCCCTCGAGCCTGCCCCGCCATTCAATAAGATCATGGCTGATCTGTTGTGACTCAGCTCCACCTTCCCGCCCTCTCCCCATAACCCTTAATCCCTTCTCTTATCAAAAAGTAGCTAGAATTATTAACAAGATGAAAGGATTGGTTAAAGTCACTAGGTAGAGAGGGCATGTGCTCACTGGGAAGGAAGAACTTCAGGTGACGTAACTGCTTTTTCAATTTGCTGCATCACGGAACCTTGATCTTCTGTCATCCAGGAATTTGTATCTTATTATTCTGTTGGATCACTGATGTTAAAATTAACTAAACTCTTTATCTGTCGCTCCCACTTACGTGATATTCTTGCCCACTGAACTGGTCAGCGCCTGTTAAAATGAGACTGAGTCCTTCCACGCCTTCTTCAATCGCCTGTTCTAGTCTGTCCTGGCAGAATCTTATTGTTTTGAAGAGTTGGTAATCATCATCAAAGCTCAAGTTCTCAGTGAACATGGAGATTGGATCTGTGGACGCAAATAGAGAACATTTATGGATTGTACCCAGGCTGTTACAACTTGCCAAACACCTTCCAAAATCATAGTGACATACAGTGGCATCATCGTCAATTTGTTATGACATGATTTAAATATCATCATACTTCTGGATACATGAAGTTAACAACCTCAAACCACCATTCCTGGTCCCAACTTCAGACTATGAATACTTCTTATCTGTTCCTTACAACGCAGAAAACAATGATTAATTCCACCCTGAACATATCAAATTGCAGAAAATATAACCCACGTTTGTGAAATTCCTCCTCAAAATCTAATAGAATCCAAATTTGCGGAGGTGGACGTTCAGCCCATCGAATGTGCATGATTCTCCAAAAGACCATTTTACCAACTCACCACCCCCCCTCCCCCCACTCTGCCACCACCCCCGCCCCCGTAATTAACTATACAGACATTAAGGAAAACAAACAGCACGGACAATCCACGTTACCTATACGTAATAGGATTATGAGAAGACACGGGGAAATGTGCAAGTTCCACACAGACAGTCACGCAAGGCTGGAATGGAACCTAGGTTTCTTGAGCTGTGAAGCAGCAGCAAACACCATGTTTCCATTGCGCCCTTCATGTCTAGATACCACTTTGGAACATATACGCTGCACTCCCTCAGAGGAACTTTATCCCAACTACGATAAGATGCCGAGCAACTCACAGTAATATCATATGAATAGTAGGCCATACAACTCATTGAGCTTGGTCGCAAAATTCAGTGGGATCATGAATGTCCTTGTTTCCTTAAGTTCACATGTTGCCGACTCAGGTGCTTTTACAACATTTAATACAACTCCTGTCAATGTCTACTTCCATTGTCTGAATATAAAAGCCAACATCCTATTCAGTTTTAAAATTATTCTGTACTTATTTCATTTTATATCTTTAGTTTATTTTCAGGGGTTTCTAAGTTCCTCTCCGTCTTCACTGCTTCAAACTGTTCCTATTGCCTACGAGCTCTCTTTGCATCCATGTAAAAAGTGGGTGACGTGACGTTTGGCCGATTCACTGAATTGATTGACATATATTTAACTTTGCATCTTTAACTATATTGCTAACATTGCTAACTCAGTGTCATCATCTAGTTTAGATATATGGCTTTCTATTGCATGATTTAGGTCATCAGATAATACAATTAGTTGAGAGCCTCTGGTTGGTACACAACAAGTTACAGCCTGCCATATAGACTAAATAATTTTATTCTTACACCCTGCCACCTGTTATTATATCAATTTTCTAGCAGGTACATCGTTTTCCATTAGTTCCATGATTTAAAATTCAGGGAAGAGGTTTAAATATCAACAAAGAATGACGAAGAAGTTGGTAAAGAAAGGAAGGATAAACTATGAAGCTGGGCTAGCGCTAAATATAAAAAAGGATAGTAAGAGTTTTTATAAATATATAAAAAGGAGAAGGCTGTCTAGGGTGAACGTTGGTCCCTTAGAGGATGAGAGGGGGGATTTAGTGGTGGGGGATGAGGAAATGGCTGAGACCTTAAATAACTTTTTTGTTTTGGTCTTCACGGAGGAGGATGTGAATAGTTTGCCTGGTGTTAACGATGGAAAGATGGTAGGAGTGGAGGGCCTGAATGAGATCATTGTCACTAGAGAGGCAGTGCTCGACAGACTAGAGGGACTGATGGTGGACAAGTCCCCAGGACCGGATGGAATGCATTCGAGGGTTCTGAAGGAAATGGTAGAGGTGATAGTGGATGCCTTGGTGATTATTTTCCAAACCTCGCTGGATTCCGGGGAAGTGCCGGAAGATTGGAAAATGGCTAATGTTACGCCGTTGTTTAAAAAGGGTAGCAGGCAAAAGGCAGGGAATTATAGGCCGGTTAATTTAATGTCTGTTGTAGGAGAAATGCTTGAATCCGTAATCAAAGAGAAAATAACGAGGTATCTTGAGGAAAATTGTTTGACATCGCAGATGCAGCACGGTTTAATTAAGCGGAAGTCGTGTCTGACGAATTTATTGGAGTTCCGTGAGGATGTGTCTAGTGCGGTGGATAGAGGGGAACCGGTGGATGTGGTGTTTCTCGATTTTCAGAAGGCGTTTCATAAAGTGCCTCACAAGAGGTTATTACAGAAGGTCAGGGGGCATCGAGTTGGGGGTAGGGTGTTAGCGTGGATAGAGGATTGGCTGTCAAATAGGAGGCAGAGCGTAGGTATCAATGGGTGCTATTCTGATTGGCGGATGGTGACTAGTGGGGTGCCCCAGGGGTCGGTGCTGGGGCCTCAGCTATTTACCATTTATATAGATGATCTGGAGGAGGGAACCGAGTGTAAGGTGTCGAAATTTGCTGATGACACAAAGATAAGTGAAACAGCAAATTGTGTGGAGGGTCTGGAAAGTCTGCAGAGGGATCTAGATAGGCTGAGCGAGTTGGCGAGTTCCTGGCAGATGGAATTCAATGATGGGAAGTGTGAGGTTATCGACTTTGGTAGGAATAATGGTAGGAAGGACTAGTACTTACAGGGCGAAAAGCTGCCGCATACTACGGTGCGGAGGGACCTCGGGGTCCTTGTGCATCAGTCGCAAAAACCCAGCCTACAGATGCAGCAGGAGGTCAGGAAGGCAAATGGGATGCTGGCCTTCATAGCGAGGGGGATTGAATATAAAAGTAGGGAGGTCTTGCTGCAACTGTACAGGGCACTGGTGAGGCAGCAGCTGGAGTACTGTGTGCAGTTTTGGTCGCCGCACTTACGCAAGGATATTTTGGCCTTGGAGGGAGTGCAGAGGAGGTTCACTAGGCTGATACCGGAGTTGAGGGGGTTGAGCTATGAGGAGAGGCTGAATAGATTGGGCTTGTACTCGTTAGATTTAGAAGGATGAGGGGAGATCTCATTGAGATGTATAAGATGATGAAAGGGATGGATAGGGTAGAGGTGGAGAGGTTCTTCCCGCTCAGAAAGGACAGCAGGACTAGAGGGCACAGCCTCAAGATAACGGGGGGGAGGGCAGTTTAGAACAGAGTTGAGGAGGAACTTCTTCACTCAAAGGGTGGTGAATCTCTGGAATTCTCTGCCCGTTGAAGTGGTGGAGGCAACCTCGCTAAATATATTTAAGATGCAGGTAGATAGGTTTTTGGTAGGCAAGGGGATTAAGGGTTATGGAGAGAAAGCAGGAAAGTGGAACTGATCCACTTCAGATCAGCCATGATCTTATTGAATGGCGGGGCAGGCTCGAAGGGCTAGATGGCCTATTCCTGCTCCTATTTCTTATTTTCTTATGAAGTCAGTTTAAATTAGGGCCAAGATTAAATTAAGCAAGATTAGGGCCAGTTATAGACAGCAGAGGGAAGTTATGTGTGGAACCGGAGGAGATTGGAGAGGCATTGAACCAATATTTCTCTTCGGTGTTCACACAGGGGGACATGGATATAGCTGAGGGGGACACTGGGTTGCAGGGGAGCAGAATTGACAGTGTTGCAGTTGATAAGGAGGATGTGCTAGATATTCTGGAGGGTCTGAAAATAGATAAGTCCCCTGGTCCGGATAGAATTTACCCCAGGACTCTCTGGGAGCCAAGAGAAGTGATTGCTGAGCCTCTAGCTCTGATCTTCAGGTCGTCGTTGGCCTCTGGTATAGTACCGGGAGATTGGAGGTTAGCGAATGTTGTCCCATTGTTTAAGAAGGGGAACAGAGACTTCCCTGGGAATTATAGACCGGTGAGTGTCACTTCTGTTGTGGGCAAGGTTTTAGAAAAAATTATTCGGGATAGGATTTATAGTTATTTGGAGAGTAAGGAATTGATTGGAGATAGTCAGCATTGTTTTGTGGCGGGTAGGTCGTGCCTTACTAACCTTATTGAGTTTTTTGAGAAAGTGACCAAAGAGGTGGATGGGGGTAAGGCAGTGGACATGGTGTATATGGATTTTAGTAAGGCATTTGATAAGGTTCACCATGGTAGGCTTCTGCAGAAAATGCAGATGTATGGGATTGGGGGTGATCTAGGGAATTGGATCAGGAATTGGCTAGTGGATAGGAGACAGAGGGTGGTGGTTGATAGTAAATATTCATCATGGAGCTCGGTTACAAGCGGTGTGCCTCTGGGATCTGTTTTGGGGCCACTGCTGTTTGTAATTTTTATTAATGATTGGATGAGGGTATAGTTGGGTGGATTAGTAAATTTGCTGATGACACCAAAGTCGGAGGTGTGGTAGATAGTGATGAAGGGTATCATAGTTTGCAGGAAGACTTAGACAGGTTGCAGAGCTGGGCCAAGAGGTGGCGGATGGAGTTTAATGCGGAGAAGTGTGAGGTAATTCACTTTGGTAGGAAAACCAGATGTGTCGAGTATAGGGCTAACGGGAGGACTTTGAATAGTGTGGATGAGCAGAGGGATCGAGGTGTATGTGTGCATAGATCCCTGAAAGTTGGGAATCAAGTAGATAAGGTTGTTAAGAAGGCATACGGTGTCTTGGTGTTTATTGGTAGGGGGATTGAATTTAGGAGTTGCAGCGTCATGTTACAACTGTACACAACTCTGGTGCGGCCGCACTTGCAGTACTGTGTGCAGTTCTGGTCCCCACATTACAGGAAGGATGTGGAGGCTTTGGAGATGGTGCAGAGGAGGTTTACCAGGATGTTGCCTGGTATGGAGGGGAGATCCTATGAGGAGAGGCTGAGGGATTAGGGGTTGTTTTTGCTGGAAAGAAGGTGGCTAAGAGGGGATCTTATTGAAACATATAAGATGATTAGAGGTTTAGATAGGGTGGATAGTAATAGCCTTTTTCCTCTGATGGAAAAATGTAGCACGAGGGGGCATGGCTTTAAATTAAGGGGTGGTAGTTATAGGACGGATGTCAGGGGTAGTTTCTTTACGCAGAGGGTGGTAAGGGATTGGAATGCCCTGCCTGCTGCAGTTGTAAATGCACCTAGTTTGGGGGCGTTTAAGAGATCCATGGATAGGTTTATGGACGAAAAGGGATTGGTTTAGGTTAGTGGGTCATTGTTTTGTAACTGGTCGGCGCAACATCGTGGGCCGAAGGGCCTGTTCGGCGCTGTAATAGAACACTAAAGCACAAACAGGCCCTTCATAGAACATAGAACATTACAGCGCAGAACAGGTCCTTCGGTCCACGATGTTGCGCCGACCAGCTTTTAAAAAAAACAACACACTAACCCACTAACCTAAAGCAATCCCATTTCATCCATAAACCTATCCACAAATCTCTTAAACGCCCCCAAACTAGGCGCATTTACAACTGCAGCTGGCAGGGCATTCCAGTCCCTCACCACCCTCTGGGTAAAGAACCTCCCCCTGACATCAGTCCTATAACTACCCCCTTAATTTAAAGTCATGCCCACTCGTGCTAGCTTTCTCCATCCTAGGAAAAAGGCTATCACTATCTACCCTGTCTAAACCTCTAATCATCTTATGTTTCAATAAGGTCCCCTCTTAGCCGCCTTCTTTCCAGCGAAAACAACCCCAAATCTCTCAGTCTCTCCTCATAGGATCTCCCCTCCATACCAGGCAACATCCTGGTAAACCTACTCTGCACCCTCTCCAAAGCCTCTACATCCTTCCTGTAATGTGGGGACCAGAACTGCACACAAAACTCCAAGTGCGGCCGCAGCAGAGTTGTGTACAGTTGCATCATGACGCTGCGACTCCTAAATTCAATCCCCCTATCAATAAACACCAAGACACCGTATGCCTTCTTAACAACCTTATAAACGCCAAGATACCGTATGCCTTGTTAACAACCTTCGGCCCACGAGTTGCGCCGATCACATCAACACCTACCAACCTACAGACCTATCTATAACCCTCAATCTCATTAAACCCCATATACTCATCTAGAAGTCTTTCAAAAGACCCCAGCGAGTTCGCCTCCACAACCACTGACGGCAGCCGATTCCATTCACTCACCACCCTCTGAGTGAAAAACTTACCCCTAACATCACTTCTGTACTTCCCTCCCTGTACCTTAAATCTGTGACCTCTCGTAGCAACCATTTCAACCCGGGGAAATAGTCTCTGAGCGTCCACCCTATCTATTCCTCTCAACATCTTGTAAACTTCTATCAGGTCGCCTCTCAGCCTTCATCTCTCCAGAGAGATGTTCTATGTTCTAAATTACCTCTGTGGATCAATGGAAATATTTGTATAAACATTACACTTGCAGTGCATATTAAAAATAAAATCTGTTTTAACTGATAATACTTCACTACTACTCTGATGTTCCTTCTTTTTGAATGAGATGCATAGTTTTGCATGCAATCCCCATCCTTTATTGGGACAGAGGTTGTATTTTATAATATTGTGTGAACCTACCTGTGTCCTTTCTCATTTGTTTTGAGGATGTTTGATCTTCTCCACTGTTTGAACCTTCAGCCATGGTTATGAAAGACACTCCCAGGCTCTGAATCTCTGAAAACAGTTTAACACTGAAACATTAATAATTGATAGTACGGAATTGTAGTATTTACTGAAAAAAGGAGACATGCCAAACTATTGTGTTTTGCTTTCATTAGGATACTTCAGGAGAATACTGCTATAAGTGGAAAATAATTTATACTGTGTAAGAAGATGTGCCGGATGAACTGAAGCAATTCGACTCTGATTTCTCTGAGTATTTCAATGAACAATGCACTAGTTGACAGACAGTTAACTGTCAAGCATTGTTTTAATTTTAAGCAATTATTGCTCCATGAGGAAGATAAAGGACACTCAACCTTGACCAGTATGACTACATCAACAGAGCGCACACCATTCTTACTGTTATCTATTGGACCTGCTGCTTAAAAATTACCAGACAACCCTACTCAAAAGTAAGCAAAAAAAAGACATACTTATTGGAGTTATCCAAGAACGATCAGACACTGCAAAACGTATGGCAGAAGCAGCCTCACAACTCGTTGCTTGGGCATGTGTATGAGCTGCCCAAAACACCCAAATGTGGAGTCCCTTTATGCCCTATCTCGTGAGTGGTTCTCCTCCATATGAATTGGCAACAAACGTTTGGGAGAATCGTTACAAGCAGGTTTCCACAATTGGATTCGTCCCCATTTGCGAAGATCATACAAGACATACATAACAATGGAAATGTTGTGTATGTGAGCTCATTTGACATTGTTTGCCTATTCACCAAAGTTCTGTTTAAGGAAGTCATTGATATTCGCACTGTGACACTATATGATGGCGATCAGATTCTACAACCATTGCATGAAGCATTATTCTTTGAACTGCTGCAGTTGAGTTCAGCTCTAAAGTCATCACGTTTGCCCAAATAGCTGGTGTCTCCACACAATCCCCTCTAGAAGGAACTCTGGCAAACGTCTCTGCTGAGAGCCATGAAAAATGTTTTCCACAGAATGACACCACACCTCTTAAACGTTGGACATTTCTTATACATGGATATATCTTTGCGACATTTATACTGCTACATTTTAGAATGTGCTTACATGTGCTTACATCCTGCGTTCAGATGAACCAGTGAAACTTAGCAGCAAAATAAACATTCTTAACGTACCACTTGAGAAATCTGACTGGGTATTCACTATCAGTCTAACTTCATAATCCTACCTTCATTACTCAGTATAAACTTTAGGATTCTTACAATTCCACATGACAAGGGATGGCCTTATTAGTAACAATGCAAATAAGGCACGTGCCATTTGTTCTATTGAAATATGACGCGTAAAAAGTATCATTCAGGATATCGACTATCTTCATCAGATTGTTTCACGCTTTCTATCATGAAACATGGAGGCACCAAACACAGTCACCTTTAGCACTAAAAGTGACCAGTCTACTTCAGGTTACCCTCGATGGGCAGGGTGTCTACGTAAATATTGAGTAACAGGTGAAACTAACTGTTCAATGGTGCTAATGTGCAGTATCAACATGAGAGGTGTACACCACCTCTAACACCGAGTGGCACGGTGGCACAGTGGTTAGCACCACTAATAGAATGGATCGCGGACAGGATCTAGATAAGAAAACAGCTAGTTAAGTAGCTAGGTTAATGGGATTGAGAGTTTCAGCCATTGGTAATAGATGTGGGCTTTAAGAGGAGGATGGCATATGGAGGTAGATGCTTATGGGGTTGAGGGCAAAGGGGGATCATTCAATATTGAGTGAAGAGAGAGTAGAAATGATTATGGGTGAGTCAATGTTGATGGATGGAGGTGGTGGGGACTGGGTGAGGGTACCGGATGCCGAAATGTGTCTGGAAAGATGTTTTTAAATTTATTCCTGGGATATTTGAGTCCCTTAATGGGCCATTGTTTACTGTTCATCCGTAATTGCCATTGAGGATGCATTTAAGAGCCAACTGACATCACTTTTTCAGTTACAGAGATGTGGTGCAGTACATTGGTACATTGAAACCCAAGAGGGCCAGTTTTAGGAGAATTAAGTCTAAGTCACCACAATTGGATGATTAATGAGGCAAACTAATAATCATAAGGAAACTAAATGAAGGCAATTCTCATTTGTAGCCCTCACTCTTTGGTAACGCCCAAACTGCAAACGGGTTATCCCAAAATCATGCATTTCAAAACATAGAACATAGAACATAGAACATTACAGCACAAACAGGCCCTTCGGCCCTCGAGTTGCGCCGATCGCATCAACCCCCACCAATCTATAGACCTATTTATAACCCCCAATCCCATTAAACCCCATATACTCATCCAGAAGTCTTTTAAAAGACCCCAGCGAGTTCGCCTCCACCACCGATGACGGCAGCCGATTCCATTCACTCACCATCCTCTGAGTGAAAAACTTACCCCTAACATCACCTCTGTACTTCCCTCCCCGCACCTTAAATCTGTGTCCTCTCGTAGCGACCATTTCAACCCGGGGAAATAGCCTCTGAGAGTCCACCCTATCTATTCCTCTCAACATTTTATAAACTTCTATCAGGTCGCCTCTCAACCTTCGCCTCTCCAGGGAAAAGAGTCCCAGCTCCCTCAACCTATCTTCATAAGGCATGCCTCCCAGTCCAGGCAACATCCTTGTAAATCTCCTCTGCACCCTTTCAATAGCTTCTACGTCTTTCCTATAGTGAGGCGACCAGAACTGCGCACAGTACTCCAAATGAGGCCTGACGAGGGTCCTGTAAAGTTGCAGCATTACCTCCCGACTCCTAAACTCAATCCCTCGATTAATGAAGGCCAGTACACCATACGCCTTCTTGACCACCTCCTCCACCTGCGAGGCCGATTTAAGAGTCCTGTGAACCCGGACCCCGAGATCCTTCTGCTCTTCAACGCTACTAAGACCCCTGCCCTTAATAGTGTACTCGTTCATCCCGTTGGTTCTGCCGAAATGGACTACTACACATTTATCCGCGTTGAAGTCCATCTGCCACTTCTCCGCCCATTCCTGCATCCTATCTATGTCCTGCTGCAACTTTTGACATCCTTCCAGACCATCCACAACACCGCCGACCTTCGTGTCATCAGCGAACTTGCTAACCCATCCCTCCACTTCCACGTCGAGATATCAGCAATATCTGCTGTCATTTACCATCATCTGTACACAGGGGCAGAGATGAATGGAGGTATTGAGCTGAATTCATCAGGGATCAAGCCTGATGAACACCAGCTAACTTGCAACATCAAAACTCCATCCTTCAGAATGCATGATCATGCCTGACATTGGGCATTTGCATGGTCTTCTACGCTATCCATGTCAAATTTTCTTTCTTTTTTATCTGCTGTACCTGCATGCTAGTTTTCTAGCATGAATGAGGACACCACATCTCCCTATTTAGAAAATAAGTCACCTTGCCTTTTCTCCCTCCAAAATGCATAACCTCATATTTATCCAAGTTAAATTCCATCAGCCACATTTTTGCCCACTCTTTTAAACTACCGATATCCATTTGTAAGGATCTTATTTCCTCATTAAAACTCCCTGCACTGCCTATTTTTGCAGAATCTGCAAATTTAGCTGTAGATCCTCCTATCCATGTATAGAGGATGTTCATATAGATTGTAAATAGCTAGGACTCTCAGATCCATATGGCACCCATTAGTTACATTTTCCCATCCAGAAAAAAAAAATCCCATCTCTTTGTCTTCTGTCCATCAGCCAGTCACCTATCCAAACAAATATATTACCCCCGATCCCCTGTAATCTAACCTTGTGAATTACCCATTTGTTAGGCACCTTATCAAACACCTTCTGGAAATCCAGAAATACTACAGGATCCCCATTATTGACTTCGCTTGCTACATCTCCACTAAACTCTAGCAAATTAGTCAAACTTGATTTCTCCTTCATAACTCCACGCTCAGTCAGATGGATAGCGTTTTGACGACCCAAATGTCCTGACATTGCTTCCTTGATAATTGATTTTAACATTTTCTCAACAACAGATGTAAACTAAATGGTCTGTAATTTCCCAGATTTAACACCCCTCCCTTTTTGAAAAAAAGCGTACATTAACATTTTTCCAGTCCACTGGAACCTTTCCCATTACTAGGGAATTTTGAGATATTATAAACAATGGATATACTATCTCCACCACCACTTCCTTTAACACTCTAGGGTGTAGGCCCGGAGACTTGCCTGTCCTTGAGCCCAATAGTTTGCTGAGTACCTTTTTCTGTATAGATGTTGATTGTTTGGAATGCTGACCTATCTGTTACCTCTGACCTGCCAGTTCCTTAAGGGGTGGTAGTTATAGGACGGATGTCAGGGGTAGGTTCTTTACCCAGAGGGTGATGAGGGATTGGAATGCCCTGCCTGCTGCAGTTGTAAATGCGCCTAGTTTGGGGGCATTTAAGAGATCAGTGGATAGGTTTATGGACAAAAAGGGATTGGTTTAGGTTAGTGGGTCATTGTTTTTGTAACTGGTCGGCGCAACATCGTGGGCCGAAGGGCCTGTTCTGCGTTGTAATGTTCTATGTTCTATGTTCTCAACGGTAGTAATATCGTCCACTGAGATGAAGTATTGATTTAGAATCTCTATCATTTCAGTGTTCCCCACTATTAACTCTCTGGTTTCACCTTCCAAGGGACCAGCATTCACCTAAGCGATTCATTTCTCTTTTATATACTTATAGAAGTTTTTGCTATCTTTTTTTTGATATTTTGTGGAATTTTCCTTCATAATTTACCTTAGCTCTTTTTATTCCTTTTAGGATATCTCTTTCTTTATGTTTGAAAATGTCCCAATCTTCCAGCCTGTCACAGGCCTTTGGAATATGATATATTTTAATTCTTGTCCTTCTGTTACCCTTGACCTCCTTGTTTCGCCATGGATGTTTTTACCCCACCACGCCCCCCGCCCCTTGCTGTTTTTCTTCTTGCTGGTAAATATTTTAGTTGTGAGGAATTGAATATCTCCTTCAATAATTGCTACCATTCATTCCCTGTTCTGCCTTTTAGCCTTGCTGCCCACTCTACTCGATCCATTTCTCCCACACAAATTATTAATCCACGCATTTTCTTGCTTAATTTTATTGACCCAGTGTCAATTCGCTCGTGGCTCAGGTAGTAATCCAGAGATTATTACCTTTATGGTTCTGCTTTTTAACTGAGCTTTTTAACATACTCTCTTAGCAGAATGTCTACTCTTGTTTTATCGATGTGGTTAGTACCTATCTGGACCACGACAAGTGGACCTTTACCCTCCAACGCCTTTGCGTTCTCCATGAACTACTTTCACGATAGTCCTCACGGACTTCATCAGTTTTTACTTGCCTAGAACTATCATACACATTTTTTTCAAGCTTACAATTTCCAAAGTCATCAATGGCTCCGACTCCTACCAATTCTCTCCTGCATTTTTGCAGGAACATGATTTCACACATTTATATCAACAGGTATTTAAAAGCGTCCCAAATACCAGAAGTGGATTTGCCCTCAAATAGCCGCTCCGAATCCACATTCACCAAGCCCTGTCTAATTTGCATATATTTGGCTCTCGCCAAATTAAGCACCCTCATCCAGGGGTTACCCTTGTCCTATTCCATGACTACTTGAGATTTTATTGAATTGTCGTCACTAAGCCCAAAGTGCTCTCCCATTGAACCATGGATCACCTGGATCAGCTCATCTTTACATTGGCTAGTCCTGTATAGCCCCCACGCTAATTGGATTGTCAACGTACTGTATCAAACAACCATCCTGGACACATCAAAGAAATTCCTTTCCATCGGAATCCCTGGCTGAAAAGGAGTCTCATTATATATGGAGGAAACGGAAAGCGCCCACCATAACTGCCCTGTTCTTATTATCACAGCTTTCCGGGTTCAGACCACACAACAGCTCTTCTATCTCCTTCCCGCTGTTGGGAAGTCTACACTATAGATCTGATTTCAATCTTCTTATTCCTGAGCTCCGCCCATAATGCCTCATTGCAAAACCACTCCAATATGTCCTCCATCAACACGGGTGTGATATGCTTCCTAAACAGCAAAACCCCACAGACTTTTTTCCCCTTCTACCTCGACTGAAACAACGATATCTAAGAATGCCAGTTGCCAGACCTGTCCCTCTTTTAGCCATGTCTCATAATTGTATTAACATTGTAATTCCATGCAATAATCCAGGCTATCCTTTCAGCTGTTTTACCTGTTATACTTGTTGCATTGAAACAAATGCATTCCAGACTTCCAGTCCCATCAAGCCTGGCAACCTCCTTCTCCCTGCTCTTATTCTGTGCTATGTGTATTTCAGCCTCACTTTCTTCCCCAATCCATACTTCTACTGGACTACTTTCCCGTTCCCATATCCTTGCCACATTAGTTTAAAGCCTCCCAAACAGCACTAGCAAAGTTTCCGCTGAGGATATTGGTGCCATTCTAGTTTAGGTGCACACCTTCTTGTATAGGTCCCACCTGCACCTGAAGACATTCTGGTGATCCATAATTTTAAAGTATTCCTTTCTACACCACCACCTGTTCAACTGTATTATCTCTCTCGGATTGACATATAATAGAAAAGAAAATATGAACGTTTTTGAAAAGGCTATGGTTAGCAAAATAACTAACACGACAAGGAATTGTGACATTATTGGCTTAAAAGAAAACTTGCACACGAGACAAATGCCATGACTGAATTGCAAAAGGAGTATCTTGCGTCTGCATGCAACGAAGACGGTAATTCTGTCGAAATCGTGAACAAATGCAATTATTGTCCAAGAAAATCATTTTTAACTAACTTGGTTGATGTTTTTGTGGAAGGATGAGATTCAGTTTGATACAAAACTCTGTTAATCTGTTATCTGTGAACTTGCGAACTTACATTGAAGGAAATTGCATACATCAGTTTTGTTCACAATTTTGATGTCCATAAAATATTAGGGGCGTGAATGCAAAGATGGCTGAATGACAATAAAATAAGTTTAATGAGCAGTGGGTTTTGGGACTGAAGTAAAGTGTGCAATTATGTTTCCCAGGTCCATAACCCGGACAACTGTTTCCACAATTTATATTAATTCCTTTGACTTGGGTCGATAAGAATACTTTCAAAATTTACAGATAACACCAAGTTAGGAGATTGTGAAAAAAAAATAATGATAAGATTTCAACTGCACAGCCAAAATGAACATGTAGCAAATGAAATTTAAAGCAGTAAGTTGCCAGGTCATGCATTTTTGCATAAAAAGAGTGGAGAGGCAATATTAAAGGAAACATACAATTCTAAAGGGGCAGCAGGAACAGCGAGTGGTAGCGGTATGTGTTAGTGTTACACGAGCAGATTGAGTTGACGTCCCTCAGGCTGCTTGAAAAATTGAACAAAAATCTTAGTGGATCCTGAGCTAGAGGTATCAATGAAATTTTGATGAACAGTTCCAAAACATTCGTTTAGTTTCATGTGGGAGATTTTTGTCGTGTTTTAAAACCGCACTTACAGAAAGACAGGACAGCTTCAGACAAGCTGTAGAAAAGATTCTTGAGAATGGTAGCAGGGACGAGGATGTTATTTGCATGGATAGATTCCAGAAGCCATAATGGTTTATTTTTGGAGAAGTGAGGCTGGTAGAATATTTGAAGAGCTGGACAGAACAATCAACAGTCTACATGGCGCACAAATACGGAGAAAATGATTGCATTGCTGAAAGAATTAGCGACCTTTGAATCCAGTTTCACCAACATTTTCCAACCAAAGCAGAATTTTAGTGAAAATAAGGCTGTACGGGAAGGTTACTGAGGCTGGCACAAATGACCTTACAGCGTCCCAGAAGGACTTGCTAATTTTGTTCGATGCCGTAACCATCCTACTGCGATGGGTCACTTTTTTTTTACATTAGAAACACTATAACAGTGGTCAATATATTCTTGATTCTTACCTTGCACTGCGGTTATCGAGTCTAGTTCCAGTTCGTCTGGATAAATTAATATAATGGATTCAGCAGTTTGTTGAAAACACCCTGGGTAAAGTTCAGGGACACATCACAGTCATAAACAAGACCAATCAATATAATCTCTCAGGAAATTATTCTCTCATACTGAGCTGGACCCGAATTACACAGAGACTTAATAAGTTTGAGTTTTGCTAAATAATCACTGATAATTTTAGACAAAGTCACAAATTATGTCTCCTTTGGCAGTTGACCATTGATGTGAGGTTTACTAGGTCCTGCAGAAAAATCATATATTGCCGTTGGATGCAATTTTGCCCTCATTTTATGGCCCACTTTATAACTTATTTCTGTCTGGCTATAAAATTGCAGAACAAGGTGCAAAGTCTGTTGCTCATTTATTGGGTTCGGATCCCGGAGGGAAGGACACAGTGTGTTCTCTGCTGAATGATTTTCCATTTGATCAATAGTTTTTTTTTTGTCCCAATTTCAACAGTGTATGTACAATATATTTGAATCTTAGTTCTATCAAAGTAGGTATGCATGGTTCTATAATATTAATCAGATTCTACTGGCCTGATATTGCACATTTTCCCTAATTGGCTGGTTATTCATTAAAAACTGAACCATGGTTATAATCTCATGAAGAACATTTCCAGTTAATAAGCAATAGTCTGAGGTGTGATTTGACATATTGCCAACACTTTTCTAAAAATATGTTGTGATGATGCTTGTGTTATGGTTTCACTTACAGGAATTCAGTTAGTAAACATGCTTCTCACCAACAGAACAGACCAACCAGGCAACGCGGCACAGAGATCATGAGGGAGTTTTTGGACGCTCTCAGTAGTGGCTCTGAACCACTTGAACTCTTACAGTATCAGACAAATATGGACAAGTTCCTAGGGGTATATGTAGGGGATATATGAGCAGATCGAATTGAAGTCCGGTGGGCAGCTTGAAAAATTATACAATAAGCTTAATGGATCTTGAACCTTGCAGCTAGAGTATCGAGTACAAACTCAATGAACTGTGTTCTCCAGATTCTAAAGGCTATAGCTTCTGGAGTGGATACAACTGGCAATGAAGTAAACACCAAGAGGGAAAAGCCTCCTTTTCCATATTTCCATCAATTTAACAGTGGTAGATATATTTCAAAACATGGAGGCCATGCCCCATTCTCTGAGGAGATACACTGTGGTGTTTTGTGGCACTATCAAAGGGAAGTGGAGTAAATTTAAACAGATCTATCTATTCAAGTTTAGACATTTATGAGATGATGTTGTCCATCATCAGCAAGAGAATTGCATCAACCAAAGAATTGTAACACCGTAACCCGTCAAGTAAACCGCTCGGACACTAGAATCAAAACAGGAGAATCAATATTGTTTCAGCAACATATTTGGACAGCAAATGAAGTGTAGCGCTGGGCATATGCGCCAGGTCAGTGACTTATCATGGCCTAACCCTGGGGTTTATAACATTGGACAAACTAGTCTTCAATGAGGTCAATTGTTCTCACGTAATAGAAACAGGGTGCCTTGGGTAACACAGAATTTGAGAGGAGGAACTGAGGAAAATCAGTATTTGTAAACAAATAGTGTTGGGTGAGCTGATGGGATAAATCTCCACGGCCTGGTAATCATCAACACAGAGTTATTGACGTAAGGGACCCGAGACGTAACAGATGCATGGCTAGCCAACTGCCAAGATTGTATAGACTCTGGAACACTTCCTACTGATTGGATTGTAACCCCAATATTTTAGAAAGGAGTCAAGAGAAAACAACAAATTATAAACTAGTTAGCCTGGCGTTGGCACCAGGGAAAGTTCTAGAGTCCATTGTGAAAGATTAAGTAACAGCACACCTGGGAATCAATAGCATGGATGGTCAGAGTCAGCATAGATTTATGAAAGAGAAATGATGACAGCTGATCTATTGGATTTGCTGAGGTTTTGGCTGGTAGAGTTCAAGTACAAGGTCAAATGGATGTGGTTTCCTTAGACTTTAAGAATACTTTCTACTTTGTTTTCCTTGAATTTAATCGTTTTTCTTCTGAACCAAAGTTCCAATTTAGACTAGGCAGAACATTGCAGTGCAGTGTGTTTCAGATCCCTTTCATTGGAAACTTGTTGCCAAATAGCAAGAACGATTGACGTTTCAGCCACTTGGAAAAGCCATGGAGAAGATGTGTGCAGACGTTAATGGGTCGGATGGCGGGGGTTTGGGATGGGAGGGTAAAGAGATCGGCCTGGACAGGGAGCTTGTGTCCACTGGTGGGGTGTCCAGTTCATAGATGAGTGATCCTTGGTCAGTTGGAGGTGAGGACTAAGTGTAATTGGGAGGTGATCACTGTAGTATTATTATTGGGAGGTCAGTGTTGGATGGACAATGCCTGTGATCAGTTGGAGGAACTGAAGTTAAAGTAATGAGCAGTGGATTTGGTATGTGGAGTTTATTAGTGGGGACGTCAGGGAACTGATGTTAGGATTGGTGAGTTTCAACCATGATCAATTGTGGGAGCTCATAATCGGGAGGGGTGATAGTCATTGAGGGATATAGCTAAATGTAACTATTGAGAGTAGGCATGGGGGACGAAGTGTGAAACTTTGGGATTAGTCTGGCAATGGTAGTCACAGAGAAGTTGCATTTTGGTGTAGTAGGGTAAATAACGGTCTCCAAGGTGTCTAGTGCTGCTTGGCTATTGAAGATAGTTGTGAGCTATGGCAGGCGTCGGGTGAGTATTGCGTCGGTCTTCTGAATTTTAGATGGGGGGAGGAGGAGGCTTTTAGCAGTGTTTGCCCTGCTAAGGTTCTAGGGGAACCTGTGGGTGAACGGCATTCGGACAATTTCTGGGTCAAGTATCCTGATATTCCAAAGGTTGTAAAAAGTCTGACAACACCTGGTTTTGACTACTATCGACATCGCTCCACATCATTCCAACTAATTTGATGTGATTTATTATTGTCACCGTTATTGAGATACAGTGAAGTGTAGTGTTTCTTGCGCAATATACAGACAATTCACGCTGTTAATAAAGGAGGGAATGGGAGGATGCAAAATTTAATATTATAGTCATAGCTATAGCACAGAGAAAGATCTACCTTTGTACTGGTACGTCCATTGAAAAGTCTGGTGGCAGTACAGAAGATTTTGTTAAGTCAGATAGTATGTGACATCAGATTTTTGTATCTTTTTCCCGATGGAATCAGATGGAAAAGAGTATGTTCGGCATGCTTGGGTCTTGATTACTTTCCGAGGCAATGGGAAGTATAAGAAAATTCAATGGGTGGGAGGCTAGTCACCCTGATTTTATAGGATTTGTTCACAACCGTTTATAGCTTCTTACAGTCTTGGTCAGAGCAGCAGCAGTGATAGATTCAGAAAGGATGCCTTGTACTGTACATCTAGAAAAGTTGGTGAGAGTCCTAGGGATGTGCACTTCTGCATAGGAGAAAATGCACTTCTATTTTTCTCATCTATTCCCACCCCCTAAAATAGTATAAATCCATCACATTCTTCCTCTCTTTAGGACGTGAACGATTAACCCTATTTTTCGCTCCACAGATATGCGCTGCCCTGTTAAGATTTTTTCCCCCCAGAATTCCCTGCTTTTATGTCAGATTTCCAGCGTTTTCCATTATTTGTTTATTTTAGCAGGGTGGAGAATTCCACAAAGTCAATTGGGCAAAATGCCACAAGGCATTGGAATAAAGTGTGGTTATGGTGCAGTGTCACTGTATCGCCATAGAACAGGCACACAACCTCTGTAAAATCATCTACAATGTGACCACCAAATCCATCCCACAGGGGTATTTCCCCACATACACCCATTGCTTTGAAGATGAATGTGCTTCTGCCGTTCAACTGTACAATGAAACCAGTGACCAACTGTAGTTGGTCACATGATGGTGTCCTTAGAGTCTACGCATCGAGCTGGATTTCCGAATCCAATAAAACCTTGAACTTTAGCATTTCCAACCAGAAAATCTGCAGGCTCCATCAATTTGGAGCAGCCTCACAGCCATTATCTCTATGGCCCGTTTTATCCCTATGCTAAAACGCCTCTGGAGAGCGAAATAAATCTGCAGATAAAGGCTGACTGGAGAGCGTTTTGAAGGCATCCCGATTTCAGATCATGTCCTGAAACCTTCACTGTTGTGGCGTTGGGCAATATAATACAAAACATCAAGCCCACCATTGGTTCCCGCCACTGTTGCCTGGTACTGTTTCTTCTGACTGCTACCACCACTGCTGTCTGCCACCACTGTTGTGCTTTGCCTTCCAGCAATGCTGCATGCCACTGATGGCCAACACAGCTGCTTGGCACCATTGCCCAACACTGTTGCTTATTGTTGCTGCCGGTTATGACAGCATCCTTCCTGAATTCCACAATCACCTTGCCCCATGTACCCATTGTTTATTGTCCCAATTCCTTGCAACATCTACCGATGGAAGGCTGCCGAAACTCTGATGCATGCCAAAAATCATCGCCTTCTCAAAACAAAAGCCAAGACCAAAACCTACCTTCAAGCTACCATTCAATCTGTCTGCTCTCTATGTGCTACAAGGTCTGAGAGTGTCTTAAGTTAATGCAGAAAGAGCCAAAAATGGAGAAAAACTTGAGAGCTGAAAAAGCTGGTTTTCGCCTAGGGCGTAGCAGCTGCAACCATCTCCTTGCCCTAACTATGTTAATTGAAAATGACTTCGGAAATAATCTCAAAATAGGGGCTATCTTGCTTGATCTTATCGCATATAACACATTCTGACACACTAGTGTCCTGGTGAAAATCCAAAGAGTCCTCCCCCTCTGGGTTACTGACACCATTGAACAATTACTCCGCGTTAGATAGTTCAGGGTTAACAGGGGTGATGAGGGAAGCACCTGGAGGGAACAGTCGAACAGCCTTCCCCAAGAACTTGATGTTCCCCAACACTTTTTCATCACTATACCAACAATCTTTCTCCAAACGTGTCTCGGAAGTTCATCTATGCTGACAGTATTTGTTGTACCTCTGAGACTTGGGCATTTGCTAAACTAGAAGAAAACTCAAATATGACATTGCAAAACTGCCGAACCCTTAAAGAATAAAGCGTCTTCAGCTCAGCAGCAACACAACTGTGTCCTGCATATCCCACCTCCACAGTACTGGAGAATGGAACGAATTGAACATCTCCTTGAATGGTGTGAGGCTGAGAAATTCGTGACAGAAAACTGACATACACAATATATTTGGGCAGGGCGGAAGCAGAGATCAAAACGTGAACCAACCCCTCTCTGCAAAATTACTGGCTTTGTGTAAGATATAATTGCTCGAACCTCAAAGATCTCAGTTCTTATTATTATCTACTCGACTGAGGCACTGTGCACCAATATAGTACAATTCCTCCCATAATGGCCTTGTAGACAACCAGCTCAGCATACCAATGCTATCATCTTTGGCAGCCTTCAAACAACTTAACTTCCCTGGCTCTCAGTTCGAGCCACATCTCACTCTCTGTCATATGAAAATAAAAATGCAACTCAAACACTCCTACACAAGATCTACGTCAAGACAAGACTGCTGCTACACAAAAGACCTTACCAATCCACCAGCTGCTTGCTTCCTTTTGTGCTATGTTATATGACTAAGAGATCGTATCATGATATGACAGCAGAGAGCTTGTGCCAGAAGCAATTAAACGAGCAGGCAATAATTAACGATCATATTTTCTTCAAATATACATATCTACCTGGATTCAACATACCATGCCTACATTGGACATAAAGCATTTGGTCAAGGGATTCCCTCAAGGTTTATTGACAGCTCGAGGGTTTTTAACGATTGTTGACACTCTCAATGTCAACAGTAATTACAGGTATGAAAGGCAGTTCAATTTACAGCAGCCCAAATTCAGTAGCAGATTTTAGAAGACTGTGAATGAGATATTGATTATTTTCTGTGCCATTTGTGGCTACACCAAATCCCATAGCTCAGATTTTGTTTTTATATAAAGGGGTCTGCAGGAGTTTCTGTAGAATCAGGGAATGTACGGCATGGAACTCCCATTTTTAACTGTTTGTTTTGAGTAGACCTGAATAGCTTATTTCTCCTTGGCAGTCGAATTGGGTGAATCGCTTTAGGAACAATGGAACAAGATTAGCCTCATCGGGCATCAATTAGAATATCGTCGTGGTTAATTTTCTACCTCAGCGTCATTTGCCCACACTACCTCCACATCCCTCTATATCATTGCCCTTGAGGAGTCTGACAATTTCTGTGTTGAACATGCTCAGTTATTGACCATCTGAGGTAAAGTATTGCAAAAGTTTCACTACCCTTTAAGTTATAAATTCCTGTCCATTGCTTTCCTAAATGTAACTACCCATTATTCAGAGGTTATAAGGGAATTAAGGGTTATGGGGAGCAGGCGGGAAAGTGGAACTGATCCACTTCAGATCAGCCATGATCTTATTGAATGGTGGGGCAGGCTTGAAGGGCTAGATGGCCTACTCCTGCTCCTATTTCTTATGTTCTTATCTCTCCTGTTTTAAATTTACCAGCCAGGGGATTCACTTTATCTGCATCAGCACTATCACATCCCAGGAAATTTGTAAGTTTCAGTGAGGTCACTGCTCAGTCTTTGAAACTCGATACAGTACAAGCACTGTCTCCTTAATATCCCGACATAAGACAGCCCTGTCATGCCAAGGATTAGAGTGTGAACATTGATTGTACAACCTCTATATCCTTTCTTATAAACAAAACTTAAAATTGTACACAATACTCTTGGAGCAACCTCACAAATGTTCTAGAAATTTCAGCAAGATATTCTTCGTTATGTGCTCAAATTTTTTGGCAATGAAAACCAACATGTATAACTTCTTTTCCTAACACCAGCATACTAATTTTCAGTTATCTATGAACAAGAGCAGCCAACAATCTGTGGACACCAAGATTTCCCAACTACTTACCATTTAAATAAATACGAATTCTTTCTGTCTGTTTTTCTACAAAGCAGATAATTACACAGTCATTATGTGTAGTCCATACTCCATTGCTTTCCCCATTCACATAGCCCTGTCTAATCCCACCTGAAGCCTCCTTATATCCTCCTCACAACTGATATTCCTATCTAGTTTTGTTTTACTACAGAAAAAAATGAAACATTGCAATCTAAAACATTTTTTGACTGTGAACGTCTGTGGCTCTCGCACTGATGCTTATAGTGGTCCATTGGTTCCATATCCCTATTTCCTGCCCATTGATCAATTCACAACTCATTGTACTATATGATCCTAACCTCATGCACTCTCACTTCATTTATGAATCTCCGTGGAAGCTTATCAAAGCCTTCAGAAATTCCAAATCCATTTAGTCTTTTTCGTATGTTATGAGTAACAAGCTCAGGAACACAAACAGATTTATCAAACAACATTTCTACTTCATAAACCCATCATGATTCTGTCATTAGATTCCTAGCTTCCAGTTCTCACAATTATTGAATTGAATTCATAACAGGGAAGGGATTATCTCCCTTGATAAGCGCATCCCCCCCCCACCTCATAAAAAAAGGGATTTTTCAAATGTGGTTTTGTTTTTGATTAAAAAAAAGTTAAATTTTGAGTCCTCAACCTGTATGAAGAGCTTGCTCAACAAGATCGAAGTGAAATTAACTGAACGGTTTATTTATTCCATACAGAACACACCAACACACACACATACGGACAATATGGGGAATTGTATTGTAATGTGTGCCCTTTTGCACTCAGACAATAAAAATGGATTAAGGGAAATAAGGTGGTACAGTGCCAGACCACCATAGAAATTTAAGCTATGGTTTTACATGAGAGCTGAGTGTGGGATCAAAGGTCAAATCGACTGCTTGATTCGAGGTTGGTTCACTGTCTGTCACGGAATGATCCATCTTTCCAGGGGTGTAGTTATTCAGAACGTAGAGAAGATAAGATGCAAAAGCTTGTTCTTTTACTGAACTCAGAGAGCTTAACTCTCAATCAAGTCACCGTTATTCCAGATTGACTACCAAGGCCTCTGGTTGAAACCAATGTTGTTGGAGAAAGTAATGGTCGGCCATTTAATAGCATTAGTTATTAAGAACAAAGAACAAAGAACAAAACAGCACGGGAAACAGGCCCTTCGGCCCAACGAGCCCGCGCCGCCGTCCCATGGTCAGTGACCTATTCATGACTCTAGTCTATGCCTAATGTGTGAGGATCAGGGAGGTCCAATATAGGGACAATTTGTTACCCAATCAATCAGCCTAAAAGCACATTTTTGGGATGTGGGAGGAAACCGGAGCACCCGGAGGAAACCCACGCAACCACGGGGAGAACGCACAAACTCCCACGGACACAGGCTCAACTCCATGTGTCCGCACAGTAACAGAGATAACCTCTGTGCTGCCATGATGCCATGATTAGGAGATACAATCAATTTCTCTTGAACTCGGAGACGCAGTGATTCTGGTTAACTATTATTTTCCCTTTGAAATGCAAAGAAGGTTCGTGCACAACCATGAAATCGCACAGTCACATTAAAAATAGCGAGAGTCTGGTGCGCTTTCTGAAGGTTAGTGATTCTTCTGGTAAGAGGCATGACTGGTCCTGGTAATCCTTTTTTTAAAAGTAAAACAATATATAATTTTACAGGGAGCCTGGTTATCCGAGATGCATTTTATTTTATTTATTGTCTTAACTGAGACACTAACATTTTTCCTATGACTGATGTCAAGCTAACAGGCCTACTGTTCTATATTCTCATTTAACTTCCATTCATAAACACTTCGGTTACATTTGTTACTTCTTAGTCAGAAAAAAATACTTTCCAAAACCTACAGTATTTTCAAAGAAAATCACCAATATATCCACTTTGTTATGTAATTAATGATGATCTTGAATCTCTGAACCGAGCTTGTTTGTTCACTGACTGTATTTAATGTCAGCCTCTATGGTCCCTAATTACTTCACTGGAGGGATTTCTTGCACGACAAATAACTGCTTTATTTTGGCAAGTTACCACACTGCAGAAGCATCATCAACAGAGGAAGCATTTGTTTGACTGAAGGCTAAGTAATGAATTGGGATCTAGTATTCCAGATACTAGGTATACTTGATGATATCCAGAAGATTTACTATCCCCTTCTCACTGCTGTTAGTGTTCCGGGTAAGATTTAACAGTTACTTTCACAACCGTGATAAACTGTATTGGTGTTCTTCTCGTTAAAAATGTGCTGCTGTGCTTTTAGTTGTTTCCAGAATTTGGCTATAGTCAGCAAATACGGATTAATACATGTTTAACACTGTTGCTGATTACTTACTCACAATCTTGACTTCATTGATGTTCAAGTTCCTGCTGAGTATTTCTACCCAGCTACTAATTTTCTGAAATACATTGTACTGAATTATCAAATTGGTCACAAATACACAAGTCCTCACAGCGGAGTTCCTGGAAAATATTCTACGCAACACAACATTTACTGAACTCCAATGGGTGCCACGTATGGCTGAATATACTTTACTTTTTTTGATATTTTCAAGTTCCTGATAAAATACCAACATTTATGTATATCCTCTGAGGATTATCTGAATGTTCACAAGTAGATGATTTAAATATACCATTGACAAAGAGATTCACATAGGATTGAACATACCAGTGATAAAGAATGATGCAATTTATCAGAGTGAAGGAAGATTTTGTTTCAGTAATAATACAAACCCTTGGAGTTTGTTTCACATACAAACATCCTTGGAACAATTTTACTGTTTGTACAGAGTCCGTGGACTGTCCTTAAGAGTTTTTGTCTTTAAACTAAATATTCAGAATATGTCAACATTTGGAAATACACTTAGGCGTGCCTCAGTATTTACGAGAAAAAACTCTTGCAGTGTTTTTCTTAATCAACAATTATTCCTGAAAGTGCTTCAGTCTTTGTACTGAACCTTCAAGATATCCATTTATACATAAATAGCGATGATGTTTGTGAATACTGAAAGGGTGTTCCTTAGTCAAGATCGGTATTTAATTATATTTTTGTTTGAGGATCATCTGTGTTTGCCAAATGTTTTTGAGTGATGTCAGCATTATTACTATTTATTTGTGAGTGTCATGTCATGGGATGTTTATTTGTGAGTTTCAGTTCATGAAATATTTCCTTAGGTGAGTGTCTGCATCTATCATATTCATGCATCAGCTTCAGTACATACAAAACATCCACATATTTTTGTCAATATTGAAGGTTGTTCCTGAGAGTGCCCTTATTTAGTCTGTTGTGAATGTGGGTCAGTACAGCAGCACATTTCTGAGAGAATGTCAATGATTAGAGAAAGCTAACATGCCACATTTTACCCATGTTAATGCTAGCCACTGTCATCCAAATGTTTATACATATATTCAGACTAACTACTATTTGACTGCGGGTGTTTGTCTTCAAGAAGATGCGATATTTGAAGTCTGAACTGAAGAATATTTTGACATTTACTATGAGAATACATTTAAAAAGCACGTTATGCAGGCTTCTTACTAACTCCTAATGTTTATAGCAAAAGGCAAAGAACAAAGAACAAAACAGCACGGGAAACAGGCCCTTCGGCCCAACGAGCCCGCGCCGCCGTCCCATGGTCAGTGACCTATTCATGACTCTAGTCTATGCCTAATGTGTGAGGATCAGGGAGGTCCAATATAGGGACAATTTGTTACCCAATCAATCAGCCTAAAAGCACATTTTTGGGATGTGGGAGGAAACCGGAGCACCCGGAGGAAACCCACGCAACCACGGGGAGAACGCGCAAACTCCCACGGACACAGGCCCAACTCCATGTGTCCGCACAGCAACAGAGATAGCCTCTGTGCTGCCATGATGCCCTCGAGATGGTAAGTGCCTGTGGATAAAATTTTCATTATTAAAGACTCTATATCCCTGAGACTAAAACTGACCCCAAGCCTACAATGCTTAGTAAGGCCTGCTATATCCCCCTATATGTAAACCGCTCATGTGGCTGTCCAAGTGACTCTTGAACAACCCTAGCGTGCCTGCTTCCACCACCTTACTCGGCAGTGCATTCCACATCCCCACTACCCTTTGTGTGAAAAACTGCCCTCTAACATTAGTCTTATATCTAGCCCCCCTCACCCTAAGCCCGTGACCTCTCGTTCTATCCATTTCTAATAGCGGAAAAAGCTTATCACCATCTACTCTATCTGTCCCCTTCATAATCTTATAAACCTCTATTAAATCCCCCCTCAGCCGACGTCTCTCAAGGGAAAACAGCCCAAGTGCGTTCAATCTTTCCTCGTAAGACAGCCCTTCCATACCAGGCAACATCCTGGTAAATCTCCTCTGCACTCTCTCCAGGATCTCTACTTCCTTCCGGTAGTACGGCGACCAGAACTGGACGCAGAACTCCAGGTGAGGCCTAACCAACGTTCTATACAACTGCAACATCAGACTTCTACTCTTATATTCTATACCCCTTCCTATGAAGGCTAACATGCCATACGCTTTCCTCATCACATTCTGCACCTGCACCGACACCTTCAGGGACTTGTGTACCTGCACCCCCAGGTCTCTCTGCGTATTTATACTCCGGATAGTTCTACCTTTTATCATATAACTCCCTTCCACATTATTCCGGCCAAAGTGCATCACCTCGCATTTCTCCGGATTAAATTCCATTTGCCATCTATCTGCCCAATCTACCAGCCTATCTATGTCCTGTTGCATTGCCAGGCACTGCTCCTCAGTACCCGCCAATCCAACCATCTTAGTGTCATCAGCAAATTTGCTGATCACACCACCTACCCCCTCTTCCAAGTCATTAATATATACTACAAATAGTAGAGGTCCTAGTACCGAGCCCTGCGGCACCCCACTGGTGACAGACCTCCAATTGGAAAAGGAGCCCTCCACTACTACCCGCTGTCTTCTCCTCCCAAGCCAGTTCTTCACCCATCTACATACCTGGCCTTGTATCCCATGAGCCTTCACCTTCAAGGCAGTGAACATACTAATGATAACAATGTCATCGGTGAGGGTTTCAAACTTTTCAGAACATTGAGATACCATATGTCAACTTTTATTCACAGTACCTTCATCAAACATATACATCCTCTCTTTGCATTGTTTATAAATTGGCATCTTATTTCTTTCCTGACAGTTAATTTGCTTGCGATTGTGATACTCTCTAAAAGAAAGTGCGGTCTCTCCAAATGTATCACTATCCACTTGGTGGCCATGGCAACAGCAGATGTGCTGGTCGCTTTCTTTGATGCGATGCTGAGGCAGATTCTGATTTCTTATTCACGAATGTTTGCTTTCTTTTGAACATAAGAACATAAGAAATAGGAGCAGGAGTAGGCCATCTAGCCCTTCAAGCCTGCCCCGCCATTCAATAAGATCATGGCTGATCTGTTGTGGCTCAGTTCCACATTCCCGCCCTCTCCCCATAACCCTTGCTTATCAAAAACCCATCAACCCGCGCCTTAAAAATATTTAGCGAGGCAGATTCCACCACTTCAACGGGCAGAGAATTCCAGAGATTCACCACCCTTTGTTTGAAGAAGTTCCTCCTCAACTCCGTTCTAAACCGCCCCCCCCCCCCTTTATCTTGAGGCTGTGCCCCCTAATCCTATTGTCCTTTCTGAGCAGGAAGAGTCTCTCCACCTCTATCCTATCCATCCCATTCATCATCTTATACGTCTCAATGAGATCTCCCCTCATTCTTCTAAACTCTAACGAGTACAAGCCTAGTTTCTTCAGCCTCTCCTCATAGCTTAACCCCCTCAACTCCGGTATCAGCCTAGTAAACCTCCTCTGCACTCCCTCCAAGGCCAAAATATCCTTGTGTAAGTGCGGCGACCAAAACTGCAGGATGTCCCTGTGTGTAATATCCATGCTGTACTGCTTTATGCTGCTACAGACTGCTCAGTTTGGTTCACCGTCATGTTCACCTTTGATCCATTTGTGGCAGAATTTGTAAGTGAAATACTGCACACAGAGGACTGCAGCTGAGATTATTGGAACTGTGTCATTATTGAGCTCTTTCAAGAATATTTTCTGGTACGTCCTATTGAGTGGCACATATAAGTTCGCAAATGCCCCTTGGCTTTGCCATGAAAAATTGGGTATTTTGTATTCCAAGGTGGGGGTAGTAAATGAACTAATTCATTACATTCTCAATCCATGCGTGCCATTTTCTGTGATTAAGTTGCTCAATGCTTTAGTTGTACGAGACATTTTAATGGCCGGCAAAATCCGTAGGAGAATCCGGGTTCATCTTAACAAGGGTAGCCCCAAAGATCTTGAGATGGAGGGCCGAAGAAAATCCATAATTTTACTGTTTGCTATATCAGTGAATTTCATCATTTTATGGGCAGTATTTATGTTATATTACATGTGGTTGCGCATGTTATATCTAGGCTATCGTTACATATATTTACCACCTTTGTACGAGAATTAGGATTAATGCTTCAGCTCCTTAGCTGCTGCACTAACACTTGTATTTATGCAGTGACACAGACTAAGTTTAGAAATCAATTATATAATATGTTGAACTCTCTATTTACTAAAATTGTGAAATTAAATAAAACAAAATAATAAAAGAAGATGTTGCTGCAGCTAAATCGAACTAGACCTCATAGTTCATCGGACTAACTCATTCTTGGTCCTAGTATATCACCTGCCTCAGTTGGTAGCAACTTCGACTCTGAGTGATTCATTTGTTTGTTCAAGTTCTATTCCTGGCCACTGAAGAGTCAGATTGTACTGACTGAATATTATATTCTTGCATGAAATATTAAAACATGACTGCTGTTTCCAGTGAACGTGCACTTCACAGGCGGGGGAATGGGGAGAACACTCCCTTCATCTACCTGTACACCCTCTTAACACAGGTAGTTTACATTGGTGCTCCAATATCATCAGGGTAATAATGTGCCTTTGCCACAATTACTACCTTACTTTGACCATTTCTGGCTACTTAAGAGATGATTCCTAATAAGCCTCGGATTACTGGCTGGCTGGAGGATTGTTGTAAAGTCAGAAATCTCCAGCGTTCAATCTCAAGTGGGAAGTAGGGAAACCCATTCTGAAGTCAGGCACACCCATCTTAAAATCCAATGGCCTCTGGTACATTCTCCACCCAAATTTTCACTCAACCATCCCTTTCAGAGCTGACAAAGAGTCACCTACATTCAAAATGTTGGCTCTATTTTCTCTCCAGAAATGCTGTCAGACCTCCTGAGATTTTCCAGCATTTCTGTGTGTTTCACTATTTCAGATCCCTGGAATGTTGCTTTCATCAACGTGTTTCCAGCTCAGACAAGGAATTCAGTCCATTTTGACTTTGAACAACAGTTTGTGTTTGTGACGCAGTCTCTCCGCCACTTCTGCATAAAATTGTCAAACACAATGCACTTTTAACAAATCTATGCTGGTTCTCATTTATTACTCTATACTTTTTCAAGAGCCAATTACTTTTTTCCCCCAGATCATAATGTGATTGTCCTGTTAAGCAAATATATATCATTTAATTCATTGAATTATGATACAGCACATTCTGCAACCCCAACTCTCTCTCTCTCACACACACACACGTACATTATCTCTGGGATTAGTGTTTCCTCTATATTCAGTGTTCTGAATAAAGACAGTATTATACTTCTCTCTGTCCTAACCCTTTCATGGGTTTATTTGTTGAAACCAGAGATTCGTTTTGTTCCAATGGTGACATTTCCTTTCTGTCCTGTTATTCATTTAATATATATATAAGCGTTATGTATAATGTAACATTTCACAAATTGCTGCACTGATCTGCAGGTAATTTTTTAGTAGGTCTTCTGAGTTTATTATTTTTTACACATCCCCTGCAAAGATGAAGAATATATCCATCACATTCCACAGGACTGTTGGATTTCCAGAGGTGATTGGAACTGCCGATGGAACACATATCGCACTGAAGACCGCAAAATATAACGTTGCTCCATTTATCAGCATGCATGGATTCCATTTTAAATGCCTGGATAGTTTATTTTGCACAAATGAGAATCATCAGTGTCGAGACAAACAACCAGGGACAAGACCATGACTGATTCGTTGTTGAGAATTCAATGTCTATCATCACCTGGAGTTACAAAATGGCTATTGGGTGATAAGGGAAAACCACTCACCCAGAAGATCAATTGCCACCCGAAAGACGCCCCCCGCCCCCCAAGGAGATCAATTGCCAATGGAGATGGAGGAGCTTGATGAGCCAATGTGGAACCTGATAGAGAAACTTGAGCTCCACGTGATGCAAAGACAAGCCGAGGTCTCCTGACAGCTGTTGCTCTTGGATAATGAGCTTACAAAATGTTTACTTTAGATGCACAAATTATCCCTTTCCCACCCTTCCATCCGTTGTTCCCTTCAAACCGCTTACCTCTTTGTCTACAAAAAGGTAGGAACCTTTTAAATTAGAACCATATTTTATTGTTTATGTGGTTAAAGTTTAAACACATATTTTAGCGCATTTCTTTAAAGTTGTTTTAGTTTTAAGTGAAATGTGAACATTGTGAAAATACTCTAATTATAAAAGTTTTGAACTTGACAAAATTGTACAAATTCTTTAATTCGTAATAAAAGGCAACATTCAAATATGAGAATACTCTTTGAATAATTATGAGATAGGATCAGGCAGGCTAGGAAGGTGTTTGTCTGGAGTAAGGGGAACTACGAAGATGTCAGGCAGTTAATTGGACAAATAAACTGGAAGGAGACATTCTTGGGGAAAAGTACCAAAGGAAGGTGGCTGATATTCAAGGAATGTTTGTCTGGAGCTCTGCACGACAATGTTCTGATGAGGCAAGGAGGTTTTGGTAGGTCGCGGGAACCGTGGTGCACGAAGGCTGTGGTGAACCTAGTCAGGAGGAAAAGAAAGGTGTACAAAAGGTTCAGGGAGCTAGGAGATATTAAGGATCTAGAAGAGCATAAGGATTGTAGAAAGGAACTTAGAAGGGAAATTAGGAGAGTCAGAAGGGGTCATGAGAAGGCCTTGGCGGGTAAGATTAAGGAGAATCCCAAGGCCTTCTATAAATATGTGAAAAGTAAAAGGATGAGAAGAGAAGCGATAGGACCTATAAAAGGTGAAGGGGGAAAGGTCTGTGTGGAACCAGAAGAAATGGCAGAGATGCTTAATGAGTACTTTGCCTCAGTATTCACGGTGGAAACTGATCTGGGAGATTTTGCTATAGGTTTGCAGCAGATGGAAAAGATTGAGTATGTGGATATTAAGGAAGAGGATGTGTTAGAACTTTTGAATTCTATCAAGATAGATAAGTTGCCGGGACCAGAAGGGATGTACTCCACGTTACTGGGGGAGGTGAGGGAGGTGATTGCAGAGCCCCTGGCGATGATCTTTGCGTCATCGATGGAGACGGGAGAGGTTCTGGAGGATTAGAGGATTGCGGATGTGGTTCCTATTTTCAAGAAAGGGAACAGAGATAGCCCGGGAAATTACCAACCGGTGAGTCTGACCTCAGTGGTTGGTAAGCTGATGGAGAGGCTTCTGAGGGACAAGATTTATGAGCATTTGGAGAGGTTTGGCATGATCAGAAATAGTCAGCATGGTTTTGTCAAGAGCAGGTCGTGTCTTACGAGCCTAGTTAAGTTCTTCGAAAATGTGACTGAACACATCGACGAAGGAAGAGCAGTGGACATGGTGTACATGGACTTCAGCAAGGCGTTTGATAAGGTACCCCTTGCAAGACTTCTTGAGAAGGTGAGAGGGCATGGGATCCAAGGGGCTTTGGCCTTGTGGATCCAGAACTGGCTTGCCTGCAGAAGGCAGCGAGTGGTTGTGGTTGGGTCTTTTTCTGCATGGAGGTCAGTCACCAGTCGAGTGCCCGAGGGATCTGTTCTAGGACCCTTACTGTTTGTCATTTTCATAAATGAACTAGATGAGGAAGTGGAGGGATGGGTTAGTAAGTTCGCCGATGACACAAAAGTCGGTGGTGTTGTGGATGGTCTGGAAGGATGTCAAAAGTTGCAGCAGGACATAAATAGGATGCAGGACTGGGCGGAGAAGTGCAGATGGACTTCAACGTGGATAAATGTGTAGTCGTCCATTTTGGCAGGACCAATGGGATGAACGAGTACACTATCAAGGGCAGGAGTCTTAGCAGTGTTGAAGAGCAGAAGGATCTTGGGGTCCGGGTCCACAGGACTCTTAAATCGGCCTTGCAGGTGGAGGATGTGGTCAAAAACGCGTATGGTGTACTGGCCGTCATTAATCGAGGGATTGAGTTTAGGAGTCGGGAGGTAATGCTGCAACTTTACAGGACCCTCGTCAGGCCTCATTTGGAGTACTGTGCGCAGTTTTGGTCGCCTGACTATAGGAAGGACGTAGAAGCTATTGAAAGGGTGCAGAGGAGATTTACAAGGATGTTGCCTGGACTGGGAAGCATGCCTTATGAAGATAGGTTGAGGGAGCTGGGACTCTTCTCCCTGGAGAGACGAAGGTTGAGAGGCGACCTGATAGAGGTTTATAAGATGTTGAGAGGAATAGATAGGGTGGATTCTCAGAGGGTATTTGCCCGGGTTGAAATGATCGCTACGAGAGGACACAGATTTAAGGTGCGTGGAGGCAAGTACAGAAGTGATGTTAGGGGTAAGTTTTTCACTCAGAGGGTGGTGAGTGAATGGGATCGGCTGCCGTCAGTGGTGGTGGAGGCGAACTCGCTGGGGTCTTTTAAAAGACTTCTGGATGAGTATATGGGATTTAATGGGATTGGGGGTTATAGATAGAACATAAGAACATAAGAAATAGGAGCAGGAGTAGGCCATCTGGCCCTTCGAGCCTGCCCCGCCATTCAATAAGATCATGGCTGATCTGTCGTGACTCAGCTCCACCTTCCCGCCCTCTCCCCATAACCCTTAATCCCTTCTCTTATCAAAAACCCATCAACCCGTTTCTTAAAAATATTTAGTGAGGCAGCCTCCATCACTTCAACGGGCAGAGAATTCCAGTAGGTGTTGATGTGATCGGCGCAACTCGTGGGCCGAAGGGCCTGTTTGTGCTGTAGTGTTCTATGTTAATGCTCCCATCTGAAATCGAGACAGTGACATGGAATACAAAGATCTGTCAGGACAAACAGTGAGTTCAAAATCGAAGCTGTTTGTTACATTCCAGTGACTGACCCAAAATTAATACCAATCTACAATGGAAGTTACTCGAAAAATGCATGCTTGTTTTGTCAGGTGTTCTGCTCTAGATATTGTGCACTGAGTACAGTAGGACTCAATACAATTCAACACTGAAAAAAGGATATTCCTATCAATTCATGAAAATGCGGCCAGGTCTTGCCATCCTTTTACTTCTATACATGCTCCTGAAAAAAAAACCTGCTTCTTCTGCATAGATATTGCCAGAACTGCCACGTTAAAAAAAACTTTTTGTTTTTATTTCAGATTTGCAGCATCCACAGTATTTTTTTAACTCACGAAAATCTAATTGTTCTATGAGTGAGCTGCAGTGGTGTCTGATTCAACTGCACCAGATATTCCACTAAAATTAGATAACTTCATATTTCATTAAATATGCGAGTGGTGAGTAGAGCTTGACCTTCCATTGAAGAACTAGGGTGAAAGTGGTCAAATTATTCAATTTATTTGAAAGGGGAATTTGCTACTACTGAATAAGTGCCCATGCAATTCTACCGCTTTGCCAGTATGTAACATCCTGATCAGCAGAATAAAACAACAAACTTCATGGAATGGTTTACATAAAATCCACGCATATATTAACTTGCCAGTGAAGCACAATGATTGCTAGAATCATGTAATGCATTTCGGGGAAACTTAAAATTTCCAAGCATATTATCTTTGAAACAACCTTCCCAACATACAGTGGGCAATTACTCTATATTAAACGGTGGACAATGTATTCCCAAAGCCTTTAATGTGAGCATGAAGCTTGCATTTAAGAGAAAATAAAGATTGAGCCTAAGGACTAGGAAAGGGAACAAATTCCATATCATGCCAGCATAAATTTAGCACACAGGTTTCACGAAGTGATTCTGATCACATTACTTGGCGAAAGGAAAAAAAAATGTCCAGTGTTATTTAACCAGAATAACACCTTTCACTGAAAGAAAATTGAATTGACCGGAATTCATTGAGATCATTCAATGAATTACATATCTATTATGCATCTATGCATCTATGTATCTGTCTGTCTATCTATCTTTCTATCTATTTACACCCCCACGTCAACAGTGCACCCTCCCAACCTACTCCCCCCTCCTGCTCACCCACCCTGTCCCCCCGCCCCTCCCCCCCCATCCCCCCTTCCCACCTCTCTCTCACACACTCATTCTGTCTCTATCAAGGATATGTCTGCCCACTTTACGTCTGGTTACCCTTTGGAAGTGCAGAATGCATGACTACGAATCACAATTTTTGAAGCTCTAATTTATATCATGCAATTCAATATTTTAAATTGGGGCCTCAAAGGGACATATAAAACAGTTAAGTTAGTTTTGAGTATAAACCTCAGCTGTATTAAAGCAGCTAATTTTAGTATGGTGGACTGATCGTACTGAGATTCTACAAATATGAGGGCAAATTCCAAAGCCATTTATAGTCCATATACTTGTTTGAAATGAAGGGAGCAAATATCACAGGTCCAGCCTTGTCAACTTTACAGAGTTATGGAGTAGATGGGCTGTAAGGAGGACACATCAGTGCCAACAATGAGCTGTGCCATTGTGGATTCAGTGGACATGTCATTGAAAGATGTAAATATAACTTCTAGCATGGAGAGGTTGTTTACATTCGTGTGAAGAATCGAATTAAACTGAACAATTGACTTGAGGGATATTTATGGTTGCTGATAAACAAGTCATGGAGGGTGAACTTGTAGGTTAGACAAAAATTAAAAAGACTAATGGAATGTTGGACTCTCGTGGCAGAATACGATGAGGAAAATCTTACTTTTTGAAAAAAAAATAGGCAAACTGATAATAATACACAATCAGTAGCTAACATATGACGTTAACGTTACTATCAAAATGAAAGAACAGTAGGATAATTAAACAAAGATTAATGGTAGGATTGAAGATTGGGATTTTTTAAACAACAAAAAAATGAAAGAAGGATCATTAAAAATAATGGAGTGAAACCGGAACATGAGACAGTAAGAGACAGTGTGTGTGAGGGAGAGACACTGTGTGTGTGAGAGAGAAACAGTGTTTGGGAGAGAATGATGCAACGTGTGTGTGTGTGTGTGTCTCTGTGTGTGTGTGTGAGAGAGAGAAAGAAGAAAAGGAAAAAAGAAAGAAAGGAGAGAGACAGAGACTGTGCATGTGTGAGAGAGACTGTGTGAGAGATTGTGTGTGTGTATGAGAGAAAATGTGTGATAGAGAGTTTGTGAGAGAATGAGTGTGTGAGAGAGGCTATATTAGAAATAGGCGTAAAACACAACAAATGTTCAACAAGTATGTAAAAAGGAAGAGCATAGCTAAAATGAAATTGATAACACATACGTAGGAAAGAAAATAAATCTGTCATATGTAAAATAACAAGTTATGACACAAAATCAGAAAGTGTGTTATTGTAGTGACAGCTCAGCACCTGCAAAATTCAATTAGCTATGAGTATATAATAACTTTGGATAACTTTGTCCTTTCTGGATTTGAAGACTATTAGAACTGTAGGGACACATAAATCAATCTCTCACTGACTGACAAGCTATATGAATCACATAGTGAAAACGAGCTGGTACAAGCGAAATTGTTGACAATGTTGAGAGGAAATGAATTTGTCAGGAGGAGAAATAGAGTTTTCAAATTGGTTTTGATACGTTATGAGAGTGGGCAAAACGATGGTAGGTTGACGTAAATGAATTTGAATTCATTTTGTTGAGAAAAATCAAAGTAAACAGCATATCATTTGAAATTAGACAGATAGCAGAACACAAACTTACAGAAACTGGATTCATTGGGATGGCAGATTAAATAGAAACATTGATTTCAAAGGAGTTGCTTTTAAAAGTAGCTAAATTTTGCAAGAACTGTGCAAAGGATTAGTGAGGCAACAACATGCATGATGTTTGCAGTTTAAGTCTCACTAATGGGTGGAAACAAAGAGAAAAAAAACTTCTAGCAATCTAGTTAAAGGATCACTCGGCGCATTCCTGGCAAGAAGAGGTTGCTTTATCAGGAAAGTGAGAAAAGTTGTCTATAGTTACTGGCGATAACGATAGGTGATTTTGATCATGCACATTTTTGAGGAGGTTTGGTAGAGTAAACTCAGAGAAGGTTATTCTTACCATTGGTTGATCTAGAATAAAGAACTCAGTGTAAAAGTAAGGACTTCCAATTTAATACCAAGAACAAGAGGAATTTCTTTCCTCTGAAGAACTTTGATCTTTCAAGTTGCCTTGGGAAGCGAGAAGCACAGGTCACCAAATATGTGCAAGGCTGTGCTATGCTGCAAACGGATGAGGCAATTGAGTCATTACATCCAAAATACTGGCTCGAATTTAGTTCACATTAATTCAGAATGAATATTTGCCCTCAAGGAGCAGTTCACAGAACATTTACCGATAGATTCCCGGGATGAATGGATAAGACTTTTGAGGAAATATTGAATAATTTACAATTAGCTTCCTTTGGAAAATGGAAGTCATATTATTGAAATATTATTGAAATCTCGTGTCAATGTAGAAATTTCCACAGATACAAATGTTATTTGATTCGGTGCCTGTTACTGGGGGATGCAGCTGCCAGTAAAATTTAGGAGTCCATACACACTTTAGGAGAAGCAGCAGGCATGTAAAGTGATAAGATTCCCAAAAACGAATGCAAATCCCTTACATTCAGAAAAGGGGGAATTCACAATGGAGGAAAAAAAACAAAATAAATGGCTAAGGAAATAAATTATTACTTTGCTTCCGTCCTCACAAAGGAAGGCATGAACAATTTAACAGATTTTTGAGCAAGACAAGCTTTATTGAGCAAATCAGCATTAGTAAAGATATAGTTTCCTGGAATTTGATGGGGTTGGAGGTGAATCTATCGCCAGGATCTGATAATCTTCATCCCAGAGTACTTAAGGAAGTGCCCCTGGAAATAATGGATCCGTGTATTCCTTTTGCAATTTTTTTGGAACCTAGAGTGGTCCTACTCAATGGTGGGTAGCTAGTGTAAGCCCACAACTCAGAAACATAGTGCAGAGAAAATAGGGAACAATAGGCCAGTACAACTAACGTCAGGACTGGGAAAATTGCTCCAGAGTACATTATCAAGGATTTTAAAGCTCAGCATTATGGAAAACAATGGTGAAATCTGGCAAAGTCAGGATGGATTTACAAAGGGTTGATTGTGCTTGACGAAATTATTGGAACTCTTTGAGCGTGCAGTTAATAGAATTGATGAAGGAGAACTGGTGGATGTGGTTATTTCGACTTTCAAAAGGTTCTTGACAAGTTCTTGCATAACAGTTTACTGTGTGAAGTTATAACGTACGGCATTGCGGGTCGTGTCTTGAGATGGAGGGAAAACTGGTTAGCAGATAGGAAGCAAATAATTGGCATAAATCAGTATTTATGATTTGGCAGGCAGTGACGAGTGTGGTACTGCAGGGTTCTTTGCTGGGGGCTAATTAGACATTATTTATTAATGATTTGAAAGAGAAAGCTAAATACGTTATTTCCAAGTTTGTGGACCTTACAAAGTTGTGTGGGAAGGTGGATCTGATGAGGATACTTCTGCTTGATTTAGACAAGCTGTGTGAATGGGCATATAAATGCCTGTATTGTGTGCAGTTTTGGTGTCCTTATCTAGGGGAGGATGTCATTGCTCTAGGGGAGTGCAGCAAAGGTTAACTTGGCTGATTACTGGAAAGCCAAATCTGTCACATGAGGAAATACTAAACCTATTCGGATTGCATGCATCCAGTTTAGAAGGGTGAGAGGGGATTTCATAAAAAAAACTTAATGTGGGTGAATGCGATTCTATTCACAATGGCGGCAATAACAGGGAAATAGATTATTATTTGAATGGGTGTAATTGAGAGAGATGGATACTCAGCGAAACCTTGGTGATCATCAAATTCAATGTTCATGCATGAATCTCTACGAATACTGATTTCCTTCAGCTCCTTACTAAAGCTCGTTTGGCTCAAACTTCTGGTAAATTGTTCATGTCTTCTTTTCTGAAGGCAGAAGCAAAGTAATAATTTATTTCCTCAGCCATTTATTTGTTCCCATTGTGAAATTTCCCGTTTCTGAATGTAAGGTATTTACTTTCATAAGAACATAAGAAGTAGGAGCGGGAGTAGGCTATCTAGCCCTTCGAGCCTGCCCCGCCATTCAATAAGATCATGGCTGATCTGTCTTGGCTCAGTTCCACATTCCCGCCCTCTCCCCATAACCCTTAATCCCCTCTCTTATAAAAAACCCATCAACCCGCGTCTTAAAAAATATTTAGCAAGGCAGCCTCCACCACCTCAACGGGCTGAGAATTCCAGAGATTCACAACCCTTTGAGTGAAGAAGTTCCTCCTCAACTCCGTTCTAAACCGCACCCCCTTTATCTTGAGGCTGTGCCCTCTAGTCCTACTGTCCTTTCTGAGCATGAAGAGTCTCTCCACCTCTATCCTATCCATCCCATTCATCATCTTATACATCTCAATGAGATCTCCCCTCATTCTTCTAAACTCTAACCAGTACAAGCCTAGTTTACTCAGCCTCTCCTCATAGCTCAACCCCCTCAACTCCGGCGTCAGCCTAGTAAACCTCCTCTGCACTCCCTCCAAGGCCAAAATATCCTTGCGTAAGTACGACACCTTTGCTAATCTTATCTGTTTACATATCTGCTACTTCTACTAAGCTTGAGTGGACCTCTTATATTTAACTGACAGCTGCATCCGCCAGCCACAGACGTCACATCAAATAATTGTATCTGTGGAAATTCCTACATTGACACTGAATGTTACATATTTTAACAATGAGTTCCATTTTCCAAAGGAATACAGTTCGAAACTATTCAATCTTTCCTCGAAAGACACATCCAATCACTCGAGTAATCTACCCAACAAACATTCTCTGAACTGGTTCTAGAGACAGATATTCATTCATTAATGCGACCTAAACTCGAGTCAGTAATCAGGATTAATCACCCAATTGCCTTGGTAATCCAGGGAGCAAAGAAGTGAAAATGGTGTGTTGGTCTTTACAGCGAGGGGATTTGAATATAGGAATATGAATGTTTTACTGCAATTATATAGGACTTCTGTGAGGCCACACTTGGAGTATTGTGTGCGGTTTTGGTGTCCTTATCTGGGGAAAGATGTCATTGCTATAGAGGAGTGCAGGAAAGGTTAACCTGGCTGATAATTGGGATGCCAGATCTGTCACATGAGGAATTACTAAATCCGTTCAGATTACACACATCCAGTTTAGGAGAGTGGAACGGGATTTCATTTAAAAAAAACTTATACTATTTTAACGGTATTAGAAAGGGTATATTCAGAAGGAATCTTCCCAAAGTTGGGAGAGTCCAAAACTAGGGGTCATAGTTTGAGGGTAAGTGGTAAATTGCTTAGGACTCAGGCGAGAAGAAATTTCTTCAACGAGTGGTGATTGTGTGTCATGGGAAGTGGTGACCAAAACGTTGTGTGATTTCAAGAAGACATTAGGTATAGCTCTTGAGGCCAAAGCAACGATGGATATGGGGAACATTGAATTTGATGATCAGTCATGATCAAAGTGAATGATGGAGTGGTATCGGAAGCTGAATGGCCTACTCCTGCTTCTATTTTCTATTTTTTTTTCTAGGTGAGCTCTGTGCAATCTGTAGTTCCCAAACGATTGGGAGACCATGACGACCACCATGAAGTCGCTGTCTGATCACATTAAAGCCCTCACAAATAGGTCATTTTCCAAGTACACTACGTCAATGTGTCAAACAAAAGGGTAAAATCTGGAACGTGTGTGGTTCAAACCCTGCTAGAAATAGAGGCTAATTGAAATTCCTGCACCATTCTGCACACAATACTTGAGGGAAAGTTGAGAGATTCAGAAACAGTGTAGAAATTTCGCTGTTTGCTGAGCAGAGAGAGAGAGAGCTAAGAATTTACCTGTTAAAAACCTGTTTAAAATAAGTTTAAAGCACTTTGTTCTTTGTAGAACTGTTTAAAGCATTTATTTTATTGTCTTTACTGCTAGTTTAGAACCGAGTTGTGGACGAAGCTGCTTTAATTTAAATTAATTATCAGGGCCACACGGTGAAGCCTTTCACTGTTTGCTGAGCAGAGAGAGAGAGAGCTAAGAATTTACCTGTTAAAAACCTGTTTAAAATAAGTTTAAAGCACTTTGTTCTTTGTAGAACTGTTTAAAGCATTTATTTTATTGTCTTTACTGCTAGTTTAGAACCGAGTTGTGGACGAGCCTGCTTCTAATCAGCGCCAGGTTTAAAAGGAGGCCTGGTGTAGAAAGCGGGCAGCGTCTGAGCGGGCAGCGGAGTGAGAGGAAAGCAGAGTGAGCTAATAGGGCTTAATATCAAAAAGGGCTGGAGGGAAAAAAGGACAGGTGAGTTCGTTTGAAAAAAACAAGGAAAAAAAAAATTTTTTTTTTTCCAATACTACTACAGCAAGAAACAAGGAAAAATTTTTTTCACATAAAATATTACAGTGAATAATGGAGGGGCATGTGATGTGTGGTTTCTGTATGATGTGGGAACTGGTGGACCCCAGGGTCCTTCCCAGTGACCATGTCTGCAGTAAGTGCAGGTTGCTGGAGGAGCTCCAGCTCAAGGTGGATGAGCTGGCCTCTGAGCTACAGACACTGAGGCTCATCAGGGGGAGAGAGGGTGCCCCTAGACTGGCTAAATCTTAGGGTCAGGGACAAAAGGGGGCTGCTGGGAGGAGGAAGGGGGGTGAGGAGAGGAGGCCTCAGCCTCTTAACCTGCATAACAGGTTTGAGGTTCTTGCTTCCAGTCTGGAAGAGGACGAGGCAAGAGAGGTTGGTGAGCAAACTGCACACGGTACAGTGATGCAGCAGGACATAGGCAAAGAGAAGGGGAAAAGGAACGTAGTAGTGATTGGGGATAGTGGGGTGAAGGGTATTGACACTGTCCTTTGTCACAATGACAAAGTGCACAGAAGGGTGTGTTGTCTGCCTGGTGCTCGGGTACAGGATGTCGCAGCTGGGCTGCAGAGGAATCTGGAGTGGGAGGGTGAGAACCCGGTCGTTGTAGTACATGTGGGTGCCGGCGACGTAGGCAAAATGCGGACTGAGGATCTGGGAAGGGAGTATGAGAAGCTGGGAATGGAATTAAAAAGTAGAACCGACAAGGTGGTTATCTCTGGGCTACTGCCTGAACCGAGGGCAGACGGGTGTAGGGTTGATAGGATAAAGGAAGTAAATGGGTGGCTCAGGGATTGGTGTGGGAGGAATGGGTTCGAATTTATGGGGCACTGGCACCAGTATTGGGGTAGGTGGGACCTGTTCGGGCAGGATGGGGTTGGTCTGAATCATGCTGGGACCAGAGTGCTGGCGAATCGAGTAAAAAGGACTGTAGACAAGGCTTTAAACTAATTAGGGGGGGGGAGGGTGCGAGGGTAGGTGACGCTATGAGGTCTAAAGTTAAGGATAGGGTACAGGGAAGGGAAGAGGCAAAGGATGTCCCAATTGGTGGCGTTACGGCAAGTAGGGTCCAGGTGAAGGCTGGGATGAAAGCGCTTTATCTGAATGCACGAAGCATTCGGAATAAAGTGGATGAGCTGATGGCGCAGATCGACACAAATGGATACGATCTGGTGGCCATTACAGAGACGTGGCTGCAAGGTGACAGGGACTGGGAGATGAATGTACAGGGTTATCAAGTGTTTAGGAAGGATAGGCAGGAGGAAAGAGGGGGTGGCGTAGCTCTGCTGATTAAGGATAGTATCAAGGTGGTAGCAAGGGATGATATCGGAGCCAAGGAGCAGAAAGTGGAATCGTTGTGGGTGGAGATTAGGAACAGAAAAGGGAGGAAGACGCTAGTGGGTGTCGTCTATAGGCCCCCGAATAATGATCTGGAGGTGGGGCGGGCTGTTAACGCGCAAATAAGTGCAGCATGCAGGAATGGGACGGCAGTAGTTATGGGAGATTTCAATCTGCATATTGATTGGTCGACCCATGTTGGACGAGGTGGGCTCGAGGAGGAGTTCTTGGAATGCTGCGGGATAATTTCCTTGAACAGTGTGTGTTGGAGCCGACGAGGGAGCGAGCTATCTTGGATCTGGTGCTATGTAATGAGGCAGGTAGAATTAGGGATCTTGCGGTGAAGGATCCTCTTGGAGAGAGTGATCATTGTATGGTGGAGTTTCTGGTGCAGATGGAGGAGGAGAAAGTGGGTTCCCAGACACGCGTCCTTTGTTTGAATAGAGGAGAGTATGGTAGGATGAGAGAAGAATTGGCGAATGTGGACTGGGGGAACGCGTTGGAAGGTAGGTCTGCTGAGGAGCAGTGGAGGATCTTTAAGGAGATCTTTCTTGGTGCTCAGCAGAAATTTATTCCGATCGTTAAAAAGGACAGTAGGAGGAGAGGTAATAAGCCGTGGATAACGAAGGAGGTGAAGGAAAGTGTTAAATTAAAAGCGGAGGAGTTGAGAGTAGGTAAGAGCAGTGGGCGAGAAGAGGATTGGGAAAGTTTAAATGTCAACAAAGATTGACAAAGAAATTGATAAAGGAGGGTAGGAGAAGTTATGAGGCTGGGCTAGCACTTAATATAAAAAAGGATAGCAAGAGTTTTTATAAATATATAAAAAGGAAGTGGCTGGCTAAGGTGAACGTTGGTCCTTTAGAGGATGAGAAAGGGGAGCTAGTGGTAGGGGATGGGGATATGGCTAAGGTCTTGAATAACTTTTTTGTTTCTGTCTTCACGGAGGAGGACGTGAATAATTTGGCGGGTGTTAGCGATGGAAAGGTGGTAGGAATGGAGGGTCTTAATGACATTACTGTTACTAGAGAGGTGGTGCTCGACAGACTGGAGGGGCTGATTGTGGACAAGTCCCCAGGACCGGATGGAATGCATCCGAGGGTTCTGAAAGAAATGGCGGAGGTGATAGTGGATGCCTTGGTGGTTATTTTCCAGACGTCGCTGGATTCCGGGGAAGTGCCGGAAGATTGGAAAACGGCTAATGTTACGCCGTTGTTTAAGAAGGGTGCCAGGCAAAAGGCGGGGAATTATAGGCCGGTTAGTTTAACGTCTGTGGTAGGTAAAATGTTAGAAACCGTCATTAAGGAGGAAATAGCGAGGCATCTTGAGGGGAATTGCTTGATAGGGCGGACGCAACACGATTTCATTAAAGGGAAGTCGTGTCTGACAAATTTACTGGAGTTCTATGAGGATGTGTCTAGGGCAGTGGATGGAGGAGAGCCGGTGGATGTGGTCTTTCTGGATTTTCAGAAGGCGTTTGACAAGGTACCTCACAAGAGGTTATTGCAGAAGGTCAGGGGACATGGAGTTGGGGGTAGGGTGTTAGCGTGGATAGAGGATTGGTTGTCAAATAGGAGGCAGAGAGTGGGGATCAATGGATGCTATTCGGATTGGCGGTTGGTGACTAGTGGGGTGCCCCAGGGGTCGGTGCTGGGGCCTCAGCTATTTACCATTTATATAGATGATCTGGAGGAGGGAACCGAGTGCAGGGTGTCGAAATTTGCTGATGACACCAAGATTGGGGGAAAGGCAAATTGTGCGGAGGGTGTGGAGAGTCTGCAGAAGGATCTAGATAGGCTGGGCGAATGGGCCAGGAAATGGCAAATGGAATTTAATGTTGGCAAGTGTGAGGTGGTCCACTTTGGTAGGAGGAATGGTAGGAAGGACTATTACTTACGGGGCGAAAAACTGCAGCAGGCGACGGTGCCGAGGGACCTCGGGGTCCTTGTGCATGAGTCGCAAAAACCCAGCTTGCAGGTGCAGCAGGTGGTCAGGAAGGCGAATGGGATGCTGGCCTTCATAGCGAAGGGGATTGAATATAAAAGTAGGGAGGTCTTGCTGCAGCTGTATAGGGCATTGGTGAGGCCGCAGCTGGAGTACTGTGTGCAGTTTTGGGCGCCGCACCTGCGCAAGGATGTTTTGGCCCTGGTGGGAGTGCAGAGGAGGTTTACTCGGCTGATACCGGAGTTGAGGGGATTGAGCTATGAGGAGAGGCTGAACAAACTAGGCTTGTACTCGTTAGAGTTTAGAAGAATGAGGGGAGATCTCATTGAGACGTATAAGATGATGAATGGGATGGATAGGATAGAGGTGGAGAGACTGTTCCCGCTCAAAAAAGACAGTAGGACTAGGGGGCACAGCCTCAAGATAAAGGGGGGGCGGTTTAGAACAGAGTTGAGGAGGAACTTCTTCACTCAAAGGGTGGTGAATCTCTGGAATTCTCTGCCCGTTGAAGTGGTGGAGGCTGCCTCGCTAAATATTTTTAAGAAATGGGTTGATGGGTTTTTGATAAGTGAGGGGATTAAGGGTTATGGGGAGAGGGCGGGAAGATGGAGCTGAGTCACGACAGATCAGCCATGATCTTATTGAATGGCGGGGCAGGCTCGAAGGGCCAGATGGCCTACTCCTGCTCCTATTTCTTATGTTCTTATGTTCTTATGTTCTTAAATTGATTAATGTTACATTTTCATTCCAAAGGCAGTATTACGTAGAAATTACTGAAACTGGAAATGTTCCCCTTACAGAATTGAACTTTGAATGGAAATTTGAAAGGGTTTTAGGGGTGGGTGGATGGGGGTGGGGAGTGTTCCAATTGATAGAATGCTTTAAGTTTTGTCGACAAATACTCTGAAAGGCAAACATGTTGGCACCAAAAGGACACTAGGTTAAGTTGAATATCAATATAACCAGTGGTGAACTTGGAGAAACATACTATTCCAAGGCATTCCTTTAGGATCTGAAATGAACAACCTGAAAGTGTGGCGGAACCATATTCCATCAGCAGTAATTTGAAAAAAAGAAAACAACAGTATGGAAATTTGCAAAATAATGATGTGGAAATGAGGAATTGAAATTTTCTGAGCTGACCTTGCTTGGGCATGGACATGGCTGATGAAATGGCCAGTTGCAGATCCACACAATTCTTTATTTGTTTTCACTCAATTAATTACTTGACCGAATTTCCAGAGCAACATGCAGGAGTTCAAAACATCTGAAGGGAGACTCTGTCATGAAGGATTTAATTACCCAGTGGTCAGCTGGAGTGAATGCCCTGACTGAAACAATAGGAGATCAACCGAAGGGAATCAAGGTGTTGACGGGAACATTTCTACTGCTGTTTAGTTCAGCCTGCTGTTATGACAATATAATCATATTTATGCAATCTCTGAGTTAGGAAACAGTAAGTAAGTCTCAGCGTCTCGTGCATTCCCTCCACTGGGAATTAAAGCAAGTCTTTGTTCCCACTTGCAAATAAAGTTCAATAAATTTGCAAAATCCGTATCTCCCTGGAGATCCTCGAGTGTATAAAGTTCATGCACAGTTGTGACTTTCATTCAGACTTTAATTCGGAGTCATTGCTGCACAAAGGGACTGACTCAATTCGCATAGAAAATGCATCAAGCAATTGAATTGGTCAGGAAAATATTCTATCTGGTCCTTGCCATAGTTGGTGTTCCCGGTAAGCGTCTAAAACCAAATGTGTTTAGTGCATCTGTGCATGAAGTTGTTAAGATTATTATTATGTGAATGTTAATGTTTAATTGGATCGAATTGTCATCGCTTCAGTAATATTGCTGCATAAATTTCTTGATATTTCTCTGTGTTACTGGTGAGGCCACACCTAGACTACTGTGTACAATCTGGTTCCCTTGGTTAGGAAAGAATATATTAGCTTTGGAGGGGGTACAAAGAAGGTTCACCAGGTTGATTCCGGAGATGAGGGGGTTAGCTTATGAGGAGAGATTGAACAGACTGGCTCTGTACTCATTAGAGTTTAGAAGGTTGAGAAGGTATTATCTTATACAGAGATATAAGGTAATGAAGGGGCTAGACAGGGTAGAGGCCATGACTTCACTTACAAGGGAGAAAGAAACTGCGGGCATAGCCTCAAAGTGTGGGGGAGTCAATTTAGAACAGGGTTGAGGAGGAACTTCTTCTCCCAGAGGGTAGTGAATCTTTGGAATTCTCTCCCCAGTGAAGCAGGAGAGGCTACCTCGTTAAATGTGTTTAAGTCAAAGATAGGCTTTTAACCAATAAGGAAATTAAGGGTTATGGGGAGAGGGTGGATATGTGGAACTGAAACGAGTCTCAGATCAGCCAGATCTTATTAAATGGCAGAGCAAGCTCGAGGGACTAGACGGCCTACTCCTGTTGCCATTTCTTATGTTCTTATGTTAATATTCTGTTGCATCGAGTGCTGTTGGCTCACAGATGTTCTTTATAAGGTTATTGCATTGCTCTCAATATTCTGAGCTGTTGAATCAAACAACAGAGCAGGAAACTCATAAGAATGAATTATTCTGGTTACTTGCCAGTGTAGCATTACACTGTGTGGTGAATTATTGGAGCGGAGCATTTTACACCACAGAGCGCAGGTTACAATGCATTACTGTTGTTCACCCATCCACATTTCAACTCTTTTAAACTGTATAATTGTAAACAATTCAATTATGTGAAACATGAACCTGTTCTGTGCAAATGACAACACTTTTGCTTTCATTTAATTCTCATCTCAATATTTGCTGTACTGTCGTTCAAAATATGTGCACTTGTACCAGAGATTTAACATTCTTGAAATTTGAAAGTGAGAAACCCGTACAGAATATTAATCCTGTTTCATCACGATATAATCTAATATAAGTCAATTTCTTATAATGGCCTTGCTGTAGAAAGTCACCCATGTTCTTTGAACACAAGAAATAATCTCATTAAACCGCTTTCTAAATATAAATCATTAAAGTATTTATGTTGCCAGTAGCATTATCACGGGGAACGGCTTTAAATAAATTGACTCTACTAAATGACAGATTGTATCGAGTCTGGGGTAAGATGGATTAGTTTGGTAGCGGTACCTGGAAATTTTCTGCCTGTGGGTAGTTGATATCATAGTTGAGATTAAGTAATCTAAACTCTGATCTTAACCCTCAATTTTCTGACGCTGAATTCCATGATGTATGTGCTCAGAAGCAGATAAGTAACTTCCAACCTGTTTTTTTCTGTCTGATCTGTTGTTCAGTTAACGTTGCGGCAATCTTGATTCTGTCCCGTGGAAATTGTGGCCTCTGCATCTGCATCACTCGATACCTGTTGGCAATGGCGACTGCGGATCTCATGGTCATTATTATTGAGGTCATTTTGAAGCGAATCAATGCATATTATTTCGGAACAAATTTCCTGAGAATCACCCCGGTGTGCAGTGTTCGTTATGTTATGTTACGTGCTGCCACAGACTGTTCTGTCTGGTTCACCGTCACATTCACTTTTGATCGATTTGTTGCCATTTGTTGTCAAAAGTTAAAGTCAAAATATTGCACCAAGAAAATTGCATCAATAGTCTTAGCGACAAGCGGCACATTGCTCTGTTTGAAAAACGTTCCCATCTACTTTAGATTTGAACCTAGAAGGATTGTTGACAATGTTCCCTGGCGCTGTGATAACAAGCGGAGCTATTTTACTGACCCTAGGTGGATTGGGTTCAGAAATTTTGAAAAAGTTTTAACCCCACTGATACCATTCGGGATAATTTCTTTGCTTAATGCTCTGACAGTCAGACACATTCTAATGGCCAGCCAATTACGTAAGGGACTGAAGGGTCAGAACATGGTAGAAAATCACAGTGACCCAGAGATAAGGAGCAGAAAAAAGTCTATAATTTTACTCTTCACCATATCTGGCAGCTTCATACTCCTGTGGACGGTGTATGTTTTATATTTTTTTGGTATTTTTAATTACTTTGATGATTATTCTTATTACAATTTTGAAACTGTCGCATATATGCTGCGGAATTTCAATTGCTGCACAAACACGTTTGTTTACATGGCAACTCAATCCAAATTCAGAGAGGAGCTGAAGAGCGTGGTGAAATATCCGGTCTCATTCATGCAAAAATTAATAAACAAAAAGATTGGAAGAGCTCAATGATCAAGAGTTATGGTGCAAGAGGCATCAACAAAACAACTGAAAGGAAAGTATCTGAATGATTAAAAATTGGTCATTACTGAAACAAGCAAGGTCGGAACAGAATAAAGTTAACCACAGCATCTCATACACCAAACAACAAGAAATAAAGAAATGCAGTAGGCTTTCAAAGGACTATGAATAAATAACATAAGAAATCAGGCATAAGAATGCACAGTAGGATAAATGTGTGAAAAAATGTTTCTATGATCTGTGAATATGCAAGTGGAGTTACACGTAATATAGGGTTGCGGGACAATGGCAAAAGATGGCATGCAGATTCCCAGATATACATAAAATTAAAGTTAATTGGGCAAGACAGCCGAGAAGAAAGATTAAGAGTTGAACATTTGGCAGAGCTGATTTTAACGTGTAATGAAGACAGACTGAACATGAATAGAGGACAAGAAAACATCAGATACCGTCTCACCTATTGAATTCTCAGTTTCTTACATCTTCCCAGAAAGACCAGAAAACCACTTCTTACAAAGCCAAAATAAAACTAATCCGAAGATGAATCAATTTCATTTTGGTAATATATTAATTAGTTTTTCATTTATCTATCTCTCTATCTCTTCTCTCTTGATTTACTGACTATATGTGCCTTTTTGTTCAGACATTATCAGAATAAATCAAATTTCCTTTTCTTTCTCAAATTATGCTTCATTCTTGAGGTCCCCAACTTGCCCTGTCTTGTTTTCTCTCATTCTCAAAAAAAAGATTCACTTACCTCAAGCATTCACTCCACCACCCTGCCACTAAATTTCCATCTTCCCACTCTCTCATTGTCTCACTATTTATACTGTCAATATAATTGCCTGTTTTGTTTTCTTTTAGTTATTTGTCTTCTCTGCCTCTAAATGCGTATCCTGCCATGATTTTTCATCTATTCCAAGCGTCAAGTCCTATCCCTATATGGTTATTCCTTCTGTTTTTTTTCTCCATCACTTTCTCTATTCCACTCTTTCTCTCATGTACAAGCACACATGCACTCGCTCTCTCTCCCTCTTTCTTCTTGTCTGTTTGCCTGCATTGTATAGGATTTAGAATGCACTCCATCAAAGGAGGTTTCAAAAGTGAGCTGGACACATTATTGCAACTGATAAACTTAAAGGACGATGGAGATAGCACTGGAGAATGGAAATAGCTTTTGGCAGCCGGTGCAAACACGATGGACTGAGCAGTCTGTGCTCAAAAATTATCTGATTCTAAGAATCCAAGACATAGAACATAGAACATAGAACATTACTTCACAAACAGGCCCTTCGGCCCTCGAGTTGCCCCGATCACATCAACCCCACCAATCTATAGACCTATCTATAACCCCGAATCCCATTAAACCCCATATACTCATCCAGAAGTCTTTTAAAAGACCCCAGCGAGTTCGCCTCCACCACCGATGACGGCAGCCAATTCCATTCACTCACCACCCTCTGAGTGAAAAACTTACCCCTAACATCACCTCTGTACTTCCCACCCCGCACCTTAAATCTGTGTCCTCTCGTAGCGACCATTTCAATCCGGGGAAATAGCCTCTGAGAGTCCACCCTATCTATTCCTCTCAACATTTTATAAACATCTATCAGGTCGCCTCTCAACCTTCGCCTCTCTAGGGAAAAGAGTCCCAGCTCCCTCAACCTATCTTCATAAGGCATGCTTCCCAGTCCAGGCAACATCCTTGTAAATCTCTGCACCCTTTCAATAGCTTCTACGTCTTTCCTATAGTGAGGCGACCAGAACTGCGCACAGTACTCCAAATGAGGCCTGACAAAGGTCCTGTAAAGTTGCAGCATTACCTCCCGACTCCTATACTCAATCCCTCGATTAATGAAGGCCAGGACACCATACGCCTTCTTGACCACCTCCTCCACCTGTGAGGCCGATTTAAGAGTCCTGTGGCCCGGACCCTGAGATCCTTCTGCTCTTCAACACTACTAAGACTCCTGCCCTTGATAGTGTACTCGTTCATCCCGTTGGTTCTGCCGAAATGGACGACTACACATTTCTCCGCGTTGAAGTCCATCTGCCACTTCTCCGCCCATTCCTGCATCCTATCTATGTCCTGCTGCAACTTTTGACATCCTTCCAGACCATCCACAACACCACCGACCTTCGTGTCATCAGCAAACTTGCTAACCCATCCCTCCACTTCCTCATCCAGGTCATTTATGTAAATGACAAACAGCAAGGGTCCCAGAACATATCCCTGGGGCACCCCACTGGTGACTGACCTCCATTCCGAAAAAGACCCATCCACAACCACTCTCTGCCTTCTGCAGGCAAGCCAGTTCTGGATCCGTAAGGCCAAAGGCCCTTGGATCCCATGCCCTCTCACCTTCTCAAGAAGTCTTGCATGGGGGACCTTATCAAACGCCTTGCTGAAGTCCATGTACACTACGTCCACGGCACTTCATTCGTCAATCTGTTCAGTCACATTATCGAAGAACTCAACTAGACTCGTAAGGCACGACCTGCCCTTGACAAATCCATGCTGACTATTCCTGATCATGTCAAACCTCTCCAAATGCTCGTAAATCTTGTCCCTCAGAAGCCTCTCCATCAGCTTACCAACCACTGAGGTCAGACTCACCGGGCGGTAATTTCCCGGGCTATCTCTGTTCCCTTTCTTGAAAATAGGGACTACATCCGCAATCCTCCAATCTTCCGGAACCTCTCCCGTCTCCATTGACGACGCAAAGATCATTGCCAGGGGCTCTGCAATCACTTCCCTCGCCTCCCACAGTATCCTGGGGTACATCCCATCTGGTCCCGGCGACTTATCTATTTTGATAGAATTCAAAAGTTCTAAGACATCCTCCTCCTTAATGTCCACGTACTCAATCTTTTCCATCTGCTGCAAGTCCATAGCAAGATCTCCCAGATCAGCTTCCACTGTGAATACTGAGGCAAAGTACTCATTAAGCACCTCCGCCATTTCTTCTGGTTCCACACAGACCTTTCCCCCTTCACCTTTTATAGGTCCTATCCTTTCCCTTCTCATCCTTTTACCTTTCACATATTTATAGAAGGCCTTGGGATTTTCCTTAATCTTACCCGCCAAGGTCTTCTCATGACCCCTTCTGGCTCTCCTAATTTCCCTTTTAACCTCCTTTCTACAGTGCTTATACTCTTCAAGATCCCTAACCTCTCATAGTTCCCTGAACCTTTTGTACACCTTCCTTTTCCTCCTGACTAGGTTCAACACAGCCTTCATGCACCATGGTTCCCGCGACCTACCAAAACCCCCTTGTCTCATCGGAACATTGTCATGCAGAGCGCCAGTCAAACATTCCTTGAATATCCGCCACCTTCCTTCGGTACTTTTCCCTAAGAACGCCTCCTTCCAGTTCATTTGTCCAAGTAACTTCCTGACTTCTTCATATCTCCCCTTACTCCAGACAAACACCTTCCTAGCCTGCCTGATCCTATCTCGTTCCAATGCAATTGTGAAGGAGATAGAATTATGGTCACCATTCCCAAGATGCTCTCCTACCGAGAGATCCATCACCTGCCCTGGTTCATTCGCCAGTACCAGGTCAAGTACAGCCTCTCCCCTCGTAGGCTTGTCCACATACTGTGTCAGGAAACCTTCCTGAACACACCTAACAAACTCCTCTCCAGCCAAACCCCTTACCCTAGGGATATTCCAGTCGATGTTTGGGAAATTGAAGTCTCCCATCACGACAACTCTGTTATTAAAACATCTCTCCAGAATTTGTTTCCCTATCTGCACTTCAACTTCCCTGTCACTATTGGGCGGCCTATGGAATACACCCAGCAAAGTTTTCGACCCTTTGCTGTTCGTAACTTCGTAACATGACTTTTCAGTCTGTAGAGACAACAATCCGCTGAATGGCACTTCTCCACTGATTGTAATTTTCCTGAGTTCCCCCTTCCTTACTATTTCTTTATTTTTGGTTCTGGTGAAGGTACATTCAATATTCCTCTTCACTTCATCCATCAGTCGCTCCTTTCACTTAGCATTTACTCAGACGCACATTCTATAGGGCCATTGCTTTTTTTAAATTCTTATTTAAATATAAACTCTGACTTATTATTTACGTTACTGGCCACCTTTCACTCATAATTTAGTTTTCCCCATTATCAGTCCGTTTGATAATTCTTTATTAAAAACATTCTTTCTAACATTCTAGTCTGCCACTCACATTTGAACAATTATGTATTCTGTAATTTTAATATTGCTTGAACTTTTTCATTTGAACACAAATGATGCTCCATTTGGATTTTTAATGTCCGTCGCAACTTGTTTCTTTGAGTATTCTGAAATCTTGGATTGCATATTTGCCACTTAACTTCTGGTGATCCGTATCTTCAGAATGTTTGCCAGTTCACTTTAGTAAGCATCGGCTTCATGTCTGCATAGTTTCCCATATTAACGTTTAAAATTTAAGTCCCTGTCATATCTTTTTCTTACTCAAACTCCAATCTAGTGGAACATTGGCTATGAAGTAGAACATTAAATCAATCTAATTATACAATGCCAGATAGTGTATAGCCTGTCATGTGCTTGTCTATAGACGTGCAGTGCAAAGGAACTACGGTGAAAATAAGTCCACGAAGTCTTCATCTTCGTTGCCTTTGCTCAACAGATTTTGAAAAACCTAATAGAGAGTAACGTTCTCCATGGTTATTCTGGTATCTTTCTGACATGTTCCCGATTTATATCTGTTTAACCTTACCCTACAGAATTGTTATAATTCGGCAGCCTGTAAACCACTCCCACAATTGGCTTCTTGGCTTCATAATTTCTCATCTCAACGCAATATTCTTCCACATCCTGATTTCTTCAATTTAGGTCTCCGTCTCTCAGAAGTGTTGCCATAATTAATGAACATAAGAACATAAGAAATAGGAGCAGGAGTAGGCCATCTGGCCCTTCGAGCCTGCCCCGCCATTCAATAAGATCATGGTTGATCTGTCGTGACTCAGCTCCACCTTCCCGCCCTCTCCCCATAACCCTTAATCCCTTCTCTTATCAAAAACCCATCAACCCGTTTCTTAAAAATATTTAGCGAGGCAGCCTCCACCACTTCAACGGGCAGAGAATTCCAGAGATTCACCACCCTTTGAGTGAAGAAGTTCCACCTCAACTCTGTTCTAAACCGCCCCCCCCCCCCCCTCCTTTACCTTGAGGCTGTGCCCCCTAGTCCTACTATCCTTTCTGAGTGTGAAGAGTCTCTCCACCTCTATCCTATCCATCCCATTCATCATCTTATACGTCTCAATGAGATCTCCCTTCATTCTTCTAAACTCTAACGAGTACAAGCCTAGTTTATTCAGCCTCTCCTCATAGCTCAACCCCCTCAACTCCGGTATAAGCCTAATAAACCTCCTCTGCACTCCCTCCAAGGCTAAAATATCCTTGTGTAAGTAAGGCGCCCAAAACTGCACACAGTACTCCAGCTGTGGCCTCACCAATGCCCTATACAGCCGCAGCAAGACCTCCCTACTTTTATATTCAATCCCCCTCGCTATGAAGGCCAGCATCCCATTCGCCTTCCTGACCACCTGCTGCACCTGCAAGCTGGGTTTTTGCGACTCATGCACAAGGACCCCGAGGTCCCTCTGCACCGTCGCCTGAAAACCGCTCTGGCAAACACTCTCCCGAGGAAATCAGTCCCAGTCCTGCCTAGGCGTAACCAGTGCATTTTGTAGAGGGCCTACCTCCCCCAGAACCGGTCCTAATGCCCCACGAATCCGAAACCCTGTCCTGACACTCTTCAGCCACGTATTTTTCTGATATATTTTGTCATTTATACTCTGAATAATACGTGGCACTGGTAATCCTGAAATCACGACCTTTGTTGTCCGATTTCTTAACTTGTTTCTTAGCTCCCTGTATTCTGCTTTTAGAAACTCATCTGCCTGTTTTCGCCTATGTCGTTTTGTACCAAAGTGTACTACGACCACTGGCTGTTCGCTGTACCCATTCAGAATGTCTGGCATCCACTCTGAAACACCCTTGATCCTCACACTCGGGAAGCAACATACCATCCTGGAATACCATTTGTGGCCACAACAACGTCTGTCTTTCTCCCTTACAGTTGAATCCCCAATGACGAATGCACTGGCAGACTTTTTACCCCACCCCTCTGAGGCAGATCCTATACTGTGGTGCAATGATTTTGGCTGCTGCTGCTTTCCCCAGAGAGATAATTCCCCTTAGCAGTATCCAAAGCGGTACATCTGTTTCGCAGGGGAATGGCCACAGGACATTCCTGCACTACATACCTACCTCCTTGGTATGTGTGGCTGTCACCCATTCCCTTCCTGCCTGCGAAATCTGAACCTTTGTTGTGACCACTCAAGATATGAGCTATTGAAACCCTTGCTTCTCCCGTATTATGATATGATTTCGACCGTTATACGTTGGGAAACATTTCAAAGTTGGAGGAAGATAGAGGAGAAAGTAACATTTAAATCGATGAGGATAGCGGCATAGAACATTAAAAGGGTGTAAATAAGTTATTAGAATGTACAGAAAGCTGGCGGATGTCTCCAAATACGTGGGATTTTGAGTTGACAACTTTTCTTGGGAAGATCATCTGGCTGTTAAAACAGACTTGGTCAACCTGTCCACGCAGTGCGTCATAATTTTCTGGCTCAAGGGATTGATGAGCCAATTTAGAGGAGATAAGTTTTGTTACAACGTTCAACATGTTTTTTTTAATCCATGTGAAAACAATGTAATTTTCTAAGGAGAAATTGATAAAAATGGCCACTGAGTTAATCAATAAACCTTTAATTTTGCTTGTTGTTGTTACCCTCATTATTTCCCTGGCCCGTTTTGCTTTATTTGTCCTTGTATTTCGTTATGGGGCTGGACGGGAGGGTAATGGAGAGAGAGAAAGTGCGGAGCCAAATTTGGAGACAGCATACCTGGAAATAAATCAGAAACCATTCATTCCTCAAATCTTCATTGATCCTGTAATCAGAAGGCTTCTCTCCCGTTTTGCTAAATTGGTGGTCTGTCTCACTAAATTGATCAAAAGTTGACTACACTTTGCAGGATTCCATTTTTCTAGCATATACTATGCATAAATTAAGTAGCAGCCTCATTCAGTCGTTGGTGTTCAAATCATCTGCATTCACCTCTGGTCATGTTTTACTTCCGATTTTACTGTTTTCTAGCAGAGTCAAAGTCAAAATGTTCTAAAATCATACGTTGCTTCCCCTTGGTAACGAGGTACCCCCAATGCACATTTCTACATCATTTTCCACTGCTCAGAAGGGTTTAACAAAAACAACAATGAATAATCATCGCTTGAAAATGTGCTTCAACCTTCAACCATTTTGCACTAGATGTTTCCTGGAGCAGTACTTTTGCCAATAGATCGAAACAAAACATTTCTTATTCAACTTCCAGCTGCAACAGCTGGATGCTCATTCCCTGTTAACCGTGTTACAACTCGTTGTTCATTCACTGAGTGAAGGGGAAATCCGGAACCAATCTTTCCTGAACATAGGTAAAGAAACGAAGAGAAAAAAAATCATTTTCTTTACAACCTCATGGGTGGAAGCGGATTCTTAAGTGTACTTAACAATATTGTACCAGCATTTAGCCAAATGGCAATATCTATCACTTGCAAAAAGAGTATGCACTTCAACACGTCAATGTTGCAACATTAACAATCAGAAACCTAAGGTTTCTGTGGCTAGTGGCTAGTGACTTGAGTTTGTGACTCACGATAAAGGACGCTACTGGATTCAGACAACAGAAATCCAATATTGTCTGCCTTTGCTCTTGCCTAAAGGGATTGAATTGCTTGCACCTTACCTAAAGAAGACAGTGGACATACAGTGGACGAGTAACGTCCTGCAGGGATTCGTTCAAGTGTGTGGAGAGTAAGAAGGGCAATGTCGTTGTAGAATGGAGCAATACAGGTAAACTGAGATACACTAGTTCATGCAGCAAAGCTCTGAAAGTTTTGTTCGGAACAGATGTCAGTTTTAATGAAACATCCACCATTCTGGTGGGATGGGGGGACGGGGAGGCTGGAATTGGACTGGATGGGTCACGAGAAGAATTCAGAAGTTGCAAAAAAAATGCAAAAATGCGCTGAAATATGAGAAGTATCGCGTTTAAAGGAAATATTCGATAAATCTCGTAAAATAGTTGGTCATAAGAGAGACAATATTCGGGAAGAAAGCTCCATCAGCGGCTGACTTCAGAAATTATACCTGCAGGTGATCCTAGAACATGCAATACAAACCCATATAGTTGTGTTGTTTTGTTATTTAATGAGCATATTAAATGAAAAAAAACGAGCTATAATTACATTCACTACCTATTATACACATATTGTATAATATGTGTATTCGGGGCGGCACGGTAGCACAGTGGTTAGCACTGCTGCTTCACAGCTCCAGGGTCCTGGGTTCGATTCCCGGCTCGGGTCACTGCCTGTGTGGAGTTTGCACATTCTCCTCGTGTCTGCGTGGGTTTTCTCCGGGTGCTCCGGTTTCCTCCCACAGTCCAAAGATGTGCGGGTTAGGTTCATTGGCTATGCTAAAAATTGCCCCTTAGTGTCCTGGGATGTGTAGGTTAGAGGGATTACAGGTAAATGTGTAGGGATATGGGGATAGGGTCTGGGTGGGATTGTGTTCGGTGCAGACTCGATGGGCCGAAGGGCCTGTTTCTGCACTGTAGGGTTCTATGGTTCTATGGTTCTATGGTATAAGAGTAAATAATACAAGAGAAATGTAAGCAGCAGGTCTCATACCTTTACATGCCCACCTTGGACTACACCGTTGTCGCTGATATAATTTTAATTCTGTTGACTTTATCTGATGTTCGTGGAATCATAGAATCCCTGGAGGGAGAAGGAGACCATTCAGCCCATTGAGTCTGTACCGACCATAATCCCGCCCACGTCACATTCGCCTCACCCCTCATATTTACCCTGTTAAACCCCCCGACACTAGGGTTATTTTAGTATTGCTGTTCCACCTGACCTACACATTTTCTGAATTGTGGGAGGAAATCGGAGCCCCCTGAGGAAACTCACACAGACGTGCGAGAATGTGCAAACTCCACTCAAACAGTGAGTTGCAATTAACCCCAGGTCCTTGGGCTTTGAGGTAGCAGTGCGAACTACTGTGCCACCGTGTCGCCATGACTGCCATCGCAATTGTGTGTGTGTGTTTCTCTCTATATATGTATACTTATATATAATTGATCTGATATAACTGTCATCATTATAAGGCCCCTAATATAGCATTAATTGTATTGGCTTTCTGTGATATTAGTACCATTGCAATGATGTCTCTAATATAATTTCAACTGTCTTGAATGTATCTGATGTTATATTATTCATATGATGTAATATTAGGTACAGTGTTCCTAATATAACTTTAATTGTGTTCGTTTTCTGATAGCACAATGTTACTAACTATGTTGTCTGTAGTTAATATTACAAACGCGAATGGTTCCGAAGATTGTGCAAACTTAAGCGAGCATCCCCACTTTGGGAATTTTGATGGATAGAAGGTTACTGATGAAACATCTCAAGATTGTTGGGCCGGGGACATTGCCCTGAGGGATCCCTGCAGAGATGTCATAAAGCTGAGATGACTGACCCTCTAGAACCTCAACCATCTTCCTATGTACCAAGCAGTGGAGAGTTTGCCGCTGATATCCAATGATTCCAGTTTTGCGAGCGCTCCTTGATGCCACACTTGGTCGAATGGGTCCTTGTGCATGAGTCGCAAAAACCCAGCTTGCAGGTGCAGCAGGTGGTCAGGAAGGCGAATGGGATGCTGGCCTTCATAGCGAAGGGGATTGAATATAAAAGTAGGGAGGTCTTGCTGCAGCTGTATAGGGCATTGGTGAGGCCGCAGCTGGAGTACTGTGTGCAGTTTTGGGCGCCGCACCTGCGCAAGGATGTTTTGGCCCTGGAGGGAGTGCAGAGGAGGTTTACTCGGCTGATACCGGAGTTGAGGGGATTGAGCTATGAGGAGAGGCTGAATAAACTAGGCTTGTACTCGTTAGAGTTTAGAAGAATGAGGGGAGATCTCATTGAGACGTATAAGATGATGAATGGGATGGATAGGATAGAGGTGGAGAGACTGTTTCCGCTCAAAAAAGACAGTAGGACTAGGGGGCACAGCCTCAAGATAAAGGGGGGGCGGTTTAGAACAGAGTTGAGGAGGAACTTCTTCACTCAAAGGGTGGTGAATCTCTGGAATTCTCTGCCCGTTGAAGTAGTGGAGGCTGCCTCGCTAAATATTTTTAAGAAACGGGTTGATGGGTTTTTGATAAGAGAAGGGATTAAGGGTTATGGGGAGAGGGCGGGAAGGTGGAGCTGAGTCACGACAGATCAGCCATGATCTTATTGAATGGCGGGGCAGGCTCGAAGGGCCAGATGGCCTACTCCTGCTCCTATTTCTTATGTTCTTATGAATGTGGCCTTGATGTCGGGCGCAGTTACTCTCACCTCACCTGCGAAATTCAGCTGTTTTGTCCATGTTTGAACGAAGGTTGCAATGAGGTCAGGAGCTGAGTGACACTGAGAGAAACAGAAACTCTGCATCACTGAGTAAGTTATTTCTGAGCAGCTGCGTCATGAGAACACTGTGGATGACCCCTTTCATCACTTTACTGAAGATAAAGAATAAATAGATTGGGCGGTAACTGGCTCAGTTGGATTTGTCCTGCTTTTTGTGTACAGGACATACCTGGGAACGTTCCCATATTGTTGGATCGATTCCAGTGTCGTAACTGCACTTGAAGATCGTGGCTAGAGGAGTGGCAACTACTGGAGCACAGAGCTTAAGTACAATTGCTGGAATGTTATCAGACCCATGGCCTTTGCAGTATCAAGAGCCTCCAACCCTTTTTTGATATCACATGGAGTGAACCAAATTGGCTGAAAACTGTGATGCTGGTGACCATTGGAGGAGGCACAGATGGATCATCCAGTCTGCTCTTCTGGCTGAAGATTGCGGCGATTACTTCAGCCTTCTCTGTTGCATTGAGGATGTGGATATTTGTGGAGCCTCATAATCTGTAAAAGTGAGTTATGTTTAAGCAACTTGTAGTGCTTAAGTCAATATAACGACCTGAGCGTATAACGAAATTGAACAGGTAACAGTTTGTTTATCTTACTAATAATGAATAAGTAACTGAACTATTAACACCGTGTTAAACACGTTTCTGATGGAATACTGTTTACACAAGTGCAATTCCCATTTATTAACAAAAAAAAAGCCACTCTAAATTACAACCAGGTTTGACGTCTTTCCGCAAAGAAGAATTTTTTTCTTTGGCACCTTCGCTATTGAGATAAGACATCATCTTTGAAAATAGATGAGACTGTTACAGAGACACTGGAGAATTGCTTTTTCTGCTTATTGTCCCACTCCGTCCTTTATTCTTGAGATCGCATATCAATAGCCCGCATTATGATTGGTTTCCATTTGCCAAATTCAGTTGCTGCTACGAGAGGACACAGATTTGCTACGAGAGGACACAGATTTAAGGTACAGGGAGGGAAGTTAAGAAGTGATGTTAGGGGTAAGTTTTTCACTCAGAGGGTGGTGAGTGAATGGAATCGGCTGCCGTCAGTGGTGGTGGAGGCGAACTCGCTGGGGTCTTTTAAAAGACATCTGGATGAGTATATGGAGTTTTATGAGATTGAGGGTTATAGATAGGTCTGTAGGTTGGTAGGTGTTGATGTGATCGGCGCAGCTCGTGGGCCGAAGGGCCTGTTTGTGCTGTAGTGTTCTTTGTTCTGTGTTCTATTATCTATTCACGTGTCTGATTTAAACTGGCTGAATTTTTAAAAAAATCACAAACCTGTTTCTTGTCTTGTCTGCGGCTTGGCCTTTAAATGGCTTCAGTTCGGAAACCATATATTTTTGATTTTTTTTAACATTCGGAACATGGAAAAACAAACACCACCTTTTAACGGACAATTTTACTACCACCAATTTCGCAACACCGTCTTAACCAATAGTGACTCTAATATATCTTTAATTACGTTATCTATATTTGATATAACTGTCATCAGAATTGCAACTTTAATTTAATTTTAACTATGTTGTATCTATTTGATATTATTGTCATCAAATAATTTCTCAAATTTAAATTTAATTGTGTTAACTGCACCTGCTTTTACTGTCTTAAAAAAAGTCTCTAATTTAATTTTTATTGTGTCGATTCTATCAGGTATTACTCTTATCGCAATTGTGTTTCTAATATAACTTTAATGTTGCTGAATCTATTTGCATGGTTTTTGAAAAGTTGTCAGGTATTTTGTATTTTCCATTGGATTATAACTTCAGGTATCTCAGACCTTACTTTTATATATGTTTCTTGATCAGATATTCTGTGATCAGAATAGCGTATCGAATTCACCATTAACTGTATTGACTGTATCTGATAGCACTGCCAGCAGAATGGTATCCCTAAGGTAATTTGCAAATTAATTTTCGTAATTTCCATATTATTTGTCCCGCTTCCAACTTGTCTGCTGCTGCTATCACTTTCATAATTGTGAGAAACGCAGCTCACAGTCAAACAATTTAGTCGAGTCAAGTTCCGAAGGAACAAGACATTTTATTTAACGTTCTTGCAAGACCAGGTCTCCAGAAAATAGGCATACCTTACATCAATTTGCAGCATATTTTTATACTTTTTTACAAGCATTGAAATGGCTTTGCAATGTGTTGTTCTCCCCTAATTGGTGGTCCCTGTCCTATTAGTGAGTTGTGATTCCCCTATTGGCTCATAGTCCCACGTTTCTATCCCATCTACTCCCCTTCTAACCATCTTTCTTGTTATCGCAAGAGTACAAATGACAGTGTTTATTCAATCTTCTTACTTGATTAGTTCTCCCCTCTGTCTTATCTAAAACTATTTAACATGTCCAGTTCAGACCAGCTGCGATCAATCTTCTGCCAACTTAATTACCGATGTCCTGACTATCTCAGTGACCTTCATCACCCCTAGGGTGAAGAGATATGCTCAGTTGCAAAAACAACACATCATGCTTACCATTTGTCTCCTAATCTGGGCCCCCATAAATTTTTACAGGATGTGGTGTACATGTGTCTGACTATATCCAGTTTACCTGACTTTAGGCTATTTCTCTATGGTTTGCAGGTATATGTGTTAACAGCATCTTTACCTGTTGCTCACAATGTTGGTCCAATGTCATAGGAATTGGGCTATTCTATCGCCAGCTCTGGCGCATTATTGATGGTACGGATGGGGCAGATTTCCCCAACAGAAAACAATCCAAATCTCACTCCTTATGTTAACCCATCAATGTTACCAGGCCGGAACATTACTAATGGGGCGTCACCAGCCGTCACAAATGAGACAATTTGGAAACTCTGTGACAGTATATGAAAGGACTGTGACTTTTAAATAAAACGAGTATGATGAGGCACAGTGAGCAATTGACCCAGTTTCTGTATTTTTGGTCCACATGCTTCACTTGCAATACTGCTGCATAGCTGAAGCTCACAGAGATAAATGAATGTACAACATCTATTTGTTCTGGCACTCATGTGTTACCATTTTTGCTATAAGCGCAAAGAAATGTTGATGGACAGCATGGAAGAAAGATCTCTCAGTTCCCTGATTTCCAGTTCCTCCAAATCCTCCAGACAAATGCTAGATTCAATGTAGTATAGTGGATCCATTGCGTTCAACCACGGATCACGGCTTTCCGTTTCAGTGGACATCTTATTTCTTGACAATTTTGACTTAAATGCTTCAATTGGCACATAGATCTGAAACAATCTTTCCAAGTTATTGGAAAGTTTGCTGAGCAAACAAATCCGAGTGAAAAATGCACACTGACCATGCCCATGGAGAGAATGGTATAAAATCCGTATGCAAGTTCCTCCCGTATTCATAAAATCATAGGATCCCTACAGTGCAAGTCCACAAGTCCACAGAGCCTACACCAGCATCAATCCCACACAGGTCCTATCCCGTTATCACACGCAATTACCCTGCGAATCCCCTTGGTATGAAGCGACAATGCAGCATGGGCAATCGACCCAAACCGGTTATCTTTGGACTGTGGGAGTAAACCTGAGCACTCGGATGAAACCGACGCAGACACTAGAAGGAGCTGCTAACTCCACTCATACCGAGGCCGCAATTGAACTCGGATCCGTGGTGCTGTGAGGCCTCCGTGCGATCCATTGTGCGACTGCGACGGTGCAGAGGGACCTCGGGGTCCTTGTGCATGAGTCGCAAAAACCCAGCTTGCAGGTGCAGCAGGTGGTCAGGAAGGCGAATGGGATGCTGGCCTTCATAGCGAGGGGGATTGAATATAAAAGTAGGGAGGTCTTGCTACAGCTGTATAGGGCATTGGTGAGGCCGCAGCTGGAGTCTATGAGGATGTGACTAGGGCAGTGGATGGAGGAGAGCCGGTGGATGTGGTCTTTCTGGATTTTCAGAAGGCGTTTGACAAGGTACCTCACAAGAGGTTATTGCAGAAGGTCAGGGGACATGGAGTTGGGGGTAGGGTGTTAGCGTGGATAGAGGATTGGTTGTCAAATAGGAGGCAGAGAGTGGGGGTCAATGGATGCTATTTGGATTGGCGGTTGGTGACTAGTGGGGTGCCCCAGGGGTCGGTGCTGGGGCCTCAGCTATTTACCATTTATATAGATGATCTGGAGGAGGGAACCGAGTGCAGGGTGTCGAAATTTGCTGATGACACCAAGATTGGGGGAAAGGCAAATTGTGCGGAGGGTGTGGAGAGTCTGCAGAAGGATCTAGATAGGCTGGGCGAATGGGCCAGGAAATGGCAAATGGAATTTAATGTTGGCAAGTGTGAGGTGGTCCACTTTGGTAGGAGGAATGGTAGGAAGGACTATTACTTACGGGGTGAAAAACTGCAGCAGGCGACGGTGCAGAGGGACCTCGGGGTCCTTGTGCATGAGTCGCAAAAACCCAGCTTGCAGGTGCAGCAGGTGGTCAGGAAGGCGAATGGGATGCTGGCCTTCATAGCGAAGGGGATTGAATATAAAAGTAGGGAGGTCTTGCTGCAGCTGTATAGGGCATTGGTGAGGCCGCAGCTGGAGTACTGTGTGCAGTTTTGGGCGCCGCACCTGCGCAAGGATGTTTTGGCCCTGGAGGGAGTGCAGAGGAGGTTTACTCGGCTGATACCGGAGTTGAGGGGATTGAGCTATGAGGAGAGGCTGAATAAACTAGGCTTGTACTCGTTAGAGTTTAGAAGAATGAGGGGAGATCTCATTGAGACGTATAAGATGATGAATGGGAAGGATAGGATAGAGGTGGAGAGACTGTTCCCGCTCAAAAAAGACAGTAGGACTAGGGGGCACAGCCTCAAGATAAAGGGGGGGCGGTTTAGAACAGAGTTGAGGAGGAACTTCTTCACTCAAAGGGTGGTGAATCTCTGGAATTCTCTGCCCGTTGAAGTGGTGGAGGCTGCCTCGCTAAATATTTTTAAGAAACGGGTTGATGGGTTTTTGATAAGAGAAGGGATTAAGGGTTATGGGGAGAGGGCGGGAAGGTGGAGCTGAGTCACGACAGATCAGCCATGATCTTATTGAATGGCGGGGCAGGCTCGAAGGGCCAGATGGCCTACTCCTGCTCCAATTTCTTATGTTCTTATGTTCTTATGTTCTTATAAGTACTGTGTGCAGTTTTGGGCGCTGCACCTGCGCAAGGATATTTTGGCCCTGGAGGGAGTGCAGAGGAGGTTTACTCGGCTGATACCGGAGTTGAGGGGATTGAACTATGAGGAGAGGCTGAATAAACTAGGCTTGTACTCGTTAGAGTTTAGAAGAATAAGGGGAGATCTCATTGAGACGTATAAGATGATGAATGGGATGGATAGGATAGAGGTGCTAGACTTGGAAGTTGGTGTACAGTTTGGGGATAGTGACCACGATTCGATTACGTTCACCTTAGTGATGGAAAGGGATAGGCATGAACCTCGGGTCAGTAGTTTCAGCTGGGGGAAGGGTAATTATGAGGCTATTAGGAGAGAATTAGGAAGCATTGGTTGGAATGGGAGATTACAGGGACTGGGAACATCCGAGATATGGAGATTTTTCAAGGAGCAGCTATTGCGGGTCTGTGATAAATATATCCCTGTCAGGCAAGGAGGATTTGGTAGGCCCAGGGAACCGTGGTGCACCAAAAAAGTTGATTCGTTGGTTAGGAAGAAAAAGGAGGCTTATGTTCGGATGAGGCTTGAGGGCTCAGGTAGTGCATTAGAAAGTTTTAGATTGGCTAGGAGGGAGTTGAAGAGGGAGTTAAGAAGGGCTAAAAGAGGACATGAGATGATTTTGGCTGATAGGATTAAGGAGAACCCTAAGGCGTTTTACAGGTATGTCAAGAACAGAAGGTTGGTTAGGACAAGATTAGGGCCAGTTACAGACAGTAGAGGGAAGTTGTGTGTGGAACCGGAGGAGATTGGAGAGGCGTTGAACCAATATTTCTCTTCGGTGTTCATGCAAGGGGACAGGAATGTAGCTGAGGAGGACACTGGGGTGCAGGGGCGTGAAATAGATAGTATTGCAGTTGATACGGGGGATGTGCTGGATATTTTAGAGGGATTGAAAATAGATAAATCCCCTGGTCCAGATGGGATTTACCCTAGGATTCTTTGGGAGGCAAGAGGGGTGATTGCGGAGCCTCTGGCTCTGATCTTCAGGTCGTCGTTAGTCTCTGGTATAGTACCAGAAGATTGGAGGACAGCAAATGTTGTCCCATTGTTTAAGAAGGGGAGAAGGGACTTCCCTGGGAATTATAGACCGGTGAGTCTTACTTCTGTGGTGGGTAAGGTTTTGGAAAGGATTATTAGAGACAGGATTTATAGTTATTTGGAAAGTAATGAGTTGATTACAGACAGTCAGCATGGTTTTGTAGCGGGTAGGTCATGCCTTACTAACCTTATCGAGTTCTTTGAGAAAGTGACCAAAGAGGTGGATAGGGGTAAGGCAGTTGATGTGGTGTATGTGGATTTTAGCAAGGCGTTTGATAAGGTTCACCATGGTAGGCTTCTGCAGAAAATGCAGATTTATGGGATTGGGGGTGATCTAGGTAATTGGATCAGGAATTGGCTAGCAGATAGGAAACATAGAGTGGTGGTTGATGGGAAATATTCGTCATGGAGTTCGGTTACAAGTGGTGTGCCTCAGGGATCTGTTTTGGGGCCACTGCTGTTTGTAATTTTTATTAATGATCTGGATGAGGGTATAGTTGGGTGGATTAGTAAGTTTGCTGATGACACCAAAGTCGGAGGTGTGGTAGATTGTGAGGAAGGGTGTCATAGTTTGCAGGATGACTTAGAAAGGTTGCAGAGCTGGGCTGAGAGGTGGCGGATGGAGTTTAATGTGGAGAAGTGTGAGGTAATTCATTTCGGTAGGAATAACAGATGTGTTGAGTATAGGGCTAACGGGAGGACTTTGAATAGTGTGGAGGAGCAGAGGGATCTAGGTGTATGTGTACATAGATCCCTGAAAGTTGGGAATCAAGTAGATAAGGTTGTTAAGAAGGCATACGGAGTCTTGGCGTTTATTGGTAGGGGGATTGAAATTAGGAGTCGCAGCGTCATGATGCAACTGTACACATCTCTGGTGCAGCCACACTTGGAGTTTTGTGTGCAGTTCTGGTCCCCACATTACAGGAAGGATGTAGAGGCTTTGGAGAGGGTGCAGAGGAGGTTTACCAGGATGTTGCCTGGTATGGAGGGGAGATCCTATGAGGAGAGACTGAGAGATTTGGGGTTGTTTTCGTTGGAAAGAAGGCGGCTAAGAGGGGATCTCATTGAAACATATAAGATGATTAGAGGTTTAGACAGGGTAGATAGTGATAGCCTTTTTCCTAGGATGGAGAAAGCTAGCACGAAGGGGCATGATTTTAAATTAAGGGGGGGTAGTTATAGGACAGATGTCAGGGGTAGGTTCTTTACCCAGAGGGTGGTGAGGGACTGGAATGCCCTGCCAGCTGCAGTTGTAAATGCACCTAGTTTGGGGGCGTTTAAGAGATCTGTGGATAGGTTTATGGATGAAAAGGGATTGGTTTAGGCTAGTGGGTCATTATTTTGTAACTGGTCGGCGCAACATCGTGGGCCGAAGGGCCTGTTCTGCGCTGTAATGTTCTATGTTCTATGTTCTATGTTCTAGGTGGAGAGACTCTTCCCGCTCAAAAAAGACAGTAGGACTAGGGGGCACAGCCTCAAGATAAAGGGGGGGGGGCGGTTTAGAACAGTGTTGAGGAGGAACTTCTTCACTCAAAGGGTGGTGAATCTCTGGAATTCTCTGCCTGTTGAAGTGGTGGAGGCTGCCTCGCTAAATATTTTTAAGAAACGGGTTGATGGGTTTTTGATAAGAGAAGGGATTAAGGGTTATGGGGAGAGGGCGGGAAGGTGGAGCTGAGTCACGATAGATCAGCCATGATCTTATTGAATGGCGGGGCAGGCTCGAAGGGCCAGATGGCCTACTCCTGCTCCTATTTCTTATGTTCTTATGTTCTTATGTATTGATGATGCAAAATGATGCAACTGGTGGTTGGGTAAAATATTTTAAACAACAGCCGTGTGGGGCTGTTATCAAGCAGCTTTGTGAACATCAGAACTTTGTAAAACTCAGACTGCTGTGGTGACACAAATATCGTTGCAATACTGTTGTGAACTGGATCTTTGAATTTCAAAAGATAAGAACATGAGAACTAGGAGCAGGAGTAGGCCATCTAGCCCTTCGAGCCTGCCCTGCCATTCAATAAGATCATGGCTGATCTGAAGTGGATCAGTTCCACTTTCCCACTTTCTCCCCATCACCCTTAATCCCCTTGTCTGTCAAAAAAACTATCTACCTGTGACTTAAATATATTTAGCGAGGCAGCCTCCACCACTTCAACAGGCAGAGAATTCCAGAGATTCTCCACCCTTTGAGTGAAGAAGTTCCTCCTCAACTCATCTAAACTGCAACCACCCCCCCCCCTTATCTTGAGGCTGTGCCCTCTAGACCTACTGCCCTTTCTAAGTGGGAAGAATCTCTCTCTCTACCCTATCCATCCCTTTCATTTATCTTATACATTTTTATAAGATCCCCCCCCCCACATCCTCCTAATCTCTAACGAGTACAGACACAGCCTATTCAGTCTCTCTTCATAGTCCAATCCCCTCATCTCCGGTATCAGCCTAGTGAACCTCCTCTGCATTCCCTCCAAGGCCAAAATATCCTTGTTCAAGTGCGGCGACCAAAACTTCACACAGTACTCCAGCTGAAGCCTCACCAGTACCATATACAGTTGCAGCAAGACCTCCCTGCTTTTATATTTTATCCCCCTTGCTATAAAGGCCAGCATCCCATTCGCCTTCTTGATCTCCTGCTGCACCTGCAGGCTGGGCTTTTGCGACTCATGCACAAGGACTCCCAGGTCCCTCTGCACTGTAACATGCTGCATCTTTTCGCCCTTTAAATGGTAATCCCTGCCAAAGTGGATAACCTCACACTTGCTATCATTATACTCCATCTGCCAGATCCTTGCCCGCTTGCTTAGCCAAGATGAATTCCAGCTTGGGCCTAGAATTAGGATAAGGAAGGAATTATTTTCCATCTTCTTGAGACTCAATTCGAAACTCACTTCTCACTTTCTCGAGGGGTCGTGATTCTGCAACATCAAGTTAGTTTAGGCCACTGAAGCATGGTACTAATGATGCTCATATTGGCCATGGATGTCCACACCAGCTAGCGAGCCCTGGCAGTGTGCAGACTCCAACATATGCAGGGGATTCGCTGCACCACAGAGAAAAAAATAGGTTTTATTTTGCAGAAAACCTACAACTCCTTTCGACTGGCGTTCCAAAATTACTCTTCTTAGCTTCGATTTTTTTAATTTTCTCACCAACTCACCTTCTGTTTTTTTTCACCTGTATATCACCGAAATAACATTAAATATTTGCAGCACTTCACACTGGAACTTCGTCGAGTGGGAGCGTGTCAGCGCCGAATGTTAATCATGCAACTTTTTTTTAAATGCAAGTATAATTTATTTATTTTTCAGTTTGTGTGGAGCTACAGAGGATTATGAATTGAGAACATTTATTAAAAAGAGATTCCTGGCACCGGTATGAATCCTAAAAAAAAAAAGCTTTTGCAGAATTGGGCCATTAAATGGGAATCAATCGATTTTGTTTGCTAAAACTATTCATATGCATGATGGTCTGACAGAGCTCCATCTGTTTTGAATGATTGGAAGGCCATTCCATAAACTTCTTTCCCAATTCGTTTACATGGACATCATTTCATCTGTGGAATTACCCTCAACTCCTTGTCACATGTCGCTTGTTATTAAAATAATTAGTGAACTTTAACTGCACTATTCAAGCATGAGTTTCTATTAAAAGTAATTGGAGGTAATTTTCCAAGAACAGAAATGGGTTTCCAATGCTGAGTTGCTATCTCTGGGGAAGGTCAATTTTACTGCCAGTATTTCCATTGGTCAACTTATTTACATGTTTAATACATCAATTTAAGAGTGGTTTTTTCTCTATTTTCCCTCTGCACTCTCTCTGTAACTGCCTGGTTGCCTGAAAACATTTATTTCCAATTCCTGTTCATATGAATTTGTCACTGTTTCACAGTGGTAGCTTTGGAACGACAACGTTGTAGCCGTACAGGCGCAATGTGGCAAGGGACAAGGCACTTTCTGGAGCACACAACTTCAAGACTATTGCCAGTACATTTTCCAAGCATATGAAATTTTTCAGTATCCAGTTCATTCATTCTTGTCTATTGATGAGATGTAGTGAATGGAATTTATTGAAGGCTGATATGTGTCACGCTGGGACCTCCGGAAGAGGCCGTGATGGAGCTTTCACTTGTCACCTCAGGCTGATGATTGTTGCCGATGTTTCAGTATCAGCTTTTGTACTGTCGTGTTGTGTTCTCTATTGAAGTTGGGAAGAATTGAGGTGCTTCCTCTTCAAGTGAGTTGTTGCCTAACATCATTCACGGCTGGATATGGCAGGACTAAAGAGTTTAGATCTGAGCTGTTGATTGTGGAAGTTCTTAGCCCAGTCTATTGATTGCTGTTCATAGTGTTTGGCACACAGCTAATGTTGTGTTTTAGCTACACCAGGTTTGACACTTCATTTTTAGATGTGACTGATGTTGTTCTTGACATACACGACTGCACTCAGCATTGAACTATATTAGTTGGAGTTGTTATATGAGTTTGAGTTAAATTAGTTCCAGTTCCTATGATTAGTTTGAGCTGTTGCATTAGTTTGATTTGACCAATGAGCTTGGCTTGCTCTAATAGGTGAGATGGTCTGAGTGCGAGTTGCTCCACCTTTTTGTGTTGTTGCATTAGTTTGGGTTGTTGCATTACTTTGAATTGTTCTGTCAGTTTGAGATTCTGTATTGTTCTATGAGTATTAGTGTGTGGCATTGTATTAGTTTGAGTTGCTGTATTTTTTTGAGTTACAATATGAGTTGAGTGCTGCATTCGTTTGAGCAGTTATTAGTTTATTTTGCCATATTAGGTATACATGTACGATTTTGAATTATTGCATTCATTTGAGGAAATATCTTAATTTAGCAACTCACTTGGCTGGGATACAGAACTACCTTGAAGTCGTATGTGGAGTATCAGTCACAATAATTTGCAATGGTGAATTCGATTGAGGTGTTGTTGGTGTTAGAAAAACAAACCTACTTTTTGAAATGTCTGACCCCAGTTTAATCAGACAGTTATAGTGGAGAGCGTAGGGCAGCAGCTCAGAGAGGACGCCTCCAAACTTGAAATTCAATGATTGAGTGAATACAGCAGAGTAAAGAACATGAGTGATACATCATTGTATTAATCAACAACCTGTTGACGGCAATGCTGCTGCCAAGAGAATGCAACATCCAATTTTCATTCATCCATTCATTAATGTTGCTGGGATTGAACATAAGAACATAAGAAATAGGAGCAGGAGTAGGCCATCTGGCCCTTCGAGCCTGCCCCGCCATTCAATAAGATCACGGCTGATCTGTCGTGGCTCAGCTCCACCTTCCTGCCCTCTCCCCATAACCCTTAATCCCTTCTCTTATCAAAAACTCATCAACCCGTTTCTTAAAAATATTTAGCGAGGCAGCCTCCACCACTTCAACGGGCAGAGAATTCCAGAGTTTCACCACCCTTTGAGTGAAGATGTTCCTCCTCAACTCCGTTCTAAACCGCCTCCCCTTTATCTTGAGGCTGTGCCCCCTAGTCCTACTGTCTTTTTTGAGTGGGAAGAGTCTCTCCACCTCTATCCTATCCATCCCATTCATCATCTTATACGTCTCAATGAGATCTCCCCTCATTCTGCTAAACTCTAACGAGTACAAGCCTAGTTTATTCAGCCTCTCCTCATAGCTCAATCCCCTCAACTCCGGTATCAGCCTAGTAAACCTCCTCTGCACTCCCTCCAGTGCCAAAATATCCTTGCGCAGGTGCGTCGCACAAAACTGCGCACAGTACTCCAGCTACGGCCTCACCAATGCCCTATACAGCTGCAGCAAGACCTCCCTACTTTTATATTCAATCCCCCTCGCTATGAAGGCCAGCATCCCATTTGCCTTCCTGACCACCTGCTGCACCTGCAAGCTGGGTTTTTGCGACTCATGCACAAGGACCCCGAGGTCCCTCTGCAACGTCGCCTGCTGCAGTTTTTCACCACATAAGTAATAGTCCTTCCTACCATTCCTCCTACCAAAGTGGACCACCTCACACTTGCCAACATTAAATTCCATTTGCCATTTCCTGGCCCATTCGCCCAGCATATCTAGATCCTTCTGCAGACTCTCCACACCCTCCTCACAATTTGCCTTTCCCCCAATCTTGGTGTCATCAGCAAATGTCGACACCCTGCACTCGGTTCCCTCCTCCAGATCATCTATATAAATGGTAAATAGCTGGGGCCCCAGCACCGACCCCTGGGGCACCCCACTAGTCACCAACCGCCAATCCGAATAGCACCCGTTGACCCCCACTCTGCCTCCTATTTGACAACCAATCCTCTATCCACGCTAACACCCTACCCCCAACTCCATGTCCCCTGACCTTCTGCAATAACCTCTTGTGAGGTACCTTGTCAAACGCCTTCTGAAAATCCAGAAAGACCACATCCACCGGCTCTCCTCTATCCACTGCCCTAGACACATCCTCATAGAACTCCAGTAAATTTGTCAGACACGACTTCCCTTTAATGAAACCGTGTTGCGTCCGCCCTATCAAGCAATTCCCCTCAAGATGCCTCGCTATTTCCTCCTTAATGACGGATTCTAACATTTTACCTACCACAGACGTTAAACTAACCGGCCTATAATTCCCCGCCTTTTGCCTGGCACCCTTCTTAAACAACGGCGTAACATTAGCCGTTTCCAATCTTCCGGTACTTCCCCAGAATCCAGCGACGTCTGGAAAATAACCACCAAGGCATCCACTATCACCTCCGCCATTTCTTTCAGAACCCTCGGATGCATTCCATCCGGTCTTGGGGACTTGTCCACAATCAGCCCCTCCAGTCTGTCGAGCACCACCTCTCTAGTAACAGTAATGTCATTAAGACCCTCCATTCCTACCACCTTACCATCACTAACACCCGCCAAATTATTCACGTCCTCCTCCGTGAAGACAGAAACAAAAAAGTTATTCAAGACCTTAGCCATATCCCCATCCCCTACCACTAGCTCCCCTTTCTCATCCTCTAAAGGACCAACGTTCACCCTAGCCAGCCTCTTCCTTTTTATATATTTATAAAAACTCTTGCTATCCTTTTTTATATGAAATGCTAGCCCAGCCTCATAGCTTCTCCTACCCTCCTTTATCAATTTTTTTGTCAATCTTTGTTGACATTTAAACTTTCCCCTCTTCTCGCCCACTGGTCTTACCTACTCTCAACTCCTCCGCTTTTAATTTAACACTTTCCTTCAACTCCTTCGTTATCCACGGCTTATTACCTCTCCTCCTATTGTCCTTTTTAACCATCGGAATAAATTTCTGCTGAGCACCAAGAAAGATCTCCTTAAAGATCCTCCACTGCTCCTCAGCAGACCTACCTTCCACGCACTCCCCCAGTCCACATTCGCCAATTCTTCTCTCATCCTACCATACTCCCCTCTATTCAAACAAAGGACGCGTGTCCGGGTACCCACTTTCTCCTCCTCCATCTGCACCAGAAACTCCACCATACAATGATCACTCTCTCCAAGAGGATCCTTCACCGCAAGGTCCCTAATTCTACCCGCCTCATTACATAGCATAGATTGTCTCGTCCTTGGGGTTGTGCAATCCAATCTCCATGGTAATAATATTTAATTTCAATTTGGATTTTCTGGGTCATCCTAGCCAGTTTGGTAATAAAGAAATCCAATTGCAAAGATGTTGTAACATCGATGTTTTCGATGGAATCCCACAGGGTTTCACATAAAGGTTCTTCTAATGCAGTGCCTCAGAAGTTATTTTCAGAAGCATTCCTGCAGCATGAAAGAGCTTCTTGCAGAGATGCTTAAAACATTTACCATTATTGAAAAAATATATTACCCAGTAGTCGTAATCATTGGTGTTCCTGGTGAGAGACAACAACTAAAGAAAATTTGTGAGCTAGTTTTTTTTTTCAATGAGTGTTGATGTTCTTGCTGGTCTACTGGACACTGTCCGACAGGAACTGAAGAAGTGTTGGCTTTTTGTTCAGTCAAATGGCCTGAATTAGCAACCTGTGCTTTCATTCCATTGACTAGGCTTCAAGATACAAATTTAGTTGTATTCAGAGACTCAACAAATGATCATACTCTTGTGTTTCTAAAGTATCGACTATTTTTGAATCATTTCCAATCACAGTCATGTTTCTGAATGAAAATGGTGGTGGATGTAATAGGCAGTGCAGAATTTTGTTGACTATCAGTCATCAAATTGCTGGTGTGGACGACCTGACTGACTGGTCAAATACCAGTCCGAATATCTGTAACTGAAAAATTGCACTGCATATGGAACTCACTAATCTGAGAACTCAATGCTTTCAAATTTACCGATTGTGATTGATTGCAAACATCGACTGGAATATCCCTAGGGTAAGGGGTTTGGCTGGAGAGGAGTTTGTTAGGGTGTTCAGGAAGGTTTCCTGACACAGTATGTGGACAAACCTACGAGGGAAGAGGCTGTACTTGACCTGGTACTGACGAATGAACCAGGGCAGGTGATGGATCTCTCGGTAGGAGAGCATCTTGGGAATTGTGACCATAATTCTATCTCCTTCACAATTGAATTAGAACGAGATAGGATCAGGCAGGCTAGGAAGGTGTTTGCCTGGAGTAAGGGGAGATACGAAGAAGTCAGGAAGTTACTTGGACAAATAAACTGGAAGGAGGCGTTCTTAGGGAAAAGTACCGAAGGAAGGTGGCGGATATTCAAGGAATGTTTGTCTGGTGCTCTGCATGACAATGTTCCGATGAGACAAGGGGGTTTTGGTAGGTCGCGGGAACCATGGTGCACGAAGGCGGTGTTGAACCTAGTCAGGAGGAAAAGGAAGGTTTAAAAAAGTTCAGGGAACTAGGAGAGGTTAAGGATCTTGAAGAGTATAAGCACTGTAGAAAGGAGGTTAAAAGGGAAATTAGGAGAGCCAGAAGGGGTCATGAGAAGACCTTGGCGGGTAAGATTAAGGAAAATCCCAAGGCCTTCTATAAATATGTGAAAGGTAAAAGGATGAGAAGGGAAAGGATAGGACCTATAAAAGGTGAAGGGGGAAAGGTCTGTGTGGAACCAGAAGAAATGGCGGAGGTGCTTAATGAGTACTTTGCCTCAGTATTCACAATGGAAGCTGATCTGGGAGATCTTGCTATGGACTTGCAGCAGTTGGAAAAGATTGAGTACGTGGACATGAAGGAGGAGGAGGTGTTAGAACGTTTGAATTCTATCAAAATAGATAAGTCGCCGGGACCAGATGGGATGTACCCCAGGATACTGTGGGAGGCCAGGGAAGTGATTGCAGAGCCACTGGTGATGATCTTTGCGTCGTCAATGGAGACGGGAGAGGTTCCGGAAGATTGGAGGATTGCGGATGTAGTCCCTATTTTCAAGAAAGGGAACAGAGATAGCCCGGGAAATTACCGACCGGTGAGTCTGACCTCAGTGGTTAGTAAGCTGATGGAGAGGCTTCTGAGGGACAAGATTTACAAGCATTTGAAAGGATTGACATGATCAGGAATAGTCAGCATGGATTTGTCAAGGGCAGGTCGTGCCTTACGAGCCTAGTTGAGTTCTTCGATAATGTGACCAAACACATCGACGAAGGAAGTGCCGTGGACGTAGTGTACATGGACTTCAGCAAGGCGTTTGATAAGGTTCCCCATGCAAGACTTCTTGAGAAGGTGAGAGGGCATGGGATCCAAGGGCCTTTGGCCTTGTGGATCCAGAACTGGCTTGCCTGCAGAAGGCAGAGAGTGGTTGTGGATGGGTCTTTTTCGGAAAGAAGGTCAGTCACCAGTGGGGTGCCCCAGGGATCTGTTCTGGGACCCTTGCTGTTTGTCATTTTCATAAATGACCTGGATGAGGAAGTGGAGGGATGGGTTAGCAAGTTCACTGATGACACGAAGGTCGGTGGTGTTGTGAATGGTCTGGAAGGATGTCAAAAGTTGCAGCAGGACATAGATAGGATGCAGGAATGGGCGGAGAAGTGGCAGATGGACTTCAACGCGGATAAATGTGTAGTACATTTCGGCAGAACCAACGGGATGAACGAGTACACTATCAAGGGCAGGAGTCTTAGGAGCGTTGAAGAGCAGAAGGATCTCGGGGTCCGGGTCCACAGGACTCTTAAATCGGCCTCGCAGGTGGAGGAGGTGGTCAAGAAGGCGTATGGTTTATTGGCCTTCATTAATCGAGGGATTGAGTTTAGGAGTCGGGAGGTAATGCTGCAACTTTACAGGACCCTTGTCAGGCCTCATTTGGAGTACTGTGCGCAGTTCTGGTCGCCTCACTATAGGAAAGACGTAGAAGCTATTGAAAGGGTGCAGAGGAGATTTACAAGGATGTTGCCTGGACTGGGAGGCATGCCTTATGAAGTTACGTTGAGGGAGCTGGAACTCTTTTCCCTAGAGAGGCGAAGTTTGAGAGGCGACCTGATAGAGGTTTATAAAATGTTGAGAAGAATAGATAGGGTGGACTCTCAGAGGCTATTTCCCCGGGGTTGAAATGATCGCTACGAGAGGACACAGATTTAAGGTGCGGGGAGGGAAGTACAGAGGTCATGTTAGGGGTAAGTTTTTCACTCAGAGGGTGGTGAGTGAATGGAATCGGCTGCCGTCATCGGTGGTGGAGGCGAACTCGCTGGGGTCTTTTACAAGACTTCTGGATGAGTATATGGGGTTTAATGGGATTGGGGGTTATAGATAGGTCTATAGATTGGTGGGGTTGATGTGATCGGCGCAACTCGAGGGCCGAAGGGCCTGTTTGTGCTGTAGTGTTCTATGTTCGGTGTTCTATGATTGCAAATGTGAACATTTGTGTAGGTTGAAGGCAAGTGTGAGGCGGTCCTCTTTGGTAGGAATAATAGTAGGAAGGACTATTACTTACGTGGTGAAAAACTGCAGCAGGCGACGGTGCAGAGGGACCTCGGGGTCCTTGTGCATGAGTCGCAAAAACCTAGCTTGCAGGTGCAGCAGGTGGTCAGGAAGGCGAATGGGATGCTGGCCCTCATAGCGAGGGTGATTGAATATAAAAGTAGGGAGGTCTTGCTGCAGCTGTATAGGGCATTGGTGAGTCCGCAGCTGGAGTTCTGTGTGCAGTTTTGGGCGCCGCACCTGCGCAAACATAGTTTGACCTTGGAGAGAGTGCAGAGGAGGTTTACTAGGCTGATACCGGAGTTGCGGTGATTGAGCTATGAGGAGAGGCTGAATAAACTAGGCTTGTACTCGTTGGAGTTTAGAAGAATGAGGGGAGATCTCATTGAGACGTATAAGATGATGAATGGGATGGATAGGATAGAGGTGGAGAGACTCTTCCCGCTCAAAAAAGACAGTAGGACTAGGGGGCACAGCCTCAAGATAAAGGGGGTGGGGCGGTTTAGAACGGAGTTGAGGAGAAACTTCTTCACTCAAAGGGTGGTGAATCTCTGGAATTCTCTGCCCGTTGAAGTGGTGGAGGCTGCCTCTCTAAATATTTTTAAGACGCGGGTTGATGGGTTTTTGATAAGAGAGGGGATTATGAGGAGAGAGCGGGATTTCTTATGTTCTTATTTTATAGCTCAAAACATTTATTTTAAGATCAATCCCCTCGCACATCACAGTTTGAGTTTCTGTGTCCCATGGTTATGGAATTATATTATTCTGCTAATACACAGATAGCTATTGACTTTTGTTACTTGAGGAGTTCACTACTTGAATTGTTTGCCGAACCAGTTTCTGGAGTCTCAACACATTTAGATTGCAATAATCTCTGCCCTTATGTAGATGATGTATTCTCCTGAAAGAACACCTACTGATAGAATAGCATACATGTTCCAACCACAAATAATAATCATGCACTTAAACAAAGCACACGATTGGCACCGTGGTTAGCATAGTAACTCAGGATTGATTCTGGCCTTGGTTGTATGCCTAAGTGACGTTTACACACTCCCCCCCGGGTCTGCATGGGTTTTCCCTTGCTGCTCCGGTTCCCTCCTACAGTTCAGGATTGGCCACAGTAAGTTGCTCCTTGGTGTCCAAAAATGTGTAGGTTAGGTTGATTAGCCATTGTAAATTTAGGGAAATAGAGGATGGGTAAGATAAACGTATGGAGAGTTGGTGCAAGCTTGATGGGCTGAATAGCATCCTTCAGTACAATAAGTAGTCTATGATGTTATAATTTCAGAGAGATAATGGAAGAGCTGGCTATGGTTGCTGCGGTAAACAAAATCAAAAGTTTTTCTTGTGGTAAAGAATCAGTCTAAATATTAAAGAAACAAATTAATATTAATCAAAAAGTTATCTTAATAGGGTGAAAGAATTAGATTTCAAATTTATCAATAAAACCAGAGGATGATGAATGTGTGTGTATATTATATACATTAACCGAAACCTTCAAAATTCATGAAGTAAACTCAAGTAAAATCGTAGTGTGATCAGACAAATTGAACATAGAAAGGAATAGGAACAGAAAGAAACGTTAAACAAATTAATTATTTTTTTGGGGGATAAGCAAACATTGTAGATGGCAGAGATATACAGTTGCATAAGGATCAGGAACAGTGCAACATTCTAGAGGTTGTCATTGCCAAGAAACTTAACTGACCATCAATATAAGTATTGCAGTTACAAACTTTGACTTCATTTTAATTTAATAACTTTTCTACTCATGCTTTAAAAGATAATGACTTTGTCCCTACTGCTCCCTGCAGATGAGAAATCCACAATTTAATAACACTCTGAGAAAAATATATTTTTAAAAAAACTCTTTATGTTGGCAACCCCGATTTTTAATCTGTATTGCCTATTCCTAGTCATCTTGAAGGGGCTAATTCCTGTCAACATCCACCCAACCATGTCCCCTTAGGATTATATAGGTTTTAATATGATACTGTCTGAATTTCCTGAACTCCCTTGGGCCAGCCTTGTATGAGATGAAGTCATGTGTCTTTTGAAAATGGATTCAATACCAAAGCGTACAGAATATTAGTACGAAGAATAGCAGCTCAAGCAATTGTGGGAATGGGCAAGTAAAAACATGAGCATGAATTATGATTTATTACCAGACAGATATACATCTCATGCTGTCCATTTGGAAGGCTCCGAATATTGGAATGCTAGAAGACACATCCGTTCTGTTGTCTGAAATATTTATAATCTCCATCCGTGATTTATACCAAGTGAGAGAGAGAGTAGTGTAACTAGTTTTGCTGAAGATTCAACACTTTGGAAGGGGACCGACATGATCAGATATGCAAATCGTACTAGATTTCTGTGTGAGATCAGACGTGGAATATACAGGTAGTTTTCGTTTCCACCTTGTTGGAGACATTCAGTCAAGATTCAGTACATTTGTTTCTGCGTTGAGAGGGCCATCAGATGATGCCAGGCTGAGTGAAATGTGTGTACACCTTCTGAAATGTTGAAGAAGGAAAGGCGAAACGCATGAGCTTAAGACCAGCAATGATTATATTGAATTTACCAGCAGGATCGATGGGCCGTGTGATCATCTAATGTCGTGAAAGTCAAGACTATTAAAAAACACATTTTTAAAGATATAGAGGTATGTCCAAGGGCAGCAAAATGTATGAGTAAGCTATTAATAATCAAAATCAAACTGTAATGCTCCAGTATATGCACAATTAGATACTGGTAACAGTAACAGTATCTAAGCATTTTTCAGTTTGAATATCACTTCTTAACCTTGAATTCTGAACAAAATGTTGCTGACGCTGAGGTAATTTCGTACCCATATTGTTTCTGGTCATTTTCTTTTCCCCCACTGGCTCAACCATTTCTCACAAGTTTATCGTGGGAAATACTGCTAACTGCTTTTCGGAATTTGAAACAAACCAGATCAACCTCATTTCACTTTTATTTTCATTATAAGGCACATGGACTTCACTGGCTGGCCCCAGCATTCATGGCCTATCGCCCTTCATTTCGGTGGAAATTTGAGAGTCAACCAGATTGCTGTGTGCCTCGAGTTATGCTATGTCAGGTAAGATCAGCGGATTTCCTCCCCTAAATGGGTATTTTTGAAACACGTGGGTTTTTACGATAATTGACACCGGTTTTGTGGTCATCATTAGGCTTCTGTGTCCAGGTTTCTACTGAACTCGAATTTCACCATTTTCCGCGTTTTGGTTTGAACCTGGGTGTACACAATATTACCTTGGGTCTCTCCATTCTAGTGTAGTGACAAAACCGCTCATCCACCAACTCTCACCATGTGAAAGTACTCATTAAAATCAACACTCACGCAATGAATTTTAATTTGTTCTTCATTAATAAATGCAGGTTGGTTTTCCATAATTAACATTCATGTTACCATTTCTGTTCAAGGTAATTGTTTCTAAAGGCCTCCCAACACCGAGATTTACCTATTGTGTCCATAGTTGCTGAATTCATCTTGATCATCTTGATTGGCTTTTACATTTCTGATTCTTCTCTATCTATCAGAACCCCTGAGACTACCAGATGAATGCAAAGTATGACTCATTTCTCCTGCAAGTTCAACACTCACTTCCATCACTTTGTTGGATCAACCGCAATCCCAGCAATTGTACGGTATAACTAAATATCATTTCACTTTATTCACGTATCGAATAGTTCTGATCAAATAGCCCCTTCCGTTATTCCATTAGCATATTAAAATTCCAGTGTGTAATGTCTTTATGTGGCTGCAACTTTCAGCCAATGAACTGATTCTATAAAGATGCTGGCTAACACAATGTGAGTTCGAATACAGGTGTGCACATTTTTTTCCATGAACGAGTTTCATATAGCTAGAATAGGAGAACATTTCAAACTAAGATGACATATTTGGGGGTTCAAATAAATTTGAATGCTTCACTTGGAGCTGGAAGTTTAATTTTCTTCATTTTTGAGCGAACCACAGAATCAATGTGCAGGGAGATTTCAACACCTTCTTCAGCTCCCCTCGGAATTTCCTCTGAGTCACTGCATATATGCATGTATTTGGACAGGAACTCAAAAACTTCAACATTGTTCCAATTTCCGAGACGGTATATTTAAGGTTTGTCCTGTCACCCTGATAAGAATTGACGCTTATAACTCTCGAAATTATTACACCAATGACAGACGGCAACCACAACATTAAAAAACTGCCTGAAACAGCGAAGAGTAAGATGATAGTGTTCTTCCGCTTCTCTATCTCTGGGTCAGCGTTTTTCTCAGTTTTGTGAGACCCAAGTTTCCTTCGAGCTCGACTTGCCAATACAATACGTCTAATTGTCAATGAATTAAACAAAGCAATTAAAGTAAAGGGAAGCCAAACAAGTGAAAATATGTGAAACCAGAAGAACATTATACCCCGAGATGATGACAAAAATGTCACACTTGGCTGGCAACCCCACTGCACATTGTTAATTATTTGTTGATTTTCATGCTCAATGAAAAATGGGATATCCTTTAAAAAGATCAAAACAGATAATATAGTTATAACCACAACTGCAGTTCTTGATGTACAATGCTTTGCTTTGAACTTCTGAAAGCAAATAACTGCAAATCGGTCAAATGTGAAGAAAACAGTGAACCAAACAGACAAATCGAGTGCAACAGCGGTCATGTACAACACAGACTTACACACCGGAGTGAAGTGCAAAAATGAAAGTGGAAAATTATAACTGAAGATATGATACATCATTACATTGATAATCATGACCAGTAGATCTGCTGTTGCCATGGCTAACATGATTAACGAGATACAATTGGAAAGCCCACATTTTCCTCGGCAAAAAATCACAATGGTCACCAAGTTTGCTGAAAGAAAGAAAGAACATTAGACAGTGCTCCAACATCTGATTAACTGATGTGAAGACTGAATTTATCCAAAAGGTAACAAAAAATTAAGAGAGCTAAAACTTATTAAAAACAAAGAATTTACAATGGCTCACCAGGGACACTAATAGCTGCAATAATTGGGTAGTAAATCTCTTTTGTCAACAGAATAGAAGGTTTTCCCATCTTCTGAAAATGGATGAATAACTTGGATGTTAAAATCTCTAAGTGGCAGCCCACATTTATATATGCATGAATCCCCCAGGTAATCAATTAGCTGAAGTCAACATTATCATTACTTACAGCCATTAAACAAATACATACATGCAACTGTTTATCTTACCTTTGATTAAGAGAGCACATTATTTTTTTTTCCTTGTTGCAGTGGCAACAGGACTTTACGTTGTGTTGAATTAGGGGCAGAAGAACATAAGAAACATAAGAACATGAGAAATAGGAGCAGGAGTAGGCCATCTAGCCCTTCGAGCCTGCCCCGCCATTCAATAAGATCATGGCTGATCTGAAGTGGATCATTTCCACTTTCCCGCTTTCTCCCCATAACCCTTAATTCCCTTGTCTGTGAAAAACCTATCTACCCATGACTTAAATATATTTAGTGAGGTAGCCTCCACCACTTCAATGGGCAGAGAATTCCAGAGATTCACCACCCTTTGAATGAAGAAGTTCCTCCTCAACTCCAATCTAACCTGCACCGGCCCCCGTCCCTCTTATCTTGATGCTGCACCCTCTAGTCCTGCTATCCTTTATAAGCGGGAAGAATCTCTCTATCTCTGCCCTCTCCATCCCTTTCATTATCTTATACGTCTCTATAAGATCCCCCCTCAGCCTTCTCAACTCCAACGAGTACAGACCTTTCTATTTAGTCTCTCTTCATAGGCCAACACCCTCATCTCTGGTATCAGCCGAGTGAACCAGATTATTCTAGCAGGATATGTATTATTCCTTGATACACGAATTTCAAACATTCCTGGCAATCTTTTCAATGAGAGGGATGTAGAGTCATTGAACATATCGAAGTGTCATCGTTTTCTGCTGTTCTGTTCCTGACGCTGTAGATTGCGGTGTGTAAGTGAGGACTTGGCCACTCCCGTTGTGCATAATTCATTTCAAATCCTGGAATTTAGCACAGGGTAAACTGATAGCTGATGATTCAAGCTTCAATTCTGGATAATGGATTCATAATTGGCTTAGCAGTCGGATATAAAGGGTGGCTGCTTTATTGACTGGAAGCCAGTGACCAGAGGCATGCCACAGGGATCCGTGATGGGCCCCCATTTATATAAATTATATAGATGACTTTATGGGGGTAGGATCAATAACTTTGACAGTGACACAAAGATTGGCTGGGTGGTTAGCAATGAGGTTGAGTGTCTTGAGTTACAGGAGGACGTGAATGAGATAGTCAAATGAGCGGATAAGTGGCAGATGGAATTTACAGCTGAAAAAGCGTTTGGTGATGAACTTTGAAGGAGTAAAATATTGTGAGGGAGATAGATTCTAAGGGGGAGGGAGAGAGATAAAGAGGTAGAGATTCCCGAGATAGAGTGGAGATTGGGGAAACTATGGAGCGTTGAGAAGCTGACAGAATCGTTGGATGCACAGACAAATAGGTGGTCACATCATAAACTCAGGAACCACAAGCAGAAAGGAAACGGTTGACAAGCAGGGAAAGCAAATGATCGAGGTAGGCAGTGTAGGAATCCCCTGTGGCCATTCAACTGCAGGACAGCTACATTACTTTGAATTATGTTTGCGGGGTGGGGGGGGGGGGGGGGGGGGGGGGAGACGGCCTCAGTGATAAGCAGCAATAGCCAACTTTTGGAAATACAGCGAACTCTGCTGCACTGGAGAGGGGGATAATGAGTATGATTGCAACAGCTAAAGGACATCCAATAATAAGGGTTATAGATAGGCGTTACTGTGGTAGCAAACGAGATTCTCAAATGCTAGGTTGCCTCTCTGGTGCTAGGGTCAAGGACTTTCAAAGTGGCACAAAATTATTCTAGAGGATAAGTGTCACACATCAAGAATAAATAACAAAGTGCAACGAACAAATAAAAACATGGCACAGGGATAGGCCCTTCTGTGCTCCAAGTCTATAGCGATCACGGTGCCCTGACTAAATAAACAAAAACTTTTTGTCCTTACTTGGTCTATATTCCCTCTATTCCCTCCCTATTCATGTGCCCATCCAGTTACCACTTAAATGCTACTAAAGCCCTTGTTCCCACTCCCTTCTCTGGCAGCGTGTTTGAGACATCCAACACTCCCTGCATGAGAAGCGTACCGCGAACATTTCCCCTAAACTTCACACCTCTGACATTAAATCTCTGCCCCCTTGTAATTTGCAATCCCGCCCAGCTAAAAAGCCTCTGACTATCCACCCGGTCTATGCCTCCCATAATTCTGTAGACCTCTATTACGTCTCCCCTCAGCCTCCGACTTTCCTGTGATCACAATCCTAGTTTATTCAACCTCCCCTCATTGCCAACACCCTTGATACCAGGCAACATCCTGCTGAACCTTGTTTACACTCTCTCCAAAGCTTTCGTGTCCTTCTAATAGTACGGTGACCAGAACTGCACTCAATAATCCAAATGCGGCCTAAACAAGGTTTTGTATAGCTTCAACATGATTTCCCAACTCTTGTCCTCAGTGTCCCGTACAATGAAGACCAGCATATCATATGCTTTCTTAATCACCTTGGCCACCTGTGTTGTCAATTTTAGGGAAATGTGGACCTGCACGCCCAGATACCTCTGCATGTGCAATTTCATAAGGGTTCCGCAATTGCAGTATAATTCAGACTTAAAATTGATCTTCCAAATTGCATCAAATCACAATGCTCCGGATTGAAATCCGTCTGCCATCTCTGTGCCCACGCTTTCAATCTATCTATATCTAGTTGAACTCCCTGACATTATCCCCACCTCCACCAATCTTCGTGTCATCAGGAAACTTACTTTTCAAGCCCTCATTTTCCTCATTTATATATAATACAAACAAGAGAAGTCCCACGACTTATCGCTGCGGAACACCAGTAGCTACAAATCTCCATTCTGATAAACACCTTCCAACGTTACTTTTGATCTTCCATAACCAAGCCAGTTCCGTATCCGCCTATCCAGCCTATCCCGAATCTCATGTGATTTTAGTTTTGCAACAGACTGCTATGTAGGATATGTCAAACGCATTACTATGCTACATAAGGACTGCATCTACAGTTCGTCCTTCATGAATTATCTTTGTTACCTCTTCTAAAATTTCAATCGGCTTGATGAGACACAACATTCTCCTACAAAACCATGGCACCTGCCATTAATTTGCTCATTTTCTTCCAAATGTGCATATATCCTATCCCTTGGCATCTTCTCCAAAAGCTTCCCCACCACTGAAGTCATCTTCCCATTCTATAATTTCCTGGATTATCTCTGCTTCATTTCTGAAAAAGAAATTGGGTATTCTCCATTCCTACGTAACCTCGACTGTGGCCAAAGAGGATGTGATCTGTTAAGGCCCTGACTATTTCTTCCCTTGCCTCCTGCAGTACACCTGGCACAGATTATAAGAACATAAGTAAGAACATAAGAAATAGGAGCAGGAGTTGGCCATCCAGGAGTTGGCCTTCGAGCCTGCCCCGCCATTCAATAAGATCATGGCTGATCTGTCGTGGCTCAGTTCCACCTTCCCGCCCTCTCCCCGTAACCCTTAATCCCCTCGCTTATCAAAAACCCATCAACCTGCGTCTTAAAAATATTTAGCGAGGCAGCCTCCACCACTTCAACGGGCAGAGAATTCCAGAGATTCACCACCCTTTGAGTGAAGAAGTTCCTCCGCATGTCCGTTCTAAACTCCGTTCACATCCTTTCTGGCCGTGGGGGAATAGTCTACCATAATGCAATTTAGATACTCAACACTTCCTCCTTCGAAATGTCCACACCAATGACATAGGTAAAAAAAAAGAGAAGCGGTCCTTAAAGCCGGATATTGGGAATTGGGGGGTAAGTTGAAATGCAGAATCTCAAAATTAGTGAACTCAAACTTAGTGAATCTAAGCCACGTATTAGTCGGAGTAGGATATGTCAGGCTGGTGGTATATGTCATTTTCTGCAGTCACACTGGTGTTTCCTGGAGTTTGCAATGAAGCTAAATAACATCTTTCCACTCAAAATTGGTGCTTGAGTGTTTTTGGTTTGGCGCCGACGTTGGAACATTCGATGCCCTTTTGGCAGTCGGGGTATAACAGAAGGACCGCAGACCACCAAACTGCCCTCTCTGAACTCACACCCCTGGGGACCATATAATGCTGAAGCAAAATGAATATTGTGTGTCTGCTTTCACCCACAGATTTAAACCACTTTCAAGCTGTAGCTTGACGACACAGACGTTATTCGAATATATTACTATTATATATTTGTTTTGTAACAAAGTTCACCAGCAAATTTCACGCAGCAGTCTTCTACAGACAACTATCATTATAATTTCAGACCGAACATTTTCAGTAATATCTCTGGGGTGTTCATTTCTCAGACTACTAGATAGATGAACATTACCGCAGTTTGAATATCTGAAAACGGAGAACGCTTACAGGCTCCGGACATGCACTTGTTGACAAGAACCCGTCTCAGTTAACCTATAAGAGGAATCGTTAAACACCTTGTGTGCAGTGTGACCGGTTCTAGCACTTGGAAGTGAGTGGAATTAGTTTTAACTTTTCTCTGCGTTTGGATGCCGCATGTGGAGGGAGAGGGACATTGTTTCAAGGCAGCATCCTCATAGAAAACAGCGAGCTTTACAACATCACTGAATGTCGTCAGAGGTAACTCGTGTGGATATTATATGGAGTGATAGAGTATCAAAAACACGGGAAGGTTCAAGTAATGGGAGTGTGATAGGAAATCTGTAATTGTCCAACATGCTTGTGAGACGAATCATATCCATTCACCTCGGTTTATCGGGTTAACCATAGGCTTGCAGAATCGCAGCAATTATTAAAACATGAAGATACCTTGTATCTGACATATGCACGAATTATGATGAACAGAATACAGTAAATAAAGGACAGGTAAAGACGAGCAATATGATAACAATTCTAGCAAGGGACAATTTCAATCATTACTCGGGAGAGTTCCGTTCTAGAAGGATACACCACGATTGTAACGTTGTTACAGGGAATGCAGTGAAACAATGGTTGAAAGCAAATTGCTGAAACCAAATCAGTATCTGAAACCAAAAGAAAAAGAAAAACTTGAAAAACTCAACAGGTCTGGCAGCATCTGCAAGGAGAGAAACAATGCCTGACAAATATGCAACGATTAAAGTCAGAGGCTGAGTGACAGACAAAGGAAAAACACAGATATCTCAGAGGATTGTGGACTGGAGTAGATTGGAAATATATAATTACGCTTTGATCAGGAGGAAGTCGACACAAGGTGTTCAGAAAGAAGAATGTCAGAATAATTTGTACGAGGTCAAATTAGTGGCCTGCAGCCTCAAGTGATTATAAATCAAACCCAGGGCTTTGCTTCTTGAAAATCAGTAAACCACACACCAAAATATTAAAATGTTGTTTAAATAAAGAAATGGATAATTTTCTTTACCAGACATAAAAAAAGTGAAAATTGGGAGTTAAAATTCAAGCTTCTTTAAATTTGGTTATGGATCATTTAATTTGCCAACTGACTTAAGAAGTCACCATGATGCATGGTGTATGTGTTTGGTCGATTCCTGGATGGAGTGTGTAGCAAGTGATAGAATGATAGAATCCCTCCAGTGCAAAAGGAAGCCTTTGGCCCATCAGCCTACACCAAAAAAAAAACAATCTCACCAATACCTTATACCTATATCCCCACATATTTACCCTGCTAATCACCCGACACTAAGGGAATATTTGCCATGACCAATAAACCTAGCCTGCACATATTGGGGATGTGATGAAACCTCAAGGAATGCAGTTGATTCTGTTGAATTTTGCAATTTGACTCAGGAATCCCTTCATCCCATTCTGGAAGATGGAAATGGTCATTGGATAGTCAAATCACATCAAAGCTATCACACAGGACAAGTGTACACCAGTTGATTCTTTAGGATCTTTCAGACTCGAAACATTGGATTTGTTCTCTCTCTGTAAATATAAGGGAATCAAGTTTAGCAAGTAGTCCACGAATGTCTGATTTTGTCCCACTTCTTCCATCATACAACGTCTTCATCTGAAAATAGGTAATGGTTATGTCCACATTGCTTCCATTACAACAGCTCTTTTGATGCAGGCATTATTTTCCGTTTTCCTATGCCATATATATATATATGTATATATTAAATTAAGTAAAAACATTCCTCTGCATATGGAGATTTCAAACTCAAGGATCAAAAAAATGGCGGCGGGATTCAGCATTGGTGTCGGACATACAGAAGAGTCCACTGCAGTTTGTGATGTCCAGCAGGTCAATTTAAGTTCGCCGAGAATGTTCATCTGGTGCTGAAACAATATAAGATTTTGTGGTGGCCGATTTTGGTAATTCATCTGGAATTATGGTGTGAATATTGCAAGCTTGAGACTTAGCATAAAACAGCATTGACAAATGATTAGTGTTTAACTTGGCTAAACAACCCAAACACTGTCCATCCTTGTGATACTTCACTCTTTCCTTCCCAACTATTTAGCTGAAGTCGCGAGTTAATGCTGACTTCTGTCCCGCGCTCATCAGTCGATGGCGTGTGCCGTTTACACTGGCAACATTGGAAAAGTTTTGTCATTGCCAGGGAACTATAGGCCAGTGAGCTTGACTTCAGTTATAGGCAAGATAATGGAGAGGATCCTCAAGGATAGGATGTATGAGCATCTGGAGCGCTGCAATCTGATCAGTGATACGCAGCATGGTTTCGTTACAGGGAGGTCGTGCCTTACGAATCTATTGGAATTTTTTGAAGAGGTGACAAAAACGGTTGACGAAGGACGGTTGATGTTGTCTGTATGGATTTCAGTAAGGCGTTTGACAAGGTCCCTCACGGTAGGCTGATGGAAAAGGTGAAGGCTCATGGGATACAAGGCCAGGTATGTAGATGGGTGGAGAACTGGCTTGGGAGGAGGAGACAGCGGGTAGTAGTGGAGGGCTCCTTTTCCAATTGGAGGTCTGTCACCAGTGGGGTGCCGCAGGGCTCGGTACTAGGACCTCTACTATTTGTAGTATATATTAATGACTTGAAAGAGGGGGTAGGTGGTGTGATCAGCAAATTTGCTGATGACACTAAGATGGTTGGATTGGCGGGTACTGAGGAGCAGTGCCTGGCAATGCAACAGGACATAGATAGGCTGGTAGATTGGGCAGATAGATGGCAAATGGAATTTAATCCGGAGAAATGCGAGGTGATGCACTTTGGCCGGAATAATGTGGAAGGGAGTTATATGATAAAAGGTAGAACTATCCGGAGTATAGATACGCAGAGAGACCTGGGGGAGCAGGTACACAAGTCCCTGAAGGTGTCGGTGCAGGTGCAGAATGTTATGAGGAAAGCGTATGGCATGTTAGCCTTCATAGGAAGGGGTATAGAATATAAGAGTAGGAGTCTGATGTTGCAGTTGTATAGAATGTTGGTTAGGCCTCACCTGGAGTACTGCGTCCAGTTCTGGTCGCCGTACTACCGGAAGGATGTAGAGATCCTGGAGAGAGTGCAGAGGAGATTTACCAGGATGTTGCCTGGTATGGAAGGGCTGTCTTACGAGGGAAGATTGAACGCACTTGGGCTGTTTTCCCTTGAGAGACGTCGGCTGAGGGGGGATCTAATAGAGGTTTATAAGATTATGAAGGGGACAGATAGAGTAGATGGTGATAAGCTTTTTCCGCTATTAGAAATGGATAGAACGAGGGGTCACGGGCTTAGGGTGAGGGGGGCTAGATATAAGACTAATATTAGAGGGCAGTTTTTCACACAAAGGGTAGTGGGGATGTGGAATGCACTGCCGAGTAAGGTGGTGGAAGCAGGCACGCTAGGGTTGTTCAAGAGTCACTTGGACAGCCACATGAGCGGTCTACATATAGGGGGATATAGCAGGCCTTACTAAGCATTGTAGGCTTGGAGTCAGTTTTAGCCTCAGGGATATAGAGTCTTTAATAATGAAATTTTTATCCACAGGCACTTAAGTCCAGCAAGGGCCATGCGGGCGGCAGGTTGTGGTGGGCTGCTCTTGGATATTGCTTCGGGAGTTGCCTACTGCTTCATGTCGTTGGTGTGCGTAAACTGGACCATCTCGAGGGCATCATGGCAGCTCAGAGGCTATCTCTGTTGCTGTGCGGACACATGGAGTTGGGCCTGTGTCCGTGGGAGTTTGCGCGTTCTCCCCGTGGTTGCGTGGGTTTCCTCCGGGTGCTCGGTTTCCTCCCACATCCCAAAAATGTGCTTTTAGGCTGATTGATTGGGTAAGAAATTGTCCCTATATTGGACCTCCCTGATCCTCACACATTAGGCATAGACTAGAGTCATGAATAGGTCACTGACCATGGGACGGCGGCGCGGGCTCGTTGGGCCGAAGGGCCTGTTTCCCGTGCTGTGTTGTTCTTTGTTCTTTGTTCTTTGTATTTCGCTTAAGACATTTCCCAATGTAGTGAAGGAATAAAAAAAAAACGAATTCTTTGGCATCAAACTGTTATCTAATATTATTGATGGAAAAATAACTATGTGACCAATTCAAGAATGTATTTATAGCTTGGTGTTCAGCGAAATATCTGTACCAAAGTAAAACAATTTGCTGCTAACATCCAAGGTGGTTGGCTATTCTATGAAAAAGCTGGGAAAAAAATGCAACTTTCAGATTCTTTTCGTTATCAACTTGCCTTAATCTGAGAAGAACGCCAAGGAGCTGGGGAAAATGGGATGCATATGAATATGAGCATGAAACACTAATATTTTGGATATCCCATACTTTGAAAGTGAATTTGCCAGAGGATAGCAAAGGAAATTTGCGTGTTATGGACACTGGCTTAGTTCACAATCATAAGAAAGCGGCGATAAGTCCTTCCAAATCGGTACCCCGGCCAGTGTTAAAATTCACAGTATACCTGGTGTTTCTCCTGCTGTCAGATCGCAGAAAAAAAACTAACCCGATATTGTGCACCTTATTTTCGCTGAGAAAGATGCAAACGCTTTCAGAAAGCGTGTAGGAATTACCCATTTTGGGTTGGGGTAAAAATGCAAGTTTGGAACATTTCTTGACTGCTGAGAGATTAGGATGTGTTTATGTCCATCCTTCATGAGCCTCTTAAAGGAACGGTAAACGATTAAAAAGGCATTTGGCATTTAAACTTTTAGTGCAAAAGGATTCGAGCAAAACAAAAAATGACTGTTGCCGTAGCTTTTCACAGACTTGATGTCACTGCAGCTGGACAGTTACGTAGAGTTCTAACCTCCTTAGATTAAGAAGATTGTATTTGCTACTGAGGGAGTTCAGGGGATATCAAGGAGACGGTTTCGCTTCTCTGTGGAGAAATCAGACCAATGCCATAACTCTATCGAAGCATCTGACAGTTCACTGTAGGTTGTCGTATACCTCCCTCGTAACGTAGCGCTCCTCATAATATAACATCAATACCAAGATCAGTTTGCTGTAGAAATTCATAGTAGATCAGTGACATTTCAAATAATCAGGGATTTAAGTACTAATGAAACTGCTAGCGATAATTAAAATCACCTCAGGTCAGGCTCACAATCTAATAGGGGAACAATCTACATGAAAACGGTATGAACAAACACAAAAACAAACTTGAACATGTATGCGATTTGATCTAGTATTTACGATTTCAAATATATTTTGCAATTTGAACATGAGCTGTGTTCTGAAAGTAATTGCACACTTTAACCAAAGATAGAGTGCTGTGATGGATGGTGGAATGAAACCTTAGCAGACAAACATCATTCTTTGGAAGAATGAAATTCACAAAATGTGCATGGTTCTATCAGCAAAAGTTATCAACAGTTTGGTTCCCAAAGCCAATTTATGTTTTGGGCAATTCAAGTTGTCCTGATAAGGCAGGTCTTCACTTCTGTGAGAACGTCAGCTGTTTTGTTCGGTATTTGATATGAATGAGAATTGGTGGGACAATCAACTTTGCCTTTTGTAGTTAAGCATCCGGTGTTGCTAACTAAGAGGGCGAAGAAGCATCTAGATACTATAGACCAATGAAATCTCATGATATCAGAGGGTAAAATGCAATTGGCTAGGCCAGAAGATAATGGTTAACAGTGATTGCTTTGCATTAATGGTGACTCGTTCATAAGCACCAGAGAGGCAGAAGAAACGAACTTGAGAAATGTCTAATTGTAGTGACTGATGAATTGACATCTCAGAGTGGAGATGGAATGCTCAAGGCCTTCTCTTACTGTAATGCTAACTTCTCCCTTTGATCGCTGGCCAATAGATACGTCTTTAACTAGGACATTGAATTCGTGTGTCTTTGTATTATGTGAGCATTTTGGCTGCACCAATCTTCTCAAAATATCACGCAACATGCTCCGTTAGCTCACAATCCTTCAGTGATTTATTGCTCCAACACCCTTACTTTGAGTCCTCCAAATGTGACCTCTTGTTCCTTAGCTCCTGGATCTTTGTCTTCCGTTGATAAATAAATAATAATTTCCTCTAAACTTGTTTGCTGCAGCCATCCACCAACCAAATCAATCCAACCACTTCATGAAACTGTTCACCCCAATGCTTCCCCAAGCTTTTGGATCAATATTATATTCTAGTACTGGAACATGCCTCAGAACAATGCTCAGTTGTGTCATCCATTAAATATTTGTTTAATTACAGTAAATGGATATTTCATTGCACTTTTGATCTGCTCCCTGAATTTAGGCTGAGTCGCCACATAAATAAATGTGTTTGTGCGATAACTTAAATTCCGCAGCATAAACTCAACTCGTTGAAAGATAAATTCAGAAAAAGTTATATTTCCTGGTACTTTTTGCATTAATGCTGTAACATGAGACATACAAAACAAACACTAACCACAGAAGGATGAAGCTACCAGATGTGCTGAACAGTAAAATCCGAGATTTCTTTCTGCTCTCAATCTCTGGGTCACTGTGATTTTTCCCCTTTCTCTGACCCTTCAGTGTCTTACAGACTCGACTGGCATCTAAAATGTATCTGACTGTTAATACATTGAAGTGCAGAATTTTAAAAAAATGGGGGAATTGGAGTTAAAACCCAATTAAACAAATCTCCTTAGGGATATGCTCGATTGCAGCTTTGATCACATTGTATTTAGCTTGATTTAAGAAAACATATTTCAACATCGATTTATGAGCATATCACAGAAAATTCTATTTTTGGTGCTATTCACATATTTTTACAAATGACAAGTATAACTCACGTTTTCCTAGCAAGTCCATTGTTCTGGCAAATATTAGGGAGCCAATCACTTGGATAGATGCTGGTGTAGTGGAAAGGTCAGTTGGTGAAAATCAAGAAACCGAGTCTAATATTCCGTTGGCAGCCGTTAAAGCCCTGACATTGCAGTTGCTTGAACAGAAATACAATCTTGCAACTTGAAAACCAACAAAACTCTCATCTACTGATGACGATGAAAGCATGGATAATTTCAGTAAAAACCCATTTGTTTCAGCAATCTGTAATTGTAATCTGCTTTGGCGGGTAGGATTAAGGAAAATCCTAAGGCATTTTACTCTTATATTAGAAACAAAAGGATGGTTAGAGGGAACATTGGTCCTCTCAGGGACAGAGGAGGGGAACTATGCTTGGAGCCTGGGGGAATGGGGGAGATCTTGAATGAATACTTTGCGTCGGTATTCACTCAGGAGAGGGGTCAGTCCTCTGCTGCTGTGCTTGAGAAGTTTGAGGATCCGTTGAGGGAAATAGTCATCACGAGGGAAGAGGTGTTGGGACTTTTAGACAATATAAAGACGGACAAATCTCCGGGGCCTGATGGCATCTATCCTAGGCTGCTAAGGGAGGTGAGGGATGAAATTGCTGGGCCTCTGACGCAAATCTTTGTCTCTTCTTTGGACACAGGTGAGGTCCCAGAGGATTGGCGGATTGCAAATGTTGTACCTTTGTTTAAGAAGGGTCAGAGGGATAACCCAAGGAACTATAGGCCAGTGAGCTTGACTTCAGTTATAGGCAAGATAATGGAGAGGATCCTCAAGGATAGGATGTATGAGCATCTGGAGCGCTGCAATCTGATCAGGGATACGCAGCATGGCTTCGTTACAGGGAGGTCGTGCCTTACGAATCTATTGGAATTTTTTGAAGAGGTGACAAAAACGGTTGACGAAGGACAAGCCGTTGATGTTGTCTATATGGATTTCAGTAAGGCGTTTGACAAGGTCCCTCACGGTAGGCTGATAGAAAAGGTGAAGGCTCATGGGATACAAGGCCAGGTATGTAGATGGGTGAAGAACTGGCTTGGGAGGAGAAGACAGCGGGTAGTAGTGGAGGGCTCCTTTTCCAATTGGAGGTCTGTCACCAGTGGGGTGCCGCAGGGCTCGGTACTAGGACCTCTACTATTTGTAGTATATATTAATGACTTGGAAGAGGGGGTAGGTGGTGTGATCAGCAAATTTGCTGATGACACTAAGATGGTTGGATTGGCGGGTACTGAGGAGCAGTGCCTGGCAATGCAACAGGACATAGATAGGCTGGTAGATTGGGCAGATAGATGGCAAATGGAATTTAATCCGGAGAAATGCGAGGTGATGCACTTTGGCCGGAATAATGTGGAAGGGAGTTATATGATAAAAGGTAGAACTATCCGGAGTATAGATACGCAGAGAGACCTGGGGGTGCAGGTACACAAGTCCCTGAAGGTGTCGGTGCAGGTGCAGAATGTGATGAGGAAAGCGTATGGCATGTTAGCCTTCATAGGAAGGGGTATAGAATATAAGAGTAGGAGTCTGATGTTGCAGTTGTATAGAACGTTGGTTAGGCCTCACCTGGAGTACTGCGTCCAGTTCTGGTCGCCGTACTACCGGAAGGATGTAGAGATCCTGGAGAGAGTGCAGAGGAGATTTACCAGGATGTTGCCTGGTATGGAAGGGCTGTCTTACGAGGAAAGATTGAACGCACTTGGGCTGTTTTCCCTTGAGAGACGTCGGCTGAGGGGGGATTTGATAGAGGTTTATAAGATTATGAAGGGGACAGATAGAGTAGATGGTGATAAGCTTTTTCCGCTATTAGAAATGGATAGAACGAGGGGTCACGGGCTTAGGGTGAGGGGGGCTAGATATAAGACTAATGTTAGAGGGCAGTTTTTCACACAAAGGGTAGTGGGGATGTGGAATGCACTGCCGAGTAAGGTGGTGGAATCAGGCACGCTAGGGTTGTTCAAGAGTCACTTGGACAGCCACATGAGCAGTTTACATATAGGGGGATATAGCAGGCCTTATTAAGCATTGTAGGCTTGGGGTCAGTTTTAGTCTCAGGGATATAGAGTCTTTAATAATGAAATTTTTATCCACAGGCACTTACCATCTCGAGGGCATCATGGCAGCACAGAGGCTATCTCTGTTGCTGTGCGGACACATGGAGTTGGGCCTGTGTCCGTGGGAGTTTACGCGTTCTCCCCGTGGTTGCGTGGGTTTCCTCCGGGTGCTCCGGTTTCCTCCCACATCCCAAAAATGTGCTTTTAGGCTGATTGATTGGGTAACAAATTGTCCCTATATTGGAACTCCCTGATCCTCACACATTAGGCATAGACTAGAGTCATGAATAGGTCACTGACCATGGGACGGCGGCGCTGGCTCGTTGGGCCGAAGGGCCTGTTTCCCGTGCTGTTTTGTTCTTTGTTCTTTTTCTTTGTGTAATCTTTACCTGATTTGACCTATATATAATTCCATACCCTCGTTAAGTGGCTGACTCTGAAACTAGAGCTCGCGGCTTGAATAATAAATGAAAACAAAAGATCACTGAGCATCACCATCGGTGCCAGAAAAAAAAAATCAACAGCATACCCGGAACATTAATTCGGGCACAGTCTCACATTCAAATTTTTGGGGGCTGGTCGCAAGTGAAGCAAACGATTGATATAGTTATACTTTCCTTATGTCAACATCTCAAGCACCATTATCACCGTTCCTGCATATGGCCAGAAGTGGTAACATGTTACCAAGCATTGGGCAATGTTTCCCTAGAAACGGATGTGGAGTCCTCAACCTCCATCCGAACCCAATGAAATATCATGGCATCAGATGAGGCATGAACAAAGAAACGTCTGGTTGGTCATCACCATTTTGTCCATGTGCTTCGCCATCTCCTCCCCAGCCTTAACTGATAAAACACCTACAGAAAACTTGTGATCACGCATCTGGAGTACTCTGTACCACAGTGACCTTCTTATTATAGGAAAAAAAGAATGAGTCTATCCGATGCATTTCAGGTGAGATTAATAGCAAGATTGAGTCTGATGGTGAAGGTGTATTGAGTTTCGGCTTGCATCCAGTAAAACTGGAATATCAATAAATGAATTGAAGGAGGTTCCTCAGACTATGTTGTCTATGCCTATCCAAATTGCTATATGTACAGGAATGTTCATCTGCGTGACCTGAGGGTGATAAAGGCACCAAATGTTCTCCGGAAGAAAGAATATGGAAAGCCTACAAATAACAAAGAGCAAAGAACAACACTGCACAGGAAACAAGCCTTTTGGCCCAATGAGCCCGTGCCGCCATTTTAACATTATGAGTGCCCTCCTGTACCCACGACCTTTGTCTACACCTATTGGGGAAGATTGAGGGAAGACTAATTTAGGGACAATTTGTTACACCAATCAGCCTAAGAGCACGTTTTTGAAATGTGGGAGGAAACCGGAGCACCCGGAGAAAACCTACGCAATCATGGGGAGAATGTGCAAACTCCCACAGACACCGGCCCAAATCCATGTAACTGCACAGCAAACAGTGATAGTCACTGAGCTGCCGTGTTGCCCATCAGATGGTTCAGTTTAAACGTACACTAACAATATGAAGCACTAGGCAACTCTCGAAGCAACATCCAAGAGCAGCCCTCGCACCGCGTGTCAACAAGGTGGGCCGAATCTCCTGTGAAGTAAAAGAAAAGACATCAATAAACATGCAAAACTTAGACAGACATTTACAGAATCCCCAGAAGCACAGAAATAAAGCAAGTGAGCCATGAAATATGTTGGATGGTCCATAGGAATCAGTTGATTCCCAGGGACGTCCCAAAGCTCTTGACCTTTATTTAGAAAAGTCTCCTGTGTCCCTCAATTTCTAGTCCGCTCATGTGCCTGTCTCAGTAAGCCTTAAGCAACCTTAGCGCACCTGCCTCCACCACCCTACTTGGCAGTGAATTCCAGGCCCCCACCACCCTCTGTGTGAAAAATCTCCCTCTAACATCCGAGTTATACCTTCCCCCAACCACCCACCTCACCCTAAGCCCGTGGCCCTTCGGAATTATTCTATCCAACCTCGGAAACGTTTACCACTGTTCACTTTATCTATACTTAATTTGGTTTCCAATGTGGAGTACCATAAGCGTAGACAAAGGTCATGGGTGGAAGTGGGAACTCACAATGTTAAAATGGTGGCGCGGGCTCGTTGGTCCGAAGGGCGTGTTTGCCGTGCTGTGTTGTCCTTTGTTCTTTGTTTGTTCTTATACCCTTCATAATCGTATACACCTCTATTAGACCTCCCCTCATTCTCTGCCTTTCTAAGGAGAACAGCCCCAATTTGCCCAATCTTTCCTCGTAGCTGAAAGATTAATTGCATTAGCCTTTTTTTGAAAATGTATATTAAGCAGAGCCGAATGAAATATACATCAAACTGTAAAACTAAGCTAGGGAGGAAATAAAAGTAGAGTGTTTTACAACCATTTATAGATACTTGTTTCATACAGATGTATTGCCGAAGGCTCTTGGAGGATATCTAACGTTTTAACTTTGTTTACATAAGGGAAATTAGGATCGATCATATAATTAAAATTCAGTAGTCTAACTAGGCGAGTGAGGAAATTATTGGAATTAATTCAGGAAAGGCTGTCACGCCATGCCACGCCACACAATTGGTACCGCGGAAAGGCGGGTGCGAGCGGTTTAATGTTTTCCCTCGCTGGTTAATGTTTTCCCTGCTGCTCCAGGGACAATGTACCGACTGGTTAATGACTTCCACGATACTCCAGCGGCTCTGGCTTTCTGGTTAATGTTTTCCCCGGCTGATTTATGTTTTCCCTGCTGCTCCAGGGACAAAATACCGACTGGTTAATGTTTTGCCCGACTGGTTAATGTGTTCCCTGCTGCTCCAGGGACAAATTACCGACTGGTTAATGACGTCCCCGATGCTCCAGCGGCTGCAGCTTTCTGGTTAATGTTTTGCTCGACTTGTTAATGTTTTGCCCGACTGGATGATGTGTTCCCTGCTGCTCCAGGGAGAAAGTACCGACTGGTTAATGACTTCCACGATGCTCCAGCGGCTGCGGCTTTCTGGTTAATGATTTCCAAGACCGGTTAATGTTTTCCCTGCTGCTCCAGGGACCACGTACCGACTGGTTCATGACTTCCACGATCCTCCAGCGGCTGCGGCTTGCTGCTTAATGATTTCCCCGACGGGTTAATGTTTTCCCTGCTGCTCCAGGGACAAAGTACCGACTGGTTAATGACTTGCACGATCCACGGTTTTCTGCTTAATGATTTCCCCGACTGGTTAATGTTTTCCCTGCTGCTCCAGGGACCAAGTACCGACGGGTTAATGACTTCCACGATCCTCCAGCGGCTGCGGCTTGCTGCTCACTGTTTTCCCCGTCTGGTTTAATGTTTTCCCTTCTACCCCAGGGACCAGAGTCTAACTGGTTAATGTTTTCCCACCGTTTTCGCCCTCCTACTAATCTGCAGGTACCCCGCCAACCCCCAGGAACGCTATCAGCATTCACTTGCATCAGCGGGAAACCCTCCGGTAGTCCTACCGCCGAGGAGGCTCCGCCGGCGGTATGACTGCTCAAATTGACTCCCTTAGCCGACCACGGTTCTTTTTTTAAAAGCATTTTTTCTCAACTCCAACGGCCAGGCCGCCTTGCTGGGGGTCTCCCCGTCCCAGGGACGTCACCCCCCGGGCGGCAGGGCACACCGGGCCGCTCGCACCCGCTGGCTTGACCGTCTCTCTCTGCCAGAGACTAAGTCCCAACTGGTTAATGAGTTACACTGGGTCCATACACCGCGGGCTGATTTTCAAATGTTGCCCGTGCCGGCGGTGCTTCTTCCCGGCTACCACTGGGCAGATCGGGTGCCTCACACCAGCTGGCTGGACCGTCTCTCTCTCTCTCTCTGCCAGAGACCAAGTCCAAACTGGTTAATGAGTTTCACCAGCTCCATACTCCGCGGGCTGGCTACTCCTCCGTTCCGGCTGCCGCCGCCGGTCCTCCTCCTTCCTCCCGGGTGCCTCCGGGGCTCCTCGGGTCCCTTACGCGAGGGGAGGGCTTCCCTGTCTGCCGCTGGCCACCAGGCAGCCGCTTTCCCCACGGCCAAACAAGCCGGAAAAAGAGCTAGAAATTCGGGGAAATACTAGCCCATTCCGGCCGAATGGCCGTCGCGGCGCCCCGCCCGCCCCACCAGACATGGGACCTCGGTCGGGGACCACTTCTCACTCTCGCCCGTTTACTTCCTTGGATCTCCAAAACTGGTTAATGTTTTCCCACCGTTTTCGCCCTCCTACTAATCTGCAGGTACCCCGCCAACCCCCAGGAACGCTATCAGCATTCACTGGCATCAGCGGGAAACCCTCCGGTAGTCCTACCGCCGAGGAGGCTCCGCCGGCGGTATGACTGCTCAAATTCACTCCCTTAGCCGACCACGGTTCTTTTTTCAAAAGCATTTTTTCTCACTTTCAGCAGCCGGGCCGCCTCGCTGGGGGTCTCCCCGTCCCCGAAACGCCACCCCCCCCGGGCGGCAGGTCCTTCCAGAGCGCCGCCTACAGGTCGACAAATTATGCACTGGTTAATGTTGTCCCCGACTGGTTAATGTTGTCCCCCACTGGTTAATGTTTTCGCCGCTGCCCCGGGGACCAGATTTCGACTGGTTAATGACTTGCCCGACGCTCCAGCGGCTGCGGCTTTGCTGGTTAATGTTTTCCCCCACTGCTTCGTGCTTTCCACGACTGGTTAATGTTTTCCCTGCTACTCCAGGGACAAAGTTCGGACTGGTTAATGACTTGCCCGATGCTCCAGCGGCTGCGGCTTGCGGTTTCATGTTTTCCTTCGCTGCTTAATGTTTTCCCTGCTGCTCCAGGGACAAAGTACCGACTGGGGTGAATGACTTGCACGATGCTCCAGCGGCTGCAGCTTTCTGGTTAATGTTTTGCCCGACTTTTTAATGTTTTGCCCGACTGGATGATGTGTTCCCTGCTGCTCCAGGGAGAAAGTACCGACGGGTTAATGACTTCCACGATACTCCAGCGGCTGCGGCTGGCTCCTTAATGTTTCCCCCCGGCTGGTTAATGTTTTCCCTGCTGCTCCAGGGACAAAGATCCGACTGGTGAATGACTTCCACGATGCTCCAGCGGCTGCGGCTTTCTGGTTAATGATTTCCCCGACCGGTTAATGTTTTCCCTGCTGCTCCAGGGACCACGTACCGACTGGTTCATGACTTCCACGATCCTCCAGCGGCTGCGGCTTGCTGCTGATTGTTTTCCCCGACGGGTTAATGTTATCCCTGCTGCTCCAGGGACCATGGTACCGACTGGTTAATGACTTCCACGATCCTCCAGCGGCTGCTGCTTATTGATTTCCCCGACGGGTTAATGTTTTCCCTGCTGCTCCAGGGACAAAGTACCGACTGGTTAATGACTTGCACGATCCACGGTTTTCTGGTTAATGATTTCCCCGACTGGTTAATGTTTTCCCTGCTGCTCCAGGGACAAAGTACCGACTGGGGTTAATGACTTCCACGATCCTCCAGCGGCTGCGGCTTGCTGCTCACTGTTTTCCCCGTCTGGTTTAATGTTTTCCCTTCTACCCCAGGGACCAGAGTCTAACTGGTGAAAATGTTTTCCCTTCTACTCCAGGCACCACGTCCAAGTGGTTCATGTTTTGCCCCTGCTTGTCCAGAGGGTTCAATCGAAGGGGGGACTGCCTTTGCCCACACCGCAGCAGCAGCTGGTTAATGTTATCCCCTCGCAAGTGGAAGCCTCCCTTCCCCCACCTGGCTGACACACTGACCTTCCCATAACCTCAGCATGTTTACAAACACTGCATGTCATTTCTTCAAAGCTTTGTTGACAGTTACCTGCACCTGTGTCAACAACACTCACCTCTCCCGCGCTCTCAACCGAGCACTCGACCTGTGCCGGAACTGCGAGAGGCAGAGAGTGAGTTTTTAAAGTTGATGAAGTGTCCGAAGTCAGGCTTACATTCACATTGAAGAGAAGTTACTGAGAGAGCCAGACAGACAGACAGACAGACAGGCAGGCAGGCAGAGAGAGGAAGGAATCGATATTCAAAGGTGTCAACGTGAATGATTCGCCTCACAAGCAAGGCCTACATTCACACTGGATCAGCTTCCTGGGACACCGAGAGGCAGAGGGAGAGGTGAAAGTTTTCCCCGACTGGTTAATATTTTCCCCGGTTGGTTAAAGTTTTCCCCGGCTGGTTTATGTTTTCCCTGCTGCTCCAGGGACCAAGTACCGACGGGTTAATGACTTCCACGATCCTCCAGCGGCTGCGGCTTGCCGCTTAATGTTTTCCCCGACTGGTTAATGTTTTGCCCGACTGGTTAATGTGTTCCCCGACTGGTTAATGTTTTGCCCGACTGGTTAATGTTTTCCCAGACTGGTTAATGTTTTGCCCCTGCTTCTCCAGCCACTATGTCTGACTGGTTCATGTTATCCCCTCGCTTGTCCAAGCACCACGTCCAAGTGGTTCATGTTTCCCCCCCCCCCCGCCCCCCCGTGCTTCTCCAGGCACCAAGTCCAAGTGGTTCATGTTTGGTTCCTGTTTTCCCGACAGTTGGTTAATGTTGTGCTCCTGCTTCTCCAGACACAGAGTCCGACTGGTTCATCTTTTCCCCTCGGTTCTCCAGGGACCAAGCACAACTGGTTGATGTTTTCCCCTTCGCTTCTCCAGGGACCAGGCCCGACTGGTGAGTGTTTTGCCCCTGCTTCTTCAGGGGCTATGTACAACTGGTTAATGTTTTCCCCTCGGTTCTCCAGGGTGTAAGCCCAACTGGTTCATGTTTTCCCCGTGGTGGGTTCCTGCTTTCCCCACCGCTGTTTCATGCCCTGCCCATCCAGCGCAGGCCCTAAGCCCCAATGGTTAATGTTTTGCCCGGTTGGTTCATGTTTTGCCCGACTGGTTAATGTTTTCCCCGACTGGTTAATGTTTTCCCCGACTGGTTAATGTTTTGCCCTACTGGTTAATGTTTTCCCCACGGTTGGTTCATCTTTTCCCCTGCTTCTCCAGGGAGCAAGCCCAACTGGTTACTGTTTTCCCCTCGGTTCTCCAGGGACCAAGCACAGCTGGTTCATGTTTTGCCCCTGCTTCTCCAGGCTCCCAGGCCAACTGGTTAATGTTTTCCCCTCGGATCTCCGGGGACCAAGCCCAACTGCTTCATGTTTTTCCCCTCGGATCTCCAGGGAGCAAGCCCAACTGCTTAATGTTTTCCCCTTCGCATCTCCTGGGACCAGGCCCGACTGGGTTAATGTTTTCCCCCTGCTTCTCCAGGGACCAAGTCCCACTCTTTAACGACTTCCCCGTGGTTGGTTCATGCTTTCCCCACCGCTGTTCCATCTTTTGCCCCTCCAGCCAGACCCGAAGTCCGACTGGTTAATGTTTTGCCCGCGTGGTTCATGTTTTCCCCGGTTGGTTATTGTTTTGCCCGACTGGTTAATGTTTTCCCCTCGCTTTCTCCATGCACCAGGTCCAACTGGTTAATGTTTTGCCCCGGTTTCTCCAGGGGCTATGTCCAACTGGTTAATATTTTCCCCTCCGTTCTCCAGGGTCCAAGCCCAACTGGTTAATGTTTTCCCCCTGCTTCCCCAGGCACCCAGCCCAACTGGCTCATGTCTTCCCCCCGGCTCCTCCCGGCACCAAGTCCCACTGTTTAATGACTTCCTCATGGTTGGTTCATGGCCTTCCCCACCGTTGTTTCATAATTTGCCCACCCAGCCAGACCCGACACCCCACTGGGGTTCATGTTTTACCCGGTTGGTTAATGTTTTGCCCGAGTGGTTAATGTTTTGCCTGACTGGCTAATCTTTTACCTGACTGGTTAATGTTTTGCCCGACTGGGTAATGTTTTCCCCTCGGCTGGTGAATGTTGTGCTCCTGCTTCTCCAGGGAGCATGCCCAACTGGTTAATGTTTTCCCCTCGGTTCTCCTGGGACCAAGCACTACTGGTTCATCAGAGACCAGCTTCTCCAGAGACCAGTCCCGACTGGTGAGTGTTTTGCCCCTGCTTCTCCAGGGGCTATGTACAACTGGTTAATGTTTTCCACTCGGTTCTTCCAGGGTGTAAGCCCAACTGGTTCATGTTTTCCCCCGTGGTGGGTTCCTGCTTTCCCCACCGCTGTTTCATGTCCTGCCCATCCAGCCAGGCCCTATGCCCCAATGGTTAATGTTTTGCCCGACTGGTTAATGTTTTGCCCGAGTGGTTAATGATTTGCCCGACTGGTTAATGTTTTGCCCGAGTGGTTAATGATTTGCCCGACTGGTTAATGTGTTGCCGTACTGGTTAATGTTTTGCCGACGGTTGGCTAACGTTTTGCCCATGCTTCTCTAGGGAGCAAGCCCAACTGGTTAATGTTTTCCCCTCGGTTCTCCTGGGACCAAGCACTACTGGTTCATGTTTTCCCCTTCGCTTCTCCAGGGACCTGGCCCGACTGGTTGATGTTTTCCCCCTGCTCCTCCAGGGACCAAGTCCCACTGATTAATGACTTCCTCATGGTCGGTTCATGCCTTCCCCACCGTTGTTTCATGTTTTGCCCGCCCAGCCAGACACTGAGCCCCACCGGTTAATGTTTTGCGCGACTGGTTAATGTTTTGCCCGACTGGTTAATGTTTTGCCCGAGTGGTTAATGATTTGCCCGACTGGTTAATGTTTTGCCCGAGTGGTTAATGATTTGCCCGACTGGTAAATGTGTTGCCGTACTGGTTAATCTTTTCCCACGGTTGGCTAACGTTTTGCCGCTGCTTCTCCAGGGAGCAAGCCCAACTGGTTAATGTTTACCCCACGGTTCTCCAGGGACCAAGGACAACTGTTTGACGTTCTCCCCACCGCTTCTCCAGGGACCTGGCCCGACTGGTTGATGTTTTCCCCCTGCTCCTCCGGGGACCAAGTCCCACTCTGTAATGACTTCCTCATGGTTGGTCCATGCCTTCCCCACCGTTGTTTCAGTGTTTGCCTACCCAGCCCGACCCTAAGCCCCACTGGTTAATGTTTTGCCCAGTTGCTTAATGTTTTGCCCGAGTGGTTAATGATTTGCCCGACTGGTTAATGTGTTGCGGTACTGGTTATTGTTTTGCCGACAGTGGGCTAACGTTTTGCCCATGCTTCTCTAGGGAGCAAGCCCAACTGGTTAATGCTTTCCCCACCGCTTCTCCAGGGACCTGGCCCGACTGGTTAGTGTTTTCCCCCCTGATCCTCCAGGGACCAAGTCCCAATGTGTAACGACTTCCCCATGGTTGGTCCATGCCTTCCCCACCGTGGTTTCATGTTTTGCCCGCCCAGCCAGCCACTGAGCCCCGCTGGTTAATGTTTTGGCCGGTTGGTTAATGTTTTGCCCGAGAGGTTAATGATTTGCCCGAGTGGTTAATGTTTTGGCCGGTTGGTTAATGTTTTGCCCGACTGGTTAATGTTTTGCACGACTGGTTAATGTTTTGCCCGAGTGGTTAATGATTTGCCCGACTGGTTCATGTGTCGCCGTACCGGTTAAAGTTTTCCCCACGGTCGGCCACCGTATTGCCCCTGCTTCTCTAGGGAGCAAGCCCAAGTGGTTCATGTTTTCCCCATCGCTTCTCCAGGGACCTGGCCCGACTGGTTAGTGTTTTCCCCCCTGATCCTCCAGGGACCAAGTCCCAATGTGTAACGACTTCCCCATGGTTGGTCCATGCCTTCCCCACCGTTGTTTCAGGTTTTGCCCGCCCAGCCAGACACTGAGCCCCACTGGTTAATGTTTTGCCCGACTGGTTAATGTTTTGCCCGACTGGTTAATGTTTTGCCCAACTGGTTAATGTTTCGCCCGAGTGGTTAATGATTTGCCCGAGTGGTTAATGTTTTGCCCAAGTGGTTAATGTTTTGCCCGGCCGGTTAATGTTTTGCACGACTGGTTAATGTTTTGCCCGAGTGGTTAATGATTTGCCCGACTGGTTAATGTGTGTCGCCGTACCGGTTAACGTTTTCCCCACGGTCGGCTACCGTATTGCCCCTGCTTCTCTAGGGAGCAAGCCCAAATGCTTCATGTTCTCCCCATCGCTTCTCCAGGGACCTGGCCCGACTGGTTAATGTTTTCCCCCTGATCCACCAGGGACCAATTCCCGATGTGTAACGACTTCCCCATGGTTGGTCCATGCCTTCCTCACCGTTTGTTTCATGCCCGCCCGGCCAGACACTGAGCCCCACTGGTTAATGTTTTGCCCGGTTGGTTAATGTTTTGCCCGACTGGTTAATGTGGTGCCGCACTGGTTAATGTTTTGCCGACGGTTGGCTAACGTTTTGCCCCTGCTTCTCCAGGGAGCAAGCCCAACTGGTTAATGTTTTCCCCACGGTTCTCCAGGGACCAAGGACAACTGGTTCATGTTTTCCCCACCGCTTCTCCAGGGACCTGGCCCGACTGGTCAATGTCTTCCCACTGCTCCCCCAGGGACCAAGTCCCACTGTGTAATGACTTCCCCATGGTTGGTCCATGCCTTCCCCACCGTTGTTTCATGTTTTGCCCGCCCGGCCAGACCCTAAGCCCCACTGGTTAATGTTTTGACCGGTTGGTTAATGTTTTGCCCGAGTGGTTAATGTTTTGCGCGAGTGGTTAATGTTTTGCTCAACTGGTTAATGTTTTGCCCGAGTGGTTAATGTTTTGCCCAACTGGTTCATGTTTTGCCCGACTGGTTAATGTTTTGCCCAGTTGGTTAATGTTTTCCCCAGGGTTGGTTGATGCTGTGCCCCTGCTTCTCGAGGGAGCAAGCCCAACTGCTTCATGTTTTCCCCTCGGTTCTACAGGGACCAAGGACAACGGGTTCATGTTTTCCCCTTCGCTTGTCCAGGGACCTGGCCCGACTGGATAATGTATTCCCCCTGCTCCTCCAGGGACCATGTCCAAACTGTTTGAATGACTTCCCCATGGTTGGTCCATGCCTTCCCCACCGTTGTTTCATGATTTGCCCGCCCAGCCAGACCCTAAGCCCCACTGTTTAATGTTTTGCCCGGTTGGTTAATGTTTTGCCCGACTGGTTAATGTTTTGCCCGACTGGTTAATGTTTTGCCCGAGTGGTTCATGTTTTTGGCCGACTGGTTAATGTTTTGCCCGAGTGGTTCATGTTTTGCCCGACTGGTTAATGTTTTGCACGACTGGTTCATGTTTTGCCCGAGTGGTTAATGATTTGCCCGAATGGTTAATTTTTTGCCCAAGTGGTTAATGTTTTGACCTACTGGTTAATGTTTTGCCCGAGTGGTTCATGTTTTGCCCGACTGCTTAATGTTTTGCACGACTGGTTAACGTTTTGCCCGAGTGGTTAATGTTTTGCCCGACTGGTTAATGTTTTGCCCGACTGGTTAATGTTTTGCCCGAGTGGTTCATGTTTTTGGCCGACTGGTTAATGTTTTGACCGGTTGGTTAGTGTTTTGCCCGACTGGTTAATGTTTTGCCCAACTGGTTAATGTTTTGCCCGAGTGGTTAATGTTTTGCCCGGTTGGTTAATGTTTTGCCCGACTGGTTAATGTTTTGCCCGACTGGTTAATGTTTTGCCCCTGCTCCTCCAGGGACCAAGTTCAACTGCTTAATGACTTCCCCACGGTTGGTCCATGCCTTCCCCACCGTTGTTTCATGTTTTGCCCGCCCCGCCAGACCCTAAGCCCCACTGGTTAATGTTTTGCCCGACTGGTTAATGTTTTGCCCGACTGGTTCATGTTTTTGCCCGAGTGGTTAATGTTTTGCCCGAGTGGTTAATGTTTTGCCCAACTGGTTAATGTTTTGCCCGAGTGGTTAATGTTTTGCCCGGTTGGTTCATGTTTTGCCCGACTGGTTAATGTTTTGCCCGGTTGGTTAATGTTTTGCCCGACTGGTCAATGTTTTGCCCAACTGGTTAATGTTTTGCCCGAGTGGTTCATGTTTTGCCCGACTGGTTAATGTTTTGCCCGACTGGTTAATGTTTTCCCCTCGGTTCTCCAGGGACCAAGGACAACGGGTTCATGTTTTCCCCTTGGCTTGTCCAGGGACCTGGCCCGACTGGATCATGTATTCCCCCTGCTCCTCCAGGGACCATGTCCCACTGTTTGAATGACTTCCCCATGGTTGGTCCATGCCTTCCCCACCGTTGTTTCATGATTTGCCCGCCCCGCCAGACCCTAAGCCCCACTGTTTAATGTTTTGCCCGAGTGGTAAATGTTTTGCCCGAGTGGTTCATGTTTTGCCCGACTGGTGGTTAATGTTTTGCCCGAGTGGTTGATGTTTTTGGCCGACTGGTTAATGTTTTGCCCGACTGGTTAATGTTTTGCCCGAGTGGTTCATGTTTTTGGCCGACTGGTTAATGTTTTGCCCGAGTGGTTAATGTTTTGCCCGACTGGCTAATGTTTTGCACGACTGGTTAATGTTTTGCCCGAGTGGTTAATGATCTGCCCGAATGGTGAATGTTTTGCCCGAGTGGTTAATGTTTTGCCCGGTTGGTGAATGTTTTGCCCGACTGGTTAATGTTTTGCCCGTTTGGTTAATGTTTTGCCCGAGTGGTTCATGTTTTTGGCCGACTGGTTAATGTTTTGCCCGGTTGGTTAATGTTTTGCCCGACTGGTTAATGTTTTGCCCAACTGGTTAATGTTTTGCCCGAGTGGTTAATGTTTTGCCCGGTTGGTTAATGTTTTGCCCGACTGGTTCATGTTTTGCCCGACTGGTTAATGCTTTGCCCGACTGGTTAATGTTTTGCCCGAGTGGTTGATGTTTTGCCCGACTGGTTCATGTTTTGCCCGACTGGTTAATGCTTTGCCCGACTGGTTAATGTTTTGCCCTCGGTTCTCCAGGGACCAAGGACAACGGGTTCATGTTTTCCCCTTGGCTTGTCCAGGGACCTGGCCCGACTGGATCATGTAATCCCCCCTGCTCCTCCAGGGACCATGTCCCACTGTTCGAATGACTTCCCCATGGTTGGTCCATGCCTTCCCCACCTTTGTTTCATGATTTGCCCGCCCAGCCAGACCCTAAGCCCCACTGTTTAATGTTTTGCCCGAGTGGTTAATGTTTTGCCCGAGTGGTAAATGCTTTGCCCGACTGGTTAATGTTTTGCCCGAGTGGTTCATGTTTTTGGCCGACTGGTTAATGTTTTGCCCGAGTGGTTCATGTTTTTGGCCGACTGGTTAATGTTTTGCCCGAGTGGTTCATGTTTTGCCCGACTGGTTAATGTTTTGCCCGAGTGGTAAATGTTTTGCCTGACTGGTTAATGTTTTGCCCGGTTGGTTAATGTTTTGCCCGAGTGGTTCATGTTTTGCCCGAGTGGTTCATGTTTTTGGCCGACTGGTTAATGTTTTGCCCGACTGGTTAATGTTTTGCCCGAGTGGTAAATGTTTTGCCTGACTGGTTAATGTTTTGCCCGAGTGGTTCATGTTTTTGGCCGACTGGTTAATGTTTTGCCCGAGTGGTTCATGTTTTGCCCGAGTGGTTAATGTTTTGCCCGACTGATTAATGTTTTGCCCGAGTGGTTAATGTTTTCCCCGCGGTTGGTTAATGTTGTGCCCCTGCTTCTCCAGGGACTATCCCCGACTGCTCCATGTTTTCCTCTTGGTTCTCCAGGGACTATGTCCGACTCGTTCATGTTTTGCCTGCTGCTTCTCCAGGCACCAAACCCGACTGGTTATTGTTTTCCCCCCCTGCTGCTCCAGGCACCAAGTCCGACTGGTTAATGTTTTCCCTCCTGCTGCTCTAGGCACCAAGTCCGACTGGTTAAATGTTTCCCCCCCCCCCCTGCTGCTCCAGGCACCAAGGCCAACTGGTTAATGTTTCCCCCCGGCTTCTCCAGGCACCAACTACGACTCGTCAATCTTTTCCCTTCTGCTCCTGGCAGCAACTCCGACTGGTTGATGTTTTGCGACAAGGAACCAAGGCCAACTGGTTAATTTTTTTTTTTTCCCCCCTGCTGCTCCGGGCACCAAGTCCATCTGCTTAATGTGTCCCCCCTGGCTTCTCCACGCACTCACTCTCACTGGCTCATCATCTCCCCGCTGACGCCCGCGCAAGGCACCCACAAGCCCGCCAGCAGCTCGATCTCCCCCCCCCCCCCCCCCCCACTACCACCAGAGACTGAATCCCAAAGGTCCACCTACTACCCCTGCTTCTCCAGGCACTCATTCCCACTGGATAATCATCAACCCGCTGATGCCCGTGCAAGGCACCCACAAGCCCGCCAGCAGCTCGATCTCCCCCCCCCCCACTACCACCAGAGACTGAATCCCAAAGGTCCACCTTCTCCCCCTGCTTCTCTGGGCAACCACGCCCACTGGTTCGTCTTCTCCCCGCTGCCTGCACGCCTTCTCCCCGCTGCTGCCCGTGCGAGCCACCCACAAGCCCGCCAGCAGCTCGATCTCCCCCCCACTACCACCAGAGACTGAATCCCAAAGGTCCACCTTCTCCCCCTGCTTCTCTGGGCAACCACTCCCACTGGTTCGTCTTCTCCCCGCTGCCTGCACGCCTTCTCCCCGCTGCTGCCCGTGCGAGCCACCCACAAGCCCGCCAGCAGCTCGATCTCCCCCCCACTACCACCAGAGACTGAATCCCAAAGGTCCACCTTCTCCCCCTGCTTCTCTGGGCAACCACTCCCACTGGTTCGTCTTCTCCCCGCTGCCTGCACGCCTTCTCCCCGCTGCTGCCCGTGCGAGCCACCCAC